>JAAIJJ010000405.1:1534-26445 GCA_020976545.1 Fusarium sp. Barmshour
ATATTTAAATTATATTAAATTTTAAAAATACTTAAATATACCTTTTAAGGCTAACTTATAAACTTAAAAAAACAATAAAAAAATAAAAAAATAAAAAGTATTATAATTAATTTAAATAATTATTTACTTTTATTTTTATTTATTATTAAAATTTAACTAATTAACCTTTTAGGTTTAAGTTTAAATAGCCTTTTTATTAAAAGTTTAAACTTAAAATATAAAGTATTTCTTAAAGGATTATAAACTTAAAATTAAACTTTATTTATAAAAGCTATTAGTATTAATAGCTTTATTGTAATTCTTAATATAATTTATAAGAGAAACAAACTTTAAAAATAATATTTTTTAAAAGTTTAAGTAAATAGTAAAATAATAATATAATACTTTATTTAATAAATAAATTAAAAATTATATTAATATTATATAGCTTAAAAGAAATTATTTATTATATATTATACTTATTTATAAGTTAAATATAAAACTAATTAATTTAAATAATTAGAAATATTATATAATAATATATTTTCCTTCTTTTTAAATTAATACTAAGTAATAAAAAGTTAAATAAATAGCTATATACTTTTTAAATAATATTTACTATAACTATTATTTATATATTACTTTTATAAACTTTAATTACTAAGTAAAAGAGTATTTAATACCTTAAAGGCTATTTATTAATAAAAATTAGTAAAGTTTACTTTATTACTTACTTTTACTTTAATAAATAAAGTTAATTATATTAAGGCTAATATTAAGGCTTAATAAGTTAAAATTACTAAGAAGAACGTATTAATAAACTAAAAGGTTATTTATAATTAGCCTATTTTAAATATAAAAGTATTATAATACCTTATATTATAATAAGATAAATTAAATAATAATATAAAATTAATATTTAAACCTAGGCTATATCTTAGCTTAGATAATATATTATAAAGAAGTTATTAAATTTATTATTTTAAGTTATATAAAATATTAAAGATATAAAGATAATATAATATAATAGCTAAGGGCTTTAAGGCTTAATAATAAATAATAATAATATATACTTTAAGGATTACCTGCCTAAAAGAAAAATTAGCTTAGTTAAAAAAGAAAATAGAAAAAAATAATAATATTAAATCTTAAGAAATATTTTAAAATTTTTAAAAAGACTTTAGTTAATAAAGAGTTTATATTAAGAGGAGCAACTTAAAATACACCTATTATAGTAGAATATATTTATTTAAGTATATAGGAGTTAGAATTAGAGACTAGCTTAGTTATAAAAGTTAGAGATAAAACCCTACTATAAGTAGTTAAGGCAGCTAGCTAAAAAAACTAAGATATAATAAATAAACCCTATTTATAATTTATAAAATAAAACATTTTATAAATTTATATTAATTTAATTATGTTTTATATAAGTAATATTATTAATTTTTAGTAATTACTTTTTTATTTTACTTATTAAAATAAGGGTTATATATAGTAATATAATATATTTAATAAGCAAGCGCTATAGATAAGTAAGCACTGCACTTTCCTTAACCTTTTTAAGCTATAACTTAAAAGCTTAAGCTATAGTTTAAAAAGGCTAGCTTTTACTTATTAAATTCCTCCTTAAATAACTTAAAAATATCCTTATAAGTCCTTATATTATAACTGCCTTTATTATATATATTATAGTGCTAATTACTTAATTACTTTAACCTTCTTTAATTATTATTTTTTAATAATTTAGTTATTATTTATATATTAATATTTATTTAATTAATTACTTATGATAATTTTTATATAATTATAATCCTTTCTTTTTATAATTTAGTCCTTTTTACCTTATAGTATTTATTTAATATCTTATTTATATCTTAAAGATTATAAAGCTTAGCTCTTAATAATATATTTTTATATATTATAATTATTATTCTTTTTATAAGAAACTTTAAGGCTTTTAAAATTAACTTTAAAAAGCTATTATAATAATACTTAATCTAGTTATTAAGATATTTAAATTAAAATTAGATTTTAAGGATTATTTTTTAGGTTTTAAAAGCCTATAATATTAATAGTTTAATAGCCTCTTTAAGGGGCATTAAGGTTTATAATTATATATTAAGCTTTAAGATTATAGTTTTTAAATTAAAAAAAGTTATTTTAGCTCTTTTAAAACCCTTTTAAATATTACTTCTTATAAAAGTAGTCTTAAATATAATATAAAAAGTAAAAAAGAACTTAATTTTAAAAATATAAGTTATAAAGTATTTAAGTAAATACTTTATTTCTTAACTATAAGCCTATTTTAATAGCCTAAAGTACTTAATATTAAGAGGCTAAAGTAAATAAAATATATAAGTAAGTATATAAAATATAATAATCTTATTTTCCTTATAATATGGTTTAAAATTAGCTAAGTAGTAGCTTTTATAACTATTAAAGATTAAGAGATAATAAGGACTAGTTAATTAGTTCTTTATAAATTAATTAAAGTATTTTAGCTACTTAAGACCTAGCTTATTATTTATATATTTATTTTAGCTTATTATAATAACTTTATTACTTAAGAGGTTATATTCTTAGTATTAATTAATAAGGTAATAATAGCTTATATTAATAATAAATAATATAATTAATTAATCTTTTATATTAATTACTTAAATTATAATAATATATTCTTAGTTTTTATACTATATTAATTTTAGCCTTTTTTTATATTTCTAAACTTATAATAGCTATTCTAGCTATAATAAGGCTTATTATAAAGCTAGTTTTATTAAAGTCCTAAATAATATTTAATTAAGTAGTATAATTTATAACTATACTTTATATAAGCCTAAACGGGTTATAAATAATAATTAAATTTTTATATTTAGCTCTTTAATAATTATATTTATAAAATAAATATATCTTTAGCTTTAATTATTACTTTATAAAGTTATAAGCCTAATACCTATTAATAGATAATATATTATAATTTATAAATAGAAAATTAGCTATTTCTTTTATAAATTATAATTATAAGGGAAATCCTTATAAATTGAAATTTAAAATAAATTAAATTATTATTTATTCCTTTAAATTAAATAATTTTTTTAAGTTTAAGATAAAATTATATTATAATTAAATACCTTACTAATAGTAATATAGGTAATACTTATTAATCTTATATATCTTAATAATATATTAAGTATTTAATTTTAGATTATTTTAAAAGGCTTAAAAAGTAAAGAAGGTTTTAGCTTTATTTAAATATTATAATATCTTTAGTAGTTAAGAACTAATTAATTAAATAAAAAGGTAGATATAAGAGGGAAAAGTGCGGTGTTTGCTTATCTGCGGCGCTCGCTTATTAAACACGTTATAGCTATTTATTAACTAACATTAACTTAAAGGTTTTTAAGAGGCAGGCACTTTCACAGCCGTTGTTTCTGTAAAGGCCAAGTCAGAGAAGAAGAAGCAAGACATTAAGGTAAAGTCAGTTCTTATAAAGTAACACACATGGCATATACTTATCTTTCCAATAATTCAGGGCAGACATCTTCTTTACCAAGCCGAAGAGTGAAGACTCTCAGAAATCTTATGGCAAGGGTAACAACAAGTTCAGTCTCGATTTTGGTTTCGATACCCTTAATAACAACTTTCTGAAGGAGAACGAAACACCCATCTCAGTCTCGTACACTGGCGGAGGACAAGGATTGAAGACACGTACGTTTTCGCTCGTTGCATCTGCTTGCTCATAACCTGGACTAACCTGTGCTAAACGTCTAACCGAACAAGATTGGACTTTTGAGACAATTAAGAGTGCTGCACTCAGGTTTCCAGATCTCGTTGCGAATACTCCTATGCGCACTCACGCCATTCTTACCAAGTATACTTCTCTTCGTAACTACTATTCGATGTTTGGCAGCATTTCCCCTCCAGCTTTTGAGGTAGTGGGCGTCTACTCGATGCTACTCCAGGAAGCTTACCTGAATTACAAGACTATCACCATGGATCTTCAGGTTCTCGCATTCGAAGTCTTTTCGGGTAGAATGAAACTTGTAACATCATCAGAATACCTACAACAAGTCGAGAAGGCCAAAAAGAGAAGGCTCGTGAAGCAGCTAAGAGGAAAAAGGCGGTTGATGTCGCGACCAAGGGCCTACCTGCTCCTGCTGACGAAGCTGACTCCAAGTCTGATAGTGACACGCCAGCGTCGGAGTCAAAGCAGGAGGATGTTGAGACTTCTGAGAATACTCAGACAAAGGAGCTAGAGAAGAAGACCGAGGAGGCACCTGAGACAGCCCTCAAAGATGCTACGGCGAAGAAGTCCCCCGGACACAACCACTCGCGGCCCATTAAGGCTACCAAGGAGTACAAGTCTACCCTTCAAGGCCTTAAAGATGCTAGTAGTATAATACGCACTTTTTTTTGGTCCGCATCATGGAAGAGATCAGCATCTTAAGAAAATATCCTGAACTCGCTCTTGAAGATAATCGAATTCAGCCATACATGAGCCCGTTCCTATTCAAGGAATTTCTCCCAGTAAGTCTTCTTTTTTTTTTTTTTCTTTGTAGACGACTGATCTTCTACACGTACTAATTGCATCATCTGTAAAGGTCGGGCAGCCTGTTGCACCAGAAGAGGAACAAGATCAGGAGTTGACGAACATAACCGACCGCATTGATAAGGTAAAAGCACAAAAGAACGATGATGCTCTGTGAGATAAGCCTCACAGATGGATGCATGAAGAAGATTGAGTCCGAACGAAGCATTCCGAGGAATATGAAAGTCATAGGCAATACTTTTGAGGCCTGCATTAGTTTATTGTTTCAACATGAGTTTTGACAGAGCTTTGTGAGACTCCCTGGAGCCTTGGTGTCAAGCTGTGAGAACCCCGAAAAGTATCCACTTAATCGCCGTTATAAAGCTCAAAAATTATATAAAGTTATGTGTAGGAACATATTCAACACTGGTGAAATTGAACTTATTAGCTGTCAGGAAGAACTTGGACCCTGAGAGGTCCGCTCTCTCCATCGTATAGTGACCTCATGATATAGTATCTTGTGTTTAGTGCTCCAACCCTTCGCTTAACTTCCGTTCTCGGGGCAATCGAGAGGCCATGTAGCTGCAAAAGGAAATCATCTGAGTGACAAACTAGATATAATACTGCCGCCGGCGTTCCCCAGCTTTCGGATCCCAGAGGTGAAAGAACACTCGAAGACTTGCAAAGAATTGCCACCGTGACGATAATAAGCACGAGAAGCATGAAGGATAGCACTCCAACGCTTACCCAGGTGCAAATATCGAAGGTTGACCACGTGATTGCGTTGCTAAAAGGGATATTGGCGAGCGCTATTGGTAGAAAGTCACTGAGGATCGTGACCAAAGAAACGAGAGCCAGCATTTTATGTCCATGACGAAGGTACGTTACAACTCCCTTGTAGGGACTCGGTGATAGTGGCATCAGGATGGAGTGCTTAGCACTGATTGGCCTTTGCGACATTTCCAATGCAGGATGAATCGTGGCTAATTCTGAAACAAAAATCAGCATAAAGGTTCAAGTCCATGTGCCTCAGGAAGGCCGGCCAAGAGAGACAGCTACTTACCCTGAAAGATAGCAGCCCATCCAAATCCAATAATCACGCCAAAAATCGTGAAGAGAAATCGGACCCCAAATATGCTTTGAGAATCCATGAACCTCTCAAACCCAGTATTGTTATCGGTAAGTCGGTAATACAGAATCAAGATACATAAGCCAATAATAAAAATTGCAAAACCGAGCACCATCAGAGCACCTAGTAGTATTGATCGACTCGATGATTGCGTGTTGTTGACTTTTGTCGACGTAGACTTAGCCAATGGAGACAGATTTTGAGTATCGCCGTTTGTAACAATAATTCCATATTCTTGTTGTCCAGACAAATACGTGACGCGCCCAAATTCGAATTTATGTTTTCCTAATTTCGAGCTGGCTTCGTCTAGCAAGAACATTCCATCAGGCCCCATGGGCAGCCTGCGCATCAAAGCTGAGAGGTATGGATTAATAGCGAGGCTTGCAATCCCCAGCATGCTGCGTGGATCAAATGAGACCCCGAGGTTTCTCCTGCTCACCAATAGCATGTATACAATATTCAAGCATGCCATGAAAGCAAGCAATGCCTGGGCTACCCGGATCACGGGATCAGTAGCTTCAAGCACTGCTGTGCAACGATCTTTCCAGTCCTGAAGACATCCGCCTTGCAGTTTGAGATGAACGGCTTCAGCAGCCAAAGGGATTAACAAGGCTGAGCTATACTTGAGAAAAGTTGACAGAGCAACAGCAGGATGCCCAATGAATAATCCCGTAATCGAAGAAAAGAAGCCATGGACACCATTGTAATGAAGAAGTATCGTCTCGGATGCCGTTCCGCCACCGGGTGTTGCTAGTTGAGCGAATGGCTCCAGACTCTTTGTCTCAGTATCCAGCACTTTCCACAGGATGGAGAAGAGCGATGCCACTAGAGTGGGTAGAAACGTGCCGATGAAGTACGATGTCTGGGCTGATAACCATCCGTCATCGCCGAGTGAAAGCCACCCAATGTTCGGACCTGGAGCGGTTGGACCGCCTCCCCTTTTTGTCAATGGTTGTAATGTGATGTCGGAGTGTGCAGCACTCGAGTCCGAGGTTTGGGCAGGAATAAACGTAAGAGTTGAAGTGGTGCTTGTTGAATTATCCGTTGTGTCGTCTGTCTGCACTGTCTGTGATCCTGGAAGTGCGAGGCTTGCCGACTCAAGAAGCATGATAAGTGCCAAAGTGAGGGCAAGGTACAACAGTAGAGTTGGGGTTTGTAACGATAATGGTTTCCACCTTGGTTGTCTTGAATTTTGGTGTCGCTTGGTTCTCTTTCGCCATATGCATGAAAGGCAATAATAAAATAGTAAACCAGCGATTACCAACAAGACGGGAACTATCGAAAGCACTGCAACGATCCTCGATGACCCAGGGATTTTGTGACCAACTGTATCAGAACTGCTGTTATTTGAAGATGCTACACCAGCCATGATTAATAAATAGTAGGCAATAAATCCGGCCAGGACTTGAAAGAATGTCTTGAGTTTGTTGTTTTAATCTACCCTTATTGCTCTACGTCAGCACGTTTTCGGTAGGGTTATTGAAAATGGATAGGCCGTAGTTGCCCGAGCTGTTGATAAAGTTGCAACCGGGGTAAAGCTGGTGGATTTAAAGTTATTGTATGGCGATAGAGAAAGTAAGCGCTGGTTGTGATACGCACTACTATTTATCTCAGCCGGGTAGACATGTGATTTCGCGTTGTGTCAGTCGAGGCCTTTTATTCGACGGTTTCAATTCGAAGTTTAGAGCAGAGACGGGTCTATTGAAAAATGTTACTGTCCTCCGTGTTTATTCGGAAATCGGTCTAGGTAGGTCGAGAACCGGAAGTTCGGCCAGCAATCTCTCAGCCGCAATACCAGTCTCAGAAACGTTCATTGGGTCATGCAGGGTAGTCCCTGCACGCTTCAAAAAGCTTGACGCCTTCATCAATCAACATCTCATGGACCGCCTGCTTAAAGTCAAGTTCAGTCTGGCTTCTGCTACTAGGTCATACTGTACATATTGCCGAGGGCATGAGGTACATTCTAGAGAACCAGAATCGCTTCGTGGTATCATTTACAGAAGTATTAAGACGCATATAACTGTTGTATTTACGGGAATATGCAGCCCACTATACCTTATACGGAATCAGGAATTGTCTGCCCTTGGTGGATGTCTAGCGTTGCGAACCCCGCTTTAGACGTCATCTTCGTCATAGGACGCAACACTACTGTTAAACCGCTAGAGCCAAATTGGCAGGGCATTTTGTAAAAAGGAGCCGCTATTCCTAAAACAGATAGGCTACCTGATAAATTACCCCTCTTTTAGAGAAGACTATAGATAACAGATAGTTTAATTTAATTAATTTAATTATTTAATAATTAAGAGTCTTAGAGCTGCGCTTCTTAAAGGCAGCTATAATTATAAATAATAAACTGTTAATTAATATAATAAACTGCTATATATATAACTAATAATTAAATAAGATATTAATAGTATTAAATATAAAGACCTATCTCCTTAATAAACTTAATAATTAGGACTCCTTTAAGCAGTCTTATATTATAAAGATATTTACTAAATAGGTATATAAGCTTAGGAGACTTATTAATCTAAGCTAATTTACTATTCTTTATATTTTAGAATTAAAGAGACTTAAATTTAATAATTACCTAATAAAAGAAATAAATAAGCCTTAATTATAAATATTAACCTTTCCTTTAATAATTAGTTAATTTAAAAACTTAATAACCTTATATATTAAGTTAATATAAGAGGATTAAAAGGCTTATAAGGCCTTAATAATAATTTATAAAAGTAATCTTAATTAATATAATAAGTAAGCTAATAGAATTTATAATATATTTAACTAATTAATTAAAAAAATTAATTTATATTATATTAAGATATATTTACTTAGTATAAATAAAATTATATAATATAATAATATTTTACTATTCTTTATTAATTTAAAAGCTATATATAGTATTAATAATATATTAAAAAAAAATAAGCTTAAAAATAGTATTTTAAGGTATTATTATTAATATTAAATAGCTAAATAAACTAGGAAAAATTAATTACTATTTAGGAAAAGGTAATATAAATTACTAAACTTAAAGAAGTTATAAAAATATAATACTTAAATATATAATTTAAAGACTTATAATAAAACTTAAAATATTATTTTAAGATCTTCCTTTAGATTAAATAGGATTAAAATAAGATAGCTATTAAGGAAAGAACCTACTTCTTAATTGCCTTTTTTACTTAATTTTATTAAGAGATATAATCTCTTAAAAGAAAAGGCAAGAAACTAGGCACTATATATATAATAAAAAGAAGCTTTAAAACCACCTTTTAAGCCTTATCTTCTAAAGAAAAGAAGTATAGTTAATTAAGAATTAATAAATTATAAAAAGACTTAATAAAAGAGGGCTTAATAAAGTATTTATATTAATTAATAAAAATACTAAAGCTATATATATTATATAAAAAGAGATATAAAAACCTAAACTCTTAATTATAATAGATAGCCTTTCTAGATAATATACTTAAAAATTCTTATTATTATAATAATAACTTAACCTCTAAGAATAAAGGCTTAAAGATAAGAAGGAAATTTAAGAACTTTATAAAAAGCTTTTATAAGAAGCTTAAGCTTTAAAAGAAAAGTTAAACTAACTATTTAATATATAAGCCTTAATTTTAAAAGAGATAGCTACTTTTCTAATATTAAGTACTAAATACCTATTATAAAACTCCTTTATCTTAGACTCTAGAACTATAATTTATATCTTTAATAATATTAAGAGATTTAAGGCATTAAGGTTAATATAAGATAAAAAAAGAGTATATATTAGTTTAAAATAGCTTCTAATTCTTAGATATAAAAATATAATAATTAAAGTATAAAATATAAAGAATAAGGCATATACCTTTAATTTAAACTATATTACTTATTGCCTATAAATAGGAATAAATCTTATATCCTTATAAAAGCTATACTAAATTGGCTATTAATAGGATTAAAAAGATAATAAGGATATTATTTAATATATAAGTAATTAAGCTTTATATATATTAATAATTAAGTTTAATTAATATATAATAAAATATATTCTTAAAACTAGAAAATAAGCTGCCTTTCTTATAAAATACTTATAAATTAATTTATAAATTACTAAGGGTCTAAATATGGCTTAAGTAATAACTTAATATTATTAACTAAGTTATTTAAGATTAAGGAGCTTAAAATACTTAATAAAGCATATATTTAATATAAAGATTAAAAGGCTAGTTATAGTAAAATATAATATATATAAGTTAGTAAAAATAAAGTAATAAAAGTATTATAAATTAAGGATATAAGCCTTAAAACCTAATAAAAAAGTCTTAATTAACCTTTATAACTATTTAATTAAAATAAATAAGTATATATTTTATAATATTATTATAAATTAAGAATTAGGGCTTTATTAAGATTTTTACTTTAAGAATTATTATATTAAAAACTTATTATTAATACTAAAGTATTTTACTTAAATACTTAATATAATATATAATATTAAGGTTTAAGTTATAAAAATAGATAATAAGCTATAAAAAGGTACTTTAACTTATACTTAGCTTGCTAAAAAGGGGATTTAAGTAGATAAAAGTGCTTTTTATATATAGTAATAAAATAGCTTTAAGGAATATTTTAGGGAAGTAATAAAAGAGAAAGTAAGGCTATTAATAATTAATAGTAAATTGCCTTTAGGCCTTTAGCTAGAGATAGTTTAAATAGTAGTTTACTTACTTAATTAAACCCTAAAATAAGGGCTAAAATAGAAAACCTTTTATAAAAGCTTCTTTTTAGCTATTTAAGGTATATAAGATAATAATTAGCCTTAAATTAGTTATATAAAGATAATTAGCTATAAAGCATTTACCTTAATAGATTTAGCTTAATAAAAGGATAAGTATATATAATTAAAAATATACTTAAAAGCTTAAATTGGCTTCTTAATTAAATATAACTTATAAAACATATTTTAAGTATAAAATCTAGTTATTAATAAGATATATATTATTTAAAATATTATATTTAATACAAATAAGCTTTTTAATATTAATAAGGTATAAATATAAAAAACTATTAATAAATAAACCTTAAAAGAGATATAAAAATAAATATAATCTCTCTTAAGCTCTAAATAGCTTAATTAAGTAATAAACTTAATTTAAGGCCTTAATAAGTAAGAAACATTAGAAATAAGCCTTAAAAGTCTAATTAAAGACCTATTAACTAAAGATATAGAGTTATAAAAGGATTAAGGAGCTAATAACTTAAAATATACTTAAGCTTGCTTTAAACTATTTTTAATATTATTAAAGAGTTCTTTTTTAAGCTTCTTTATATAAATTAAAATACTCTTAAGCTAAAATAGGGCTAAAAAACTAGATAATACTTTATATATCCTTAACTAAGCCTTTAATACTAGCTTAATAGTAATACTAATAGTAAAAAAGGAAAGGAAGCTTATCTTAAAGGTAATAAGGAGCTAATTTATCTATAAAAGGCTAAAGCTTAAGTATAAAATATAAAAGACTTAAGTAACTCTTATCTTAAATAAATAAAAGTTCTATAAGAGGAATCTGCCTTAGGCTTTAAGCTTTTATAGAAATCTATACAAATATTAATTTAAAAAGGAATTTAAGTAAGTATAAAGAGATTACTTACAGAGCTATAAGTAAATAGAATCCTAATTAGAGATTTTAAGGTATAATTTATAAATTAGTAGCTTATAAATACTAGACTATATATAAGTATTTAAATATAAGTTTAATAAGTATAGCTATTTATAAAAGTATAAAGTAAGGCTTATTATTTAAAGAGATTACTAATAAAAGATAATTATAAATAAAACCTATATAGCTACTTTTATAAAAAAGTTATTTTAAACCTTACTTATAATTATAGTAAAATATAATTTTAAACTGCTATATTATAATATAATAAATATATTTATAAATATAAAATTATAAAGTAATATATTTATAAAACTGCCTTCTAATTTAAGGAAAGGCAAAAAATAAGGTTAAATATTACTTTTATATAAAGTATTATATAGCATATAAATTATATTACTTTTATAATAAATAAAGCTTAGAAATATACTTTAAGGCTTAAGATAAAAGTAAATCTTAAATAAACCTTATTATTATTAAAAGGATAATATCTTAATATTCTTTTATATAAATAATATTATTTTTATATTTAAAAAAGAAGATAAAGAGGCTATAATATAACTTATATAATTCTTCTAAAGGAAGTATTAATTAATTAAAGGAAATAAGCTTTAATAATTCCTTAAAATAGAAATTATATAAAATTATAATATAAAATATATTTAAGTAATTTAAGTCATATATTTAAAAAGGATATATAACTTATATATTATAAAAATACTAAATATATTTTTAATAATAAGAAAAGAACTCTTATTAAATAAAGGGATAGTAAATAAGTATATTATAAACTAATATAAAAGAGTAATTAGATTACTACTATATATAAGTATTATTACTAGACTAGATATTATCTTTACTATATCCTAATTAGTGTAATTTATAAGTAACTTAAGTAAAGAATATATATAAGCAGTAAATTAAGTCTTTAATTACTTATATATAACTTATTTTTATAATTTATAATTTAATAATAAAAAAGGCTTTAAGGTCCATAGTAATATATCTTTTATAAATAATTTTATTAATTAAAAAAGCTTATAAGGATTTATAATAAAGCTATTTAAAAGCCTAGTTAAATAGTATATAAATAAGCAAGATATTATAATAACCTTAATAATAAAGGCAGAGTTACTTATACTCTTATAAGTAGTAAAAGAGGGGCTATTTTAATAAAGACTACTTAAGGGCCTATATATTAAGTTACTAAATACTAATTTATAACTCTTATATAATAATTAATAAATTATTAAATTACTTAAGAATTCTATATAAAAGCTAAAAACTAAATTAAGATATATAAATATATATAATTACTAGTTATATAAATATATCTAAAAGATAATAGTATCTCTTATTTATAAAAGGAATATAAAGCTTATAATAAATAAGCTTATAAAGACACTATAAGGCAAAAGGTAAGAAGAGAGCTATAAGTAATTTAGGCTAGTAAATATTAAGGACTGCATTAGTAAGCAACAAGATAAGTATATTACTAAGAGATTAATAATGGAAATCTTTAAAAAACTATAAATCTAATTCTAAGGCTTATTTTTAAGTTCTATATTATAAAATAGGAAAATATATTATTATTTAAAAAATTAAATTATTACTTAAAATATATATTATTATTTTAAAGAAAAGAAATACCTTTATATATTATTATATTATTATATTTATATAGCTAAATATTAAGATAAGTAATATACCCTTAAAAAAAACTTTAACTTAACTAAATACCTAAAGGTAAAAGGTATAGTGCAAAGCGCCTAGTAAATAAGCTTTAAAATACTAAAAAGTGCCTTTATTTAGACAGATAAGGGTTACTTATAATAAGGAACTTACTAAATATAATACTAACTAGTAAAATCTTTATTATAATATAGTGCTTCTCCTTTTCCTTCTTTTTAGGCTATTAATAAGTAAAGTAATTAATAAGGCTTAAAAGGTTAAAGTATAGTATAAAACCCTTACCTTAATAAGCTCCTTAGCCTTAAGGTTAATAATATAAAAGTTAAGGAAAAAGAGGGTAATAGGCAAGGCAGTAAGAGAACTAATAAAGTAAAAGCAAATTAGTAAAATAAAGTATAAAATACTAATTTAAAGTATTTATATCTTTTTATAAGAGCTATTAGTAATATATTACTTATAGCAGTTAATATAAAGGTATTATTAATATTTATTATTACTTTTATTTATAAAGGCATTATTTAAGTAAGGAAAATATAATAATATATATTTAATACTAATATTATAAAATAATTAATAATATAAAATAAGAAAATAAAGTATAATATATACCTTTATTATAATAATAGCAGTAATATCTTATTATACCTTATATATATTATAAAGCGCTTTATTATAGGTTTAATTATATATAATAAGTATAGTATTTTTCAAGTAATATAATAATATATAATATTAAGGAAGTATAATAGAAAACTTAAAATAGGAAATATATATATAAATAAAAGATATTATATAAATATTAATAATAAAGTATAAATTCTAAAAATATATTTATTAAAGAGAATTATATAGCTAAATATAAGGGTATATATTAAAAGATATTAATAATACTTAAAGAAGAAAAGAAAAGAAAAAAATCTTAAAATAAAAAGTAATTTATCTTATAAACTATATGCTTAATAATATATTATATTATTATATAATAAATATATTATAAATTACTAATACTATTAATGCTATATAGTGCTAGTCTAAATTATAATTAAAATATAAATTTTATATAAACTAGCTATTATATATAATAAAAAGAATAGGTATAATTATAAAATATAATTAAAAATAAGTAAATTATAATAATACTAAAGATTAAAAAGTTATAAAATCTAAAAAAGAGTTATAAAATCTAAAAAGGAGTTATAAAACCTAAATCTTATAATAGCTTTAAAGTATCTAAAATCTATATACTTTAGGGAGGTATATTAAACTGCTAGAGCTAAATTAGCAGGGCATTTTATAAAAAGGAGCCGCTATTCCTAAAACAGATAGGCTACCTGATAAATTACCCCTCTTTTAGAGAAGACTGTAGACAACAGACAGTTCAATTCAATCAATTCAACGGTTCAACAGGACCCACGACGACATCAGAGTCCGGGGCCACTGGGTCAGTATTGGGTTACTACTGCTAAAGCACTATAAAGAGAATATCCAACAGCTAGTCGCCTTGGTCCACTACCCATTCACCGAGCTCGCCATCACTATCAAGATAGACAAGCCATCCGTGCATATCCTCAACTCCAAGCGTCAACCATCAGTCTTTTTGTTAACTGGCCAGTTTTAACCGGAAGGTTTCATCTCGTGGCTAGCCATGGAAGACATTTAACAGCCAACAACATGGTAGATTATTTCAGGCGTCGTGTAGATATTCTGGACGTTAATTCATGTGTTGTCTGGCCTCATTGGAGTCCAATATGCCCTATATTTGCGAGCATGCTCACACGTTATAAGGTAAATTAAGGTAAGACTACTAAATACAAAAGTAAATAACTAATTGTAATACTAGTCAAAAAGAAGGGTACTACCACTCAATAGATCTCCAACCCAGATAACTCGAAAGAAACACAGTATGCCAACCACTCATCCCATCCTACCAAGTCCAGTCGAAAGACTAACATAAATTTACCGCTCACTTCGGGGGATAATTAGGAATATCAACGAGTCCGTCTGCAACATAGTTATAGCAGTCTCCTGCGCAACCGATATTTCCGCCATTTGTAATAAGGAGCTTGGGCTCTCCCTCAGCAGCACTCCTATCAGGAGTCTCAATAATACGAAGCTCGCGCGAATAAGCTGACCACTGCCCGACATTAACCGGCTTCCAACCCTTAGGGTCAACAGCATCTGTGTTAACAAAGACTTCCTCCCGGCTGTTGCCATTGGCAATGAAGATTCCCTTGCCCTCCTTTCCGGGTTCAGGGGTCCAAATTACAAATGGACTGCCGTTAGGGTTCAGTTGTCCGTCATTAGGAATGATAGGTTGCGCGGTAGCGGATCCAAAGTCGAGAGGGTCTTGGGATACCTTGTAGTAAACAGGGCAACCACCGGCAAGAGGCCCACCGCAGTACTCAAACGTCATAACGTATTTCTTGGAGATAGGGCTATAGGCGACAGTTGCCATGCCAGGACGTTGATCAGGGTTAGGAAAAGCGACATCGTCAACAGCCTTGCTCCACTTGCGTAGATTCTTGGTTGTCTTGTGGGAGAGTTTCTGATTAAACTTGGGGTCGACTTGGGTAGAATAATAACAAACAAGCTGGCCCTTGTGCATCATAAGAAATGGCTCCCAAACGGCTTGATCGCCCTGGCTGATAGTCTCAGGTCCAGGGCCGTAAACAATATGGCTGACAAACTCCCAGTCTTTACCCTGATTCTCACTAGCATAGAGGTCGATGTAGGCTTCGGTCAGATTGCGAGGAGTAGAGACGCCGGCGAGCAGAATTGTGCCTTTGCGGTACCCGCCAAAGTCCTGCGGCAAGGCGTAGAGAAAAGGCTGGTACCAATTGCCCCAGCCGTTGACCTGATCCTCAACCCTAGCAAAGGGCTTGTATGTTGCACCACCATCTGTAGATTTGTAGATAGGGAAGTAGGTCAATTCCACATCAGGATCGTAATCCTCCCAGGACAGAAGAAGTGACTTGTCGGGTAGCTGCAGAGTTCGGCCGTAAAGGGTACGCCAGCTAGTAGCTTCCTTCTTGGGTTTGAATATAGCGTTATCGTTGAAGTTGGACCAAGGCTTCACAGCTCTTGGTGCCAATGAAGCTGCGAGGCTCGTGGTCGCGAGAACCGCAGCAGCGAACATGCGGCTGAAGATCATTGCGAAAGATGGTTGGAAAGCCAGAAGATAGTGGGTGGTTTGCTTGGTGGCTCTTGAAGAGTGAATTTTACTGAGACAGAAGCCGGGAAAGCCATATTTATAGGCATTTTCATGGTTTTATGACGACATCTTAGAGCGACAACGAAGAAAGTCATCAAGGGTAGTGAGCGGTAGAGACAAGCCACAGCTTTCCTCTCCCCATGGGGTGCTCGGTTGATCACAGACTGGGATATAGCACGGAAGAAATTTATAATAGTTGGCCCAAACAGGAAATAGCTTAAGAGGAATAGATAAAGTAGTATTAATACGAGATGGCTTGGGCCCGAGCACCACCGATTGCTAGCTAAATGTTAGCACATTAACAATTGAAGCTTCAAGTTTACGTAGAGTTTCTTGTACCAAGTCTACGTCTAGTTACCCCTGTACCTGGCAGCATAACAAGGGAGGGACATGCGGCATTCTAGCCAATCAATATGTTCCATTTCCGATGCGGGGAATCGAACTCCAACTCGGTGCAGGTCTAGCTGAAGATCATGACCCCAGGAGGAGAAAGATTCAGAACGACTGGGGGAAAAACTAGCTGTTTGCCATTCCATGTGCCGAGTATGGGCTATCTCGCTTTTCCCATACCGTCGACTAACTATGAGTCCATTGGGTGACAGGCTGGCAGTCTGATTCCAACCCATGACTGGTAAATTACTATTGTGCATCATACGATTGAACAAAAGCGCACGTATCACACAATTGCCTCTCCATGCGTATAGACATTAATTGATTGTTGGTGCCAAAGAGCAAGCTACTTCATAAAGTCGCCTCTAACCCGTGGTGATAGGTCTAAAGCTGATTGAGCTGCTTAGTTAGGTCTCCGCTCTTTACTCCGCTTCCCCATGCCAGGATTACGGGCGATCGGCATAAGAGCCAATTAGAAACTGCCATTTCCGATGGCGAGAAGAATGCGGGCAAAGCTACAAGTTTACCCCGATGTTGTATTCCGCCCCCTGCTGCTCCCCAGATGATTACAATTGCTTCAAACAGAAAAATCACTACTCAATCAATACGATGAAGCCCACCAAAGCGTGCCACGAGTGCCGAAGAAGTAAGCGGAAATGCACCCGCCGAAGCGGCCGAGTAGGAGACTCGTGTGATCAGTGCCAAGCCAAGAACTTGAAGTGCACAGCTTCCTTGGCCAACGTCCCGTCCCGAACCCATGCCCTACTGCCAAACTCGAGTCCCACACAGCATCAGGAACGTTCCATCGACGTTCCCGTTGACGTCGCTGCTCGCCTTGTTGATTACTACCTCACCAAGCTTCACAATCGACCTCATAGCTTGTTCCACCCAGCTACCCTGAAGAAACAGGTGCAAGATGGTTCCATCAATAAGGCTCTACTGCTCTCTATCTGCGGTATGGGTGCCAGATTCGACCAAGACGACGAGATTCGCTCTCTGGAAAACAGCTATAACAACGAGTCCAAGCGCTTGCTTCTGGCTGATTTAGAAAACATTTGTATCGAGAATGTGCAGACGTGTATCTTGATCGCTAATCTCTATGCTGCCCATCTGAACCCTTCTTCTGAAGCCCTATTCTTCCGTAAGCGGTATTAACAAAACATTCCATTATGCCAGCCACTTACCGTTCACAGGCATAGGCGTCAACTTATTGCAAATTATGGAAGCCGGGACTTCTTCAGCGGCTAGGACATTGATAGATCGCGAGATAAGGATAAGGACTTGGTGGACGCTGTACATGGCTGATCGCTGGTCATCTTCCAGTCTTGGACTAGCACCTCAGATCCGAGACACCGATCTTGCTGTTGATCTTCCAATGCACGAGCCTATCTTTGAGTCTCTCTCTCCAGACGAGACCAAGCTGAATATCCCATGGCAGCCGGGACTTTGGGCGCACAAGATTTCTTTAGTTCGCCTGTTTGGACCAATTAAGGATCTTAACCATCGCAATGTCTATGGAAACATCGACCATGACGAAATCGAGTCGACTGTCGCGTCCCTCTCCAAATTGCTAGACGACTGGGAGTGGACAATCCCCCCGAATGTCAGGCTGAGTACAGAGAATCTTGAGCGATACATCGAAGTAGGTCATGGCGGCGCCTTTATTGCTCTCCACTTGGGCTATCACCACTACGCCACGCTGCTATACTTTCGATTCCTCGAGCCCGCGGCATCATCATCACCCCTGGCGGCGATATATCGTGCCAAGTGCAAGTTCCACGCTTCGTCATACAGCGATCTGATAAAACTATCTCGTCAGAAAGGAAATTGCGAAGTCGTCTACCCAACTGTCGGTCACATGGCAGTAGTATCCTCGTCGGTCCTACTCCATACGCTTTTGTTCAGTGTGGACAAAGATGTCCAGCCTGCTCGAGATGCCCTCAAATCAAACTTTGAGGCGATCCTTGAACTGCGACGTTACTGGCCAAACACCGAATCCATGGTACGTCAGTCAAGTGCGAGAAAATGTATGAGACTGATCCTCAACAGATCCACCGACTCGTTACGTTTCAAAATTATTGCCTACTCTCCAATGATTACAGAACACATACACTGGACGGGTGGATGTTACGTTTCTTGATACAGTACTCACTTCCTCTTGGTGAGAAAGAGGTTGCACCAGTGACATCGGGCATGGATCTTGACATGGACGATTTTTCAGCTCGTACTCAAGCGGTGACTGAACAGGGCAGATACACTGCATTTGATATTGAGGACTTGATGTTGGATGACATAGACATGTATCATGTCGACGGAATTGCTCCCAACTAAGAGATGAAAAAATCATAGCAGAACAATAGATAGGGAATGTAGGATTTTAGAACTCAGATACACAACTAGGGGATTTAACGATACGGACAGTCTTTAAAATCCACAAGCTACTCATGAAAGGAGTAAAAGGTTACCTCGGCAATCATTGTCCTTGCTGGGATAGTGACAGATATGGGAAAGCCGCCATAATCAGGGTCCTCGTTGGGCATCATGGCAAAGCTGCCACTTCTAGTCTCATCCCCGTTCAAGACACGCATTGTTCGTAAGCGGCCAGTTTCCTCGTCATCGACGGCCTTTTCCTCGACTTTAAGGATACCCGTGAAAGCTGTGTTGGGTAATGAACTCTTTGCGCTAACATGGAACCCCCAGCCGATCAACAGGAACTTGCCATGCCCTCGATGAATAACCATGCCTGCCCCTGTTCCTGGCTTTCCAAAGACGAAACATCGTTCAATCGCGATGTCGAAATCTCCCCAGCTCCGCTTGACGGGGTTCGAGATACTGTTGGGTGCGCCGGTTGGTATCTCGTCGAAGCAGAAGCCAACAGATGAGTTGGGCTGACGCTGGGCCTCAAGGACAATAGCTGAGACTGACTTGAGGAGTCCGTAATGCTTCGTGAAAGGATTATCGGCTGGGTCTACCGTATCAACGCCAAAGGGAGCTACGCCCATCGCCGCATAGGATCCATAGGCAATCCACATACGCCGAGCGCCATAGTCATCCCGTCGCTGTTCCGGAACAAAGAGCGGCTGATTTCTATGCCTATATTTCGCACAGGACTTGTCGTAATCGTTGAGATAAATATCAGGACCAAGGAAATCCAGGTTAGGCGCAAAATGCATCCAGACATCCATGACGTTGCTCACGGCACCGCCTGAGGGATAATCACCCGGCATACCTCCCCCGCCCACGACGACCGGGAAGTCGTTGTCCGTATCGTCTCCGGCATAGTTCATCCACATATTAGTATAGTGCGGAATGGGATATTGTGATTTGCCAGCTCCTGCGACTTGGTTGACGTAGAGAGCATAGTGGTATGCCATGAACAGTTCATCGGTACGTGGACTTGATCCGAAAACTGTCTCCCAGTCGCCGCCTTCAAGTCCTGCAGGGTTGAAGTGGACCAGGTTGTGCTTTTTGATGTCTTCGTGAAGGTGTTCCCAGCTTGAAGTGAAGAATTCGATCAGCTCCCGTGGAACAGGTTGGTGAAAGGACTGTTCAGCCAGTTCAGACCCATCACGTGAATCGCCCAACAGGCCACTCTCATTCTCGACTTGAACCATAATTACAGTGGAGTGAGACTTATCGAATTCCCGTAAATGCCTCATAAGGGCACCGAACGCTTTAGCGTCAGCCTTGCGACACTCAGGGTGGAAGAGTGATACGACATCAGCAGTTTCAAGACGACCGCCAGCTTTGCGTAGTCTCGCTCGAGGGAATCGATTTGGGTTCTGCTTGACCCATGATGGCACGTATGTCGAAAGCCCTGAGCCTCGTCAGTCCATGTGTCCCATGGCAAAAGGAGTCTTACCGTTTTTGAATGAGCCGAACCAGAGCAAGACAAGATGCATCGAGTGCTTTTGTGCTGCAAGAATGATCTCGTCGAGAATAGAAAAGTCAAAAACATCTTCATCGGGCTCTATCATCTCCCAGGTCACACAGCCTAGCAAGGTGTTGATGTTTGTATCGACCATCTTCTGCCAAACTGGCTCCATGTACTCGACCGATGTCAAGGAAGAGTTTTGAAGTTCGCCTGCTCGTATGAGGAACGGACGCCCGTTGACGATGAGCTGCTTGGAATTCTCATTTTGTCTCAGGTGAGGAATGCTGATACTGAGTGATCCCATGTTGGAGGATGGTTGATGTTCCGGTGAGATAATTGCAAGATGTAGTTCTATTCAAAATGCAAGGGAAGAAACGAGGTTGGAAGTTGAGGCGCAGAATAGAGTTATAGAGCGAGTGAAAAATGGGAGGAATAAGCGTGAGAGTCCATGGTCTCATACTGACCGGAATTAGACCTTTGTGATTGGTTAATAATCCGAATGGTTGAGAGTTAGGCGGCCCGGAATACTGGCCTTCTAAGTGGCTGCAATGCCGCTCCTTAAGAGGACGTAGCGTGATTATACGAATAATAAACGATGAACTTAGATAGAATCCTGATAGTCTAGAAATTGGGGCCCATTCAATCAAAGTGGCTGAACTAACGCTGGATCTGGGGTAATTGATTGGTGCGCCTTTCCACTTATCCAGGTTCAACAGCTTCCAACCGGTGCAGCATAAACTTGTCGTGTTCAAATCTCAGGGCCTTAAGAAGGTGACCTTTTCCCACTTATTCATATTCAATTAGTTTCCACCTCTTTCTACGACATTGACCTTTATCACCTACTTGATCATCATGTCTTCCGAGAAGAACGAGGCGTATTCCGTCGATCATGAAGAACAACCTCATCTCCAAGTCCCGCATGTAACATGGTACAAGCACTCCGGCCTGCGCAGCCTATACATCCGAATGCCACTACTCATGCTCTGCGCTACAATCAACGGTAGGAATGGAAATGAATTCTTTTAAAGAAGACGAAACCTAATCAATAAACTCCAGGATATGACGGGAGTCTACTTAACGGTTTGCAGACTATTGAAAACTGGCGAGCTTGTATGTTTACTTTTTTGCTTTATTGTATTGCGTATCTCAAGTGAATCTAACACGCGCAACAGACTTTGGTCATCCTTCTGGCTCTACGCTTGGCTTGTATACTGCAATCGTCAATATTGGTGCTTTTAGTGCGTTGTTCTTCTGTAAGTTCCTTTATCTCGCTTATTATAATATCTAAGCTAACCTATTTCGTGTAACAGCCCCTTACATTGCCGATCAGTTTGGACGACGCATTGCCACCGCCTCGGGCTGTGTCATACTCATAGTCGGTGTTGTTATCCAAGGTACGTCAAGTTCAGGTTATGCTGTAATCCTAGAACAGTAGCTGAGTAACAATAGCGGTGCCATCCGTCAACGAAGGCATGTTCATCGGGGGTCGATTTCTCGTCGGATTCGGATCCAATATCTCCATTGGTGCCGGGCCACTTCTGATCATGGAGCTGGCGTACCCTCAACATCGCGGACGGCTCACTGTCATGTACAACACCTTGTGGTATGTTGGATCAATCATTGCGGCTTGGGCGGTATTTGGGACAATTAAATACACCGGAGAAGCCTCGTGGCGTGTTCCTGTTGCCCTTCAAGCTCTCATGCCAACGCTGCAATTGCTTGGGGTGTTTACCCTGCCCGAGAGTCCTCGTTGGCTTTGCTCTAAAGGCAGGAATGAAGAAGCTTTGAACGTCTTGGTCAAGGTGCGTATCTGTCGCTCAGCTTCTGTCAAAGTACTAACATCGAGGCCCTAATAGTACCACGCGAACGGCGACAGGGCCAACCCCTTTATTCAAGCTGAGTACACAGAGATTCAAGATACTATTCAACTAGAGACTCAAGCGGCTGAGACTGGCTGGATGGTTTTCTTGCAAACCCCTGGCAACCGCAAGCGTCTACTACTCATCATCTTGACCTCATTCTTTTCTCAATGTTCAGGTACGGAACCTGGAAGACTGTGCATCGAACATCAATACTGATCACCGCAGGGAACGGTCTCGTATCTTACTACCTCCATGATATTCTGAACTCTGTTGGAATCCAAAAACCTTATGACCAGTCCTTGTTCAACGGCGGTCTTCAGATCTGGTCTTTCCTTGTGGCAATTGGTTTCTCGGTCTACTTTGTGGAGAGATTAGGTCGCAGAATGCTCTTTCTTATTGCAGCTGTTGGCATGCTCGTAGTGTTCAGTGTCTGGACAGGGTATGGCCCCCTCAACCTGACTCAATTTTATCAAAGCGACTAATGTCTTTGCAGATGCTCCGCGGTATATGCCGATACAGGTAATATAGGTGCTGGACGGGCCGTTCTGGCCATGATCTTCCTCTTCTATGGAGTTGCTGGCTTCGCATGGCCAGGCTTGACCGTTGCCTATTGCTCCGAGATCCTCCCGTACAGTATCCGCGCCAAAGGCTTGGCTATCTGTCTAGGTGTAACGGCTCTATCCGGTGTTCTGAACCAATACGTAAACCCTATCGGCTTGGATAAGCTGGCTTGGAAGTTCTACTTTGTCTACATTGTAATTTTGGCCATTGAGGTGGCTTGCATATGGTTTTTGTTTGTTGAGTCTAAAGGTCCGACGCTCGAAGAGATTGCTGTTCTATTTGATGGCAAGGACGCAAAGGTCTCGAAGAAGCTGACCGAGGGCAGAAAACAAGAGACATTTGAGAAGAGGATCGAGGTTTGAGGCTACAGCAGGACTTCGTCTAGGTTACTGGACTTGTATTTGGGATCCTTGGAAGCCTTCTAGTCTTGTAGTATGATTCCTATTCTTTTGAGCTAGAATTGTACGAGCTATGAAGACTGGAGAGGTATGATGAACTATTTTAGGTGTTTTGAGTGAACTGCAGCTTGGCTGGATGTTTTGGCTATAGCGAATAAGAATAGTGTCAGAGACGCAGGACAACGAGAGACTGGCCTCGCCACAAGAGTTTGAGTTAACACATGCTCATCATAATAAAGCTCATCACCTATCTACTGCGGCCAAATATTACCAGTGGATGTCACGTTAACGACAACAACCGTCTTCCGCCCAAGCCTCCGTTAAGATGATATAGAAGTCGAGTAAAATCGCCAAGCTTAAAATAAACCTTGACTAGATGCATGCAAAGCTTATAGAGACCCTAAAATATAAGAAAAAGGCTTATTAGTAAGCTCTGTAAATCTTTTTTTTTAATAAGGCTATTCTAGTTGCTATTTTACTAATACTAGAGGTATAGGTAAAGCAGAAGTAGATAATTAAGGCAACGCTTAAGAAGAAATATAACTAGCGCAGTTATAAGGGTAGAAATAAAAAGAAAGGAGGTAAGTCTAGGCATAATACTTTAGTGCATAGTCTTGATCTTTGTTTTATTTTTATATCGTTTATATTTATTTTACCAACAAGCTCCCTTCTAATTACCAGCCCCTCCTAGGCCTATAATGGACTAAGCTCTTTGCTGTTCTTAAATGATTCGGTACCTTAACACCTAAAAAACAGCTAACCTGCCAGAATATATAATACTTAGGGGTAATATATAAGAGTATAAGGATAGGATAGGTTTAATTTCTACTAGTACTAATTAATATACTCTAAACTATAAAATAAAGGAAGAGGAAAGGCAAGATACTTATAATATAAATAAGGGTATATTTAAGGCTTAAATAATTAAGAAAACTTTAAATAATATAAAATAATATTAAGTATTAAATAAAAGGTAAGATATATTTATAGATGTTATAATTAAGTTAAACTCTCTTAGTAATAGCTCTACTTTATCCCTTAAGGATAGCCTTATTTTTAATTACTTATCTAGCTAGGAAAGGTAAATACTCCTTTAAGTTACTATAGCTTATTAACTTAACTATAAGTAAAAAGGCTCTTTTTACTTTTATTAAATTAATAATCTTATTAAAAAGGTTATCTTTTAATTTTATATATACGTTAATTAAGTAGGTTATTATTATAGTATTATATAAATAGTAATTTATTATATAACTAGGTAAATATAATATTATTAGCTATTTTTTTAAAAACTATTAGTTTTTTATTTTTATTATTTTACTAAGCTAATTTATACCTCTATAATAAGTTTAGCTTAAAATTAATATAAATAAAGTTATAAGTAGTAAAAATAGTATTAAACTTAAAATAGCTTATTTCTTATACTTATTAAGTAATAATAGCTAGGATCTTCTTAATATTATTAAAAGAGAAGTAATACTATAGTTATATATAAAATAATATAATAATAATATTTTTCTTTTTTAATATAAATATAATATAAGGCATTATATATTATACCAAAAAAAAAAAACATAATAACCTTAATATTAAGTTAATAAATTATATAGCTATTGCCTTAAACCTTAAGATCTAA
>JAAIJJ010000406.1:3009-23093 GCA_020976545.1 Fusarium sp. Barmshour
TATAAAATTTAAGTTTTTATATCTTTTTTTATATAATATATAAACCTTTAATATTTTTATAAATTACTAAAGGTATTTTATAAACCTTTTTTTAATAAAGGGTTTTTTTAAATTATTAATTCTTAACTTATTTTACTTTTTATTTTTAAGAAATAAGGTTTAAATTATAATTCTAAAACTCCTTTTTATTACTTATATAATAACTAGCTTATTACCTTTTTTTCTTAATTACTTAAACTTTTTATTAAAATTAAGTAAAAAAAGTAAATAAAAAATATATTTCTTTTTTAAATACTTTTTTTATTTTAGCCCTATTTATTATAAATAAATATTTTAAAATAATAATTTATAATATATAAGTATAGTTTAATATAATATAAATTAATCTTTTTAATTATTTAATTAAATATATTTTAAATATTATTTATATATTTATTATATTAATTAGAATTACTTTTATAAATTATTATTAATATATTATAAGCCTGTTAATTCTTTTATATTAACTTAATATATAAGGTTATTAATTTTTTTAATTAAATAGTTATAAAATTAGTATTTAAAAAGTATAATTAAGGCTTATTTTCTTTTCTTATAAAGTAATTATTAAATTTCAACCTCCTTAGCTCTTAAAATTATTAATTTATATAAAGCCTTAAATTTATAATTCTTTTAAGCTTATAAATCCTCCTAATAAATATCTTTATAATATAAAACTACTTAAAGAAATCCTTATTATTAAATTTATTAAAAAGATAAGTTTTTATCTTTACAATTAATAATATCCTAATTAAGGGTTATTTATTTAAATAGTAATTTATTTCTTATAATTATAATTATTTTCTTAAAAATATAACTTTAAGACTTTTAAATATTTAATTATTAGTTAATTAACTAAATTATTTATTTAAGGCCTTTTTAATATAGCCTAGCTAATTTTTAAAAAAGGGGTAAAATATTATATAACTCTTCTATTTTAGGAAGAGTAGCTCCTTTAACTAAAATGCCCTACTAATTAGCATCTGGCAGTTTAATAACAGGGGTATAAGAGCTATTAAAATAAGCGCTACTTAAAGTATATTCTTATATACCTAAATTTATATATAATAAAAGTATTAGTAATTAGCTATATTATAAATAGCTATATTATATACCTTATAGCTATATATAATTTATACTATTTATTTATTTCTTAATATTAGCTATTAAATAACTTCCTTTTTCCTTTTGTTTTTTAAAGGGTTAGGCCTAACTCTGTTAGAAGCCTTTATATACTAGGCAGCTTAAATATATGCCTTAATAAATACAATTAATATCTCTTTATAAGTAAATTTACTATACTTCTATATCTTTAATACCTTTTTTTATTCTTATATAGTCTCTCTTCTTTATATAACTTTTAATAATATATCTATTAAAAATAATATTATAAATATACTCCTTTTAAACTTTAAGTATATTATAAGGCATTTAATAAGGCTATTATATTTTCTTTTATAAAATAAAACTATATATAAATATATTTTTAAGAAAGAAAAATTAAAGTAATACTTATTAAGGATTATATTAGAATTAGTATTAATATATTATATAAAATTATATTTAATTATTATAATTAATATAATTTATTTTATTAGTATATTAGGCAGTAATAGTAAGAATAGGGATTATCTTAAAGCAATTATTATTAAAGACTTATTATAAGCATTATAACTTTACCTTTATACCTCTTTTAATAGGCTTTTTCCTCTTTTTTAATATATACTTATAAGGGGCTTTATTAAGTATAATTAAAAAGAAGAGTATAATATTACTATCTTTTTAAGTAAATTAAATAACTTAAGGAAAAAAGAAAAGGATAAATTAATAAAAGAAATATAAGTAAAGCTATTTATATTTATTTATTTTATATTAAAATTAAATATACTTTATTATATTATAAAGTTATATTATTAAGAGCCTTTTTATTTTCTTATATATACTTTATTTTAATAGTAATATTATAATTAGAGTATATTATACTTATAGTATTATAATTAAGCTATTAAAGAAGGCAGAAGAGCTATAATAATAAGAAAAGGTTATTTATAAAGATATAATATATCTATATTAATAGCCTTTTTAATAAGTAAATTATAATATTTTATATATTATTAAAAAGAATCTTAATTTATAACTTTTTCTTTTTATTATATAGTATTAATATAAGTAACTTAATTATAATAGCCTTATATAATAATACCTTTATATATTAAAGTTATTATAAAAAGAAGCCTTATTAAGTAATAATTTAAACTTTAACGCCTATAAGTATAAGTTTATACTTAATAATTATTATCTTTTTTAATTTACTTATAAAAAGGATTAAATACTTATTTATAATTAAATTAATTCTTAAAAAATAAAGCTTAATAAATACCCTTTATATATAGTTAACTTACTTTTTAATTACTTAAAAAGTCTTTAAAAGGTTACTTTTATCCCTTATATTAAGCTTAATATAATTAAAAGTATAAAAATACCTTATAATTAGCTTAAACCTTTATAATAATATAAACTTAATAATTAAGTAAAGAAAGCACTAATCTCCTAGGCTAAGGGACTTTTAATAGTTTTTAATTAATATTTCCTTATAAATTCTTAAGTAAATAAAAACCTTAAGTTATATATAAGCTATTATAATAAAAATACCCTTTTACTTCAATATATAAGATTATTTAAAAAAGGGTGTATTTTACTTATTAATAATAGTATTTTTAAATAAGTAAGTAATCTAGCTATTAATATATTTAATTTATAATTAATATAAGAGAAATAGGTATAAAAAGCTAGAATAATTTATATAATTCTTTAAGTAAAAGGTTAATCTTAAAATTATAATATTTTAAGTTAAAAGATAAAAAATTATTATTATAGCCCTCTTTAAGTAGAAAATTAGGTATATTAATAAGATTATTAGCTGCCCTTAAAGGCAAGATATTAAAGCTATAATTATTTATATAATTAAGTATTTATTAAGAGCTTATTATTTTAATTAAGATATATTAAGGTTAATTTATATAAGAATTTTAATAATTTTAGCTATATTAAATAAAGCAGCTACCTGACAAGAACTTTACATACCTTGCAGGTACTAGTGTTATTAGTAAGCAAAGTGGGGCGAGTGACCGGCCGGAGCCTTTTGCCGCTTGAAGAGATAATTGATTTTGTAGAGGTAGAGTTCGGTGAGGGTACGGCTCGGTGTCACCATTCGCTTATCTACAATATCGGTTATTATGCACGTTACCTATGCAATAATATTAAAAAGAGAGAGAAATAA
Organism: Fusarium sp. Barmshour; assembly: GCA_020976545.1. NCBI lineage: Eukaryota > Fungi > Ascomycota > Sordariomycetes > Hypocreales > Nectriaceae > Fusarium > Fusarium sp. Barmshour. The sequence continues at coordinate 6,329 of JAAIJJ010000406.1, forward strand.
TGCTAACTAATACGTTTTCTCGTTATTATCGTTCTATCTCTTTATAGTCATAATGTGAAATCTGTGTTTGGCGGCTCAGAGTCCAAATTCTCCATGCCACCGTCATTTAGCAATCCACCAGGAAACTGAACTCCAAGCGTGTAATAGGGCTTTTTGGAGATTTCTTCCCCTTGCGCAAGTACATCGCTAAGGTCCTGCTCGCAGTCAAAATACCGGCCACGTAGTAACTTTTTCGCCATGCCACTAGCAAGAGCGACCGAAGTCATTCCAGCAAGAAAGGGTGAATCCTTGAACTTTTCCAGCCAGCCACTCATCGTCGCTTTAAAGTCTGGAATGTGTTCGAGGATATTAGGGTCGAATTCGGTGACTTCACAAAAGCGGAGTTAATAAAGGCCACAGGGGAGCCGATCGCTTATCCTAACCGCCCAGGTCGTACGTACCTTTAGTCATGCCTGTCAGGACAGCGCCCGGATGCATTGCATACAGGTGGATATCATGAAAACCTAACATGTCCACCTCCATCTGTACACAACCTGTCAATCGGATCAAAGCCGCCTTGCTAGTAGAGTAACTACTATTGAAAGGGACATCAACGGTCCCTGCTCTGGAAACGACGTTGATGACACAGCCCATTCGCCGATCCATAAAATGCGGCAAGAATAGTCGTAAAAGGTGGACCGGCCCATGTAAATTCACTGCGATATCTTTGGTGAAGTCCGATGGGTTTTGGGTATGAAACTACGGCCATTTTAGAAGCATCCAAAGCGCCGGGTGAATATCTTTCACTCACCATTCGAACACCTGGAACCCCGGCATTGTTGATTAAAACGTCGACATGACCCATAGCATCAATGGCCTAACAAATATGCGTGAATATTTGGTGGAATCATTTGCATAAGCCACAGAACTTACGTCTCGCTGAAGGCTCTCGCAAGCCTCTGGTTGGGAGAGATCATATCTACCGGTAACCACTCTGCCAGCTCCCTCAGAGAGACATTTCTCTTTGATATCCTCAAGCTTCGGGCTTTTAAATGCCACTAGGTACAAGTCTGCACCTGCGCGGGCGAAGCTTTGTGCGATAGCCTGACCGATGGTGCCACTCGCTCCTAGACTTTTATCAATTTCAATTCGCACTTTGCAATGGTCATCAGTCTCACCTGTCACGACAACGACTTGGCCGTTGAAGCTATTGCTGAATTTGTCAGGGCTGATGGTTGGATAGATTTCATTATGTAGCCTGGGGGCAACCTCGATCGGTTGCGGATTCATGTTAATTTGTAATAAGGGAAATAACAAGATGTAATGGTAGTTTCATAAAAACTCAACGAAGCTTGACTTGAAATATATATGACTTAGTGTTGTCCCACAGAATACGCTCACCGTTCATCGACATTTTTATGATTCAAAAAAGCATTCTGACTAGTTCGGGAGCTTCAAGGGTAAATTGTACACACGACCCTCCTTGGTTGCGAGTCCGTTTCTGATACTCTCCCCAACTTACCCAAGACTCATCCCCACCATCCCCCCACCACCAACCCTCTAAGTGTTATTAGTCTTCATGGGCGAGCCAAGTCAATACCAGCATAGCCTTCATTCGGTACCGACTGGGTTTGTGCAGTCAAGCTATTTCGAAGGGTAATGATCTATTGGGAAACCAGATTGAACTGGTCCGCTTCAAACGCTGTGGCGCAGTTGTAGTAAAAAACCAAGTTTTCAGATTCGGCCTTAGGCAAAGTCATGTGCGGTGGCCTGAAGAAGTTCGCCACCCTAAACATTTGCTCCCAAGGGATATCCTTGATCATAACCTGCTCCACACTGACACCACTCCCAGCCACTTACAGCACCCAAAGCACCATGAATATCGAAACAAGTTTAGTATAAGTGAGCAATTTTCTTTCACCAAGATAAGACAAATTCGCCTCTATAGCTGGTTAAAAGTCAAGTAGAGGGTCTGTACTCGGGTATAGTATGCTTTTTTGGATAGTTCAAGTTGTGCGTCTGTCGTTTATTCTCTATAGACTGCCTGTGTGAAATATCAGGATCGTGGTGAAGCACACTATGCCAATCTCAAGACTTTAGCCACCCCACACCAGAGCAAATTGCAGATATTAGCGGCCTTGCCAAGACTCCGCCCATTGAAATTTAATCACTCCACTGACGACAAAATCGTTAAAGTCATCGATCGTGGCTGCAAAAGATCACAAAGTCTGCTTCCGAAACGGGCAAGAATATTGCTTAATATACCGAAATAATTCGTACTTCCCATCATATTGTTATCCTCCATTACACACTAGAGCACAACGTTGGCTTCAACACTGTAGAGGTATCTAGTTCCCTTCCATAAAGTTGGTAAATACTTTTGTCAAGCCATCCATTCCTGGACCGTTGTTATCTTTTGCTAGTTCAAGGATGAATTGGTGTCGGCGAGTTTTCGATTCATTAGGAGGCTCTGAATATTCCCCTCCTCCCTGTAAATAGCTTTTGACACCGCGTCGACTATTGAACGGCTTCCAGGGCTGTTGACCATTCACAAAAGTAATAATGTCGCTTGCAAAAGCCACAGCAGTGGCCTTCTGCTTCTCATCCAGATCCTTGTTGTAGTTTTGGAAAATGAATGCCACATCAAGAATATGTGAAGCATATCCTTTAAAAGGGCCTGTCCAAGGATTGGGTTCATTGAAATGATAGACATAGGATTGCTTTGAGCTTGGCATCCTTTCAGCGAAGTTGATAGCAGGCAGTAAAAAAGCAACATCACTAATAAATTTCAGGATGTTCAACAGTGCTTCGTCATCGCTCAGCTCTTCTGTGGCTGGTTCGCTGAGAGAATAATGATTGAGGAGCAATAATAGCACTTCCGGATAATCATGTAGTGATTCCATTGCGCTCTGTCGAAAGGCTGCGCCAATTCCCTCTTTGCGACGGAGGAGGTAAAGGTAAGCCATGATAGTGCCCTGCATCACAACTCTCAGTACAAGATACAACAACTAATCGGCGAGTTCTTCGGCTTACATCCAACTCCGAATCTCCAATCATAACTCCGTCAATCCACTGCTTTCCGGGGATTCTTCTTGCGTCCTGTGCCAAAGTCTCGAAATTGATTTGTTGTGGAATGATGACACCATCGATGATTGGCAACATCGGGATATTTGGGGGGATCTTCATCCAGAAATCCTCAATTGGCTGATCCAGCAAGCGCCGGGCAATTTCGGAAGAAGGGACGTCTCGCAGACCGAGATGGTCGATCACAGTCTTCCCTACTTTGTCTGCATCCTCAACCTGTAGTTGTCCTAGAAGTGGATAACATCCGCTGAGGCAAATCAGCCGCTTAGCCAAAGGGGCCTCTGAATAGAGCAAGTATCCAGCAGACACTATCAAGAGTTAGCGAACAGTTCTAGAATTTCGTAATGCGTTAGGCGTTTGCCATCATCAAGATATGCTCTCTTACCGCCACCGGCGCTTTCTCCCATCACGCTAATATTCTCAGGACTACCACCAAAACCTGCGATATTCGCTTTAATCCACCTCAGAGCCGCTCTCTGATCCCTGAGTCCATTGTTAAGCTCATAGCCTGCTGCTCTTAGCTCGGGGGTAGTAAGGAAACCTGGAGCTCCAACGCGGTAGTTGATGTTGATTCCGATCATTGGTTTGCCTAGATTGGCAGACAGTTTGACTAGCTTAGAAAATTCATATTGAGGCCACCAGTTTCCACCGATAGAGTAGCCTCCCCCATGGATGAAAACTAAGACTGGAAGTCTCAATTCCTCGTTGATTTTGTCGGCATTAGATGGGACGGTAATGTTGAGAGTAAGCCCATCAACATCACTCACGCCAGGAAATTGGGGCTTTGGAAGTGACTTTTGGATGAGGCTCAGCTCCACATCAACAGCGTCTGGAGGATTTATAACTTGAGGCCTTGCAGTACTTGTTAGTGACATATCCTCGCGCCTTGTGACATGATATAATATTCCAAATTACCCATAGTGTGTTGCCCTCAAACCGGATCCCTGGTATTGAGTAATTTCCGCAGGAGCAAAACGGTCTCTGAGGGTAGCATATTTGATTCCCAAGAACTGCGCACATCCTTCAACGTCCCGGCCCTGAACTGGTCCTATTTTAGGATGGAAGAAAGACGCCATTCTGATGTCTGATTATTGGCACAAGGCATAAATTTTGAGAACTATCTGGGAGAAATCGAGAAAAGTCAAAGTCGTTTCCGTCCTGTTTCCTGCGGTCTTGTAAATCATATTGAGATTGTGGGGCAGCAATGCAGGCCCAGAAGGTCTTGGTTCCATAGTGAAGAACTTTTTTTTCCGGAAACACATCAAATGCATAACTTGGTGGGGTGTGCTTCGGCCTGTTGACGGCGAATTCCAATGCCATTCTACCCCAACCAAGGCTTTCCTTGTTTGGCCACCTGTACTGTTATGGCACAAGTAAGGCATTCCAAACATATTCACTTCGGAGTTCAATAGTCTTGAACAGTGTGAAACCATCATTGTGGTTTCTATCAATCCAAGAATCCAAAAGACTCCATCATCATGCTAGGCTGCGAGGTGCCCAATAGTTTGTCAATCATCTCGAGGAGCCAGATATCGAGTTGAACACGAGTCTCCAGTGAGTCCACCGCTCGGTTGACGCGTCCACTAGGTTTCCAATGGAGGAAAAGCTCTAAGAAGGGCCAAGTGGGGGTGGGAAACACATGGTGGGGAAGAGGGGGGATCGGTGACGGAGTCATTCCAACCCCCACCAAACCAACTGGCAAAGAAGATGATGACGAATCTAAGGTTGTTGTAGGCTTTGCGTAGGCTTAGGTTGCCACTGTCTCGGCTACAGGAAGTCTGATAGTCCATGCTTCTGCCGATAGCCATTGAGGGTTAATAGAATTCCCCACTCACATAATCTCACGACTGTTATGAGTGAACAGCCTTGCTAGCGTCTCGCCTGACCTCGGGTGAATGGCTTGGAGACCTTTCACACTAGATTTGAAGATACAGGAGACTTGACAAATCCCTTGCCATGGGACCAACTTCCTAGCACCACCACCTTCTCTAGCTTTTTTGAAACATCTCGTTCTCTTGAAACAAACAAACATAGTTTTGTTCTAAAGCTATTTGTCCACTTAGTAGACGGTTTTGCTATTCAGAGAACTTTCGGGTCAGAATTTCCCCACACCCGTCTCCTGAGTTTTTCCATTGCATCCGTAATAACGCTCTGGGAATCCTGTATTCTATAAATGGCCTCAGTAGGTTTGCTGTGGGCTCACAATCCTAAAAACATATAAGCTCCCTTAATATTATGCCTCACCTGACCCCCAAGCTTCGAGACTCAACAACAACTTCAATCAACTTTCTACAAACTTGCATAAAAGGTACCAGTACACAGCAACATCAGGACTTCTGCTTTGATTGATCTAACTGTGATAAAGATCCAAGGACGACTTCGAAAATGACCAAGCTTCAAGAACTCATCGACAAGGCTTACTCCTCACTTGTCGATCAACCGCCGCACACTCCTAAGCAAGTTACCATAGTAAAGGCCCTGCTCGAACTGTATCTTGCTACGTTTGTGCTCAAGGACTATGATACAACCGCTCGTCTGATTCCTCTGGACTATAAACAGCACGACCCCATGGTTGGCGACGGGCGCCAATCCATCATCGAGTTCTTCAACTTTATGCAGGACAAAACCACCGAGATTATCGGACGGACAGCCCCCATTCCGGATATCTTCTTCAAACGAATCTTGGTTGATGGGCCGTATGTTATTGTCCACGCTCACGTTAGACGTTGGCCGGAGGATGAAGGACTCGCCGTGGTAGATCTGTTCCGGTATGAGAACGGCCTTTTTGTCGAGCACTGGGACGTCATTCAGCCTGTCCCTGAAAACGCCAAGAACTCGAACGGAATGTTCTAGATTGTGTGGCTATGGCTGTTTGCACAGCGCTGCTGAGGCCAAAATACGAGGAACCATTGTGTATTATAGGACAGGGTTGTACCCAACCTATGCTGAACAGACAGGGCATATTGTAGCACACTGGCACTATTGTCGTTTTCATTAATGCTCTCTTTTGCCCAGATCCTTGACAAAAGAGCGATTTTGACCGACTGTTCCGTTTTGTCTCTGGCTTCTTGTTACGTTCCTTGAGCTACCCTGACGAAGAGGGCAGTGACTGGCCTAATGATCACCCTTTAACTGGATTGATATGGGCTGTCAACCTCGGTTTATCCTCGCGGTGTGATCTGTACTTTGCTATCGAGACACGCACCATAGGACAGCGCTGCAGTGAATGTGGCAGTGAGGCCACTCGAAGGATTTGCGTATGAAGCTTACTCCGATTAATCTACTATCGAGACTCTGTTCCAGCAGTATGAGCATTATTTCACAGAGCATTCCGATCAGAAACCACAAGGCGTGACATATCCTGATACTCAGCCGAAAACGCACAATAGGTGGAATTTGGCGATCTCTGTCAATTTACAAAAAACGACCAAGCCATGAGCTCTTAGGCGTTATGATGCTACGGCATCTGAGCTTCCTCGTCAATGTAACGTGTAGACTTGTCTTAACTGGGACCACCTTGAACGTTGGAATACTGGAATACATTGCCCAGGTGTTGGGGACATCTGCTGGGACATTTATCAACACTACCAGGGAGAGAAAATCTAGAAAGAATGTGATTGAAGCTATTGAATACGACTACGAAACGAAGGTAGAGCAAGTAAAGTGACGTAGCTATGTATTGTCCCTATTAAACCAAGTTCAGAAGCGGTTCAACTGGCAGTTCGCTCGAATCGACCCAATTACCGTGCAGTCCCTGACGGAGCCTAACAGGCAAGTTCACGACTGCAACGGGCCCTTCGGAAAACTGTCTTGAATCGACCACGACCAGATCGCTGACCATCTTGTCAAGCCGATTAACCAAGACGATGATAAACCCATCACCCTCCTCGGCGTCCTTGCTCCTGGGCACGAAGACAGGCTCTTGAACCATGGAGTTTGGCCCGACATGACATACCTCCATTTCTCCTGTTCTCGCGTTCAGCTTTCCCAGCGCGTTTAATCCTGCAAGTCCGACAAGAGACTTTGCGTCGGCGTCGGCGTCAGGATCCGGGACCGCAACACCACAGTATATGTATTTGGTTGCTGTCGTGATGAACCTGTCGTCAATGCGGGGGAATTCCGCCGGGGTATCGTACAAAATGGTCGGGTCGGCTACTTGGGGCATTTCCAACGAAGCTGGCGCGGACAGGTCGAACGTAAACCGAACCACTCCCATCTTCAACTTGTCCGGTGTGAGATCCGCAGGTGCGTTGCGTGATGGGAAGAAGCCCAAGGCGTTACCGTGGACTAGCACCGTGTCGAGCTCGATGGACTTCCGTCCATCTTTGCCAACGCGCTGTGTTGCATTCGCAGTGTGAGTGCCGAACCCGTTCTTCCACTTGAACCAACGGACCTTGCCAGCATCGCTTCCACGGCGCGGGACGACGCCAAAGACCATGGGAAGGTCATAGTCGTAAATCCAGTGGGACTCGCCCGCCTTCAGACGGTCCATCTCGCACACCATGGGGACTTGCATTAGAACCAGGAAGTCTTCCGTCATAGCGGCATCATGTATAAAGCCACAGTACGGCGCCTTGAACCAACACTCTTCCGTCTTCTTCCCGTCTGGTCCGATCGCAAAGTAGCAGCAGTCCGTCGTGGTATTACCCTTAGCCTCATATCCCCAACACACCATTTCACCCGTCTTAGGGTCCAGCTTAGGATGAGCTGTGAAGCTTTTGGAAGTAACTTGACCCTCAAAATCATAGTATCCGGTTGTTTCCAAAGTTTTGGGGTTCATAGCATATGGCAGCGAGCTCTCTTTCAGAGCCAGCAACTTGCCATTGAAGTAAAATACGTTGGTGTTGCCGGTGCTTTCGATGGCCGCCTTGACGCAAGGATGATTGGTGAACGGGTTGCGGTACACGCCCCATAAACTAGATCGTGCGGCACGTTCCTTCTGGAACCGCTCAGTGCGTACATAGGCCTGCTGGTAGTCTACATGTCCCTTGTGGATCCGGAATGCCGAGACATTGCCGTCCCCATCAAAGGGGATAAAGTGCGTGCCCTTGTTGTAGTAAGCCGGCGACAAGAACGGATCTGGCATGACTCGGAAGAAGGTGCCACTGATACATTCAGGAATTTCGCCATTCACGACTAAGTCACGGACTTCTCCTTCGAAACGGCAGGGTGCCTCAAATCCTGCCAAGAACGGGCTATCGGGGAAGGGTGCGGCCATCTTGATGGACTGGTTGTAGCTTGAGCAAGACAGGGTTCTGGTTTCGAGAATAGAGTGATAAAAAGATAAAGAATAGGATACATTGAAAAGAAAAGAAAACAAACCAAAGGTTCGGCTTCAACTAATTATAGTTAGTATCTACATGCCTATGAACAGCCAGCCAGCCATCCAGCTATGCTAATCCGCTCTCTGCCATGCCCTTACCTGCCTGTGCGGGAGGAATGAGGCAGGACGTGGGTAAGTGGTGGAGAACCACCAACTGTACGAACACGGGGAAACCACCACTTGGATGGCGGTGTTTGGCTTCAGCAAGTCGCAGCAAATCAAGTGCACTATCCATCATTTCCTGTGAGGCCCGGGATTGGATTTCCCCACTCGCAACTACAGTACTCTCAAGACGTGGGGAAATGGGGATTTGCGCTGTTCTGTACAAGGAATGCCGGATATAATGTGTCCATTCACCAATCAAATCAAGTGCATTGTTAATCATTTCCTGTGATGCCCAGGACTAGATTTTCCCGTTTGTACTAGATTAGGGCGGTGGGGAAATGGGGAACAACGATTTCTGTCACGGCAGTGGTGCATGCATACCACATTCGTGTTGTTTCCGGAAACTCTAGAGGGAGGGCAGCGTGAGGATACTAAAATGTACAGGGTGGCTCAGCAGCTTGGAAGAATCTTGAAAATAGCAACGATATCCATGCTTTTTGCAAGTATCTCGTCAAGTGAAAAGGTTCACTGCAATAAATCACTCAAGAAAGCTATACTACATACACGAATATGGCCGCTTTAGTCTTGAAGATCATCACTTCTGACTGCAAGCTTGGCCAGTATAGCTCAGCCTTGATTCCGTTACTTCTGGCCGTTGTATTCGTCTTCCATCGGCTATGGAGGGCATATGGGACGCCTCTTAGAGGAACGCCGGGGCCGTTTTTGGCTAAATTCACCCGGATGTGGTATCTCCGAAGCGTCTGGCGAGGCGATTTCGAGAAAGTCAACAGTAGATTGCACCAAGAACTTGGTAAGCAAAATCACGTTTAAATTCATCGCAGCAGTCTGGTAACTACTTCCCAAAGGGCCTGTCGTCCGAATTGCTCCGAATGAGTATAGCCTCGACGATGTGAACGCTATCAAAGTGATTTATGGCCACGGGTCTCAATTCATTAAAGTATGCTACGCTCGAGAATACTGTGTCATAATCAGCCGGAAAAAATATTGATGTATTGGATTAGGCGCCTTGGTATTACGCCGGTGGTCATCCTGACCCTTCTCGCTACGATATCTTCACCGATCGAGATATCAAGCGACATGCGGAGACTCGTCGCAGAGTGGCAAGCTTGTATTCGATGACACCGCTAGTTCGAATGGAACAGCAAGTCGACGACTGCGCTCACCGCATGATCACACGGTTCGAGGAATTCGCTCAGACTAAGACCACTATCAATCTCCAGGAATGGTGTCAATATTGGGCATTTGACACCATTAGCTTGATCACAGTAACATGGAACATTAGAGTTTTCCATTGTTGACCTATTGCTAACAGCTTAAAGGTTGCCAAGAGATTCGGCTTCCTCGACTCAGGCTCTGATCAGATGGGACTGATCAGGGCTATCAACATATACCTTATCCACAACGCCAACGTCGGCATCTATAGCGAGTGGCACCCGATCGTCTCATACATCAAATATCTGCTCGGTGTGCCTGGAATAGAATATATCTTCGATTTTTGCCAGCACCAGATCGATGAGAGATTTGATGCCATCAAGACTGCGACGGGGTATAATGACGGTGATGGCGATTTCTTGGGCAAGCTTCTCAACATGCACCTACAGGCTCCCGATAAGTTCACCATGTATCACATCCTAATGACATGTGCAGCCAATATTGGTGCCGGCTCAGACACCACCTCTATCACTATGACTGCGATCATGTATTACTTGATGCAGAATCCTGAGATGTATAAAAAGGTAAGTCCTGTACTTGGCTATTACAACCTGCTAAACTATCTCCCTTCATTCTTCTGTCTCGATCTAACTAGTCTGTCATAGTTGCGAGCGGAAGTCGATGAGAAAAGATCGGGAAAGGCATCCCCAAATAATATCATTTCATTTTCAGAGGCCCAGAGTATGCCGTATTTACAAGCGTGTATCAAGGAAGGTCTGAGAATGCATCCTGCCACTGGGTTACCGCTTGCCCGCGTCGTGCCAAAAGGAGGCGCAAATATTTGCGATAGATACTTTCCGCAGGGGGTGAGTACACGATGAGTCTCAAGCTGATCAAGCATCAAAGACACTAGCATTACTCGCAGGCAATAGTTGGCATAAACACCTGGGTAGCTCACCGCAATACCGAGGTATTTGGAGGCGACGCGGACTCCTACCGTCCGGAGCGCTGGCTGGAGGACCCTGAGAGGGCTTCACGAATGGAGAAATACCTAATCGCGGTCAGTACTACGCAGATTCTTACACTAACGCATTACTGAATATACAACTGATGAGGACCTAGTTTGGGGCCGGCGCTCGAACATGCATTGGCAAGAACATCAGCCTACTGGAGATCTCAAAGCTCGTGCCGGAGCTAGTTCAGAGGTTTGACATTGAGATCGCCGATCATAGCCAGGAATTAAAAACAGAGAACGTTTGGTTTGTGAAGCAGAAGAATCTTAGGGTCAATATTTCGCTGCGATAAGGCACTAAATGGATATTAAGTATTACTATAACAAGTGAAAGAGCTGTCTAAGTAGAAAAACAGTCCCAGACCCCTCATTGCCTTGCCTCCAAAGGCAACATGCCCCAAAGCCCTCTATTACCAGGATATCACAGTGATAATCGTCGACACGCAGCGACGGGATAATACACGCCAGTCATTGTCACCCAGTTTATTCACCACAACAATGCTAATACCAAGCCCAACTGGCAAGTCTCTCGTCCCTTTTGTGTTAAACGGAGTTCGGTCATTCTGTATATTTACAGTTGCTATAGTATAGTTATCTACTCTCCCACACGTTCATCTCTTTATAGGCCTCTGTGTTTATGCTGGACTTTTGTCGAGCGCTGGAAATCCAGTTCTTTGCCTTATCTAACCCCCTAAAGAATAAAGAGAAGCTCACACGAGATTTTCGCGCTAGAATGCAGGAATCTCCCACCCTCCAGGCCAAAAGGCCAACCTCAACTCGGAAATCTTGTCATTTCTCAGCTTGTAGACAGCAAAGAACCGCCATGCCCGGCATTCTCCTTTCTTGAAAGGATGAAAGAAATTATTCGGGTCATCCTCAAACGCTGAGAATGCCGCGTCTAGCTCCGCCATAATGAAATCGCCCTGTCGGACGACGTTGATAGGTCGAAGCTCCTCCTTCGCAAACTTGTGTGCGGCCGCGAGGGAGTCGAGCAGTTCCTGGCGGCCGTGGAACTTGGCGACGGGACTTTCGACGATGACATCCTCCGTGAAGAAAACCGCTTTGGCGTTTTCATCGGGGCTGTTGTAGCTGGCGATGTAGTCGTCGTAGTTCATGGTGAGGATGATCTGATCAGTTCAACCGAGCACAGAATCAAAGTCTGTTTGGCTCCAGTTGCTATGTATAACTTATGTAAAGAAAGATCTTGGTGGGATCAGAATTGAGTGTCTTACGCGTTATGTAAAACTTTCTTTCTTTATACACAGGATCTGGTTTCATTGTTTTTGACTACCCTTGAGAAGTTGTGTAGTGTAGATAAATGGGCTAGTGGTGGGAGTGGGAGGGGGTGGGGAAAGTAGTGGGGAAACATCGCGAGAGACACAAGCAATAACAAAATGTACATAGTGAGGCCAGCACGGAATTGCGAGCCAGTGATTTACTCCGTACATAATAAACAGGATTTAATGGCTGCAAGAACTGACTGGGTCCAAGCCTGCAATGTGTTCTACAATCTAGACTCTCGTAACTTGATACTGTCGATCTGCAGGCCTTCGTCATCTTCCTCGGCTACTGTCAAGTCTGGCAGCTGCGCCGGCATAATTCTCCGCGGGTTGGATCCTGGTATAACGTTGTATTTGGAAAATTCATTGATACCTTTACCACGAAGGAAATCTTCATCAAGCTCAAGACTTCCATTGACCGCTTCCGGGGGGGAACGGAGGATCTCGAGAATCGCATCCGCCAAAATTGTCTAGGCAAATATATGAGCCTCCTTACATTAAAAGGAATTCTTGGTTCATCATACCGGATGCCTCAAGTCCGACAAAGGGGTCGTTTCCGAGGTGACCGATGACTGAATTCCCTGACAAAGGTCAGCATCAAGGCTGTGTTGAGGGAGGGGATGTCATACCACGGCGGGCCAAAGACCGGTTATCGCCATGTCCTTTTTCCCTTCTTTCTTCCAATCCATGGCAACACCTTTTGTCAGCACCGACATTCCTACTTTTCCTATCGCGTAGGCGGCCTTTCCCTTAAAGAATCTGGAGTAAATCGGTGGGCTGACCGCGACAACTCGTCCCTTCCAACCGTTACTCCTAAAATGAGGGATGGCTGCCTGTATGGTCCCATACAGACCTTCCACATTCACCTGCTGCATCAGCCTAAACCGCTTCATCGGCGTGTTCTCGACCGAGGCCCACCAGATAGCACCTGAGTTGTAAATCACTGCATCTAGGCGGCCGTATACGTCGACTGTCCCGTCGACCATATCCTTGATGCTGTCCATGCTTCGCGTGTCGACCTGAATGGCGGTGGACTTACCACCAGCTTCCTTTATTTCGCGCTGTACTGTGTTGATGGTGGACAGGGACGAATTGGGGTTTGGTGGGAAGGGTGAAGCAGCGTAGGCGTCGGATACGGTCTTAGCTGCCACGACAACTGAAGATAATGTTAGACGCCGAATGGGTTCATTTTGTCGTGCTATGAACCATACCTTGATAGCCATTCTTGGCCAGACTGATTGCCACTTGGCGGCCTATACCACGAGAAGCGCCGACAACTAAAGCAACTGGAGCTTCTTGGTCCATCTTGGCTGATGATGTATTGGAACCTCAGCGAAGTTTGGTCAAAAGAGGGAAAGCTCTGTGTTGAGTCGGTGAATGTGTTTGGTCTGTAATCACTTATGAAGTGCAGTTTCAATGATATTAGACATTTCGGTCAGTGACAACCCCTCAAGTTTACTCCATTTGAAGTATGCCGAGGTAATTGTGCTACACTGGTCTCTTTGCTCTGCGCGTAGTGTCATGCGAGTGGGGGATGGACACTTACGATTCCACCACGACAGGCTGTTGAAAAGGTGGAAGATCATTGTTGATTATTCAGTTGTGTATCATCCTTCGGAGGGAGTTACAACCAACGTGACATCTTCGGGTTCATACACCCTAAATTATGCGAGTGCGAGTGCGGGTGCGAGTGCGGATACTGTCATGAACAAAGCTGGCTCTAGTTGTTACCCTGACATTACCCCTGACACTCACTGTAGCCTCAATAACTAGGTTGGAGGTTTGTCTGCAATGTGGAGTTTCCACTAGCCCTGCACTCGCCGAGGCTAGTCGAATGCGGAACACCCGAGATGTGGTGGATCGAGAGCTTGAAGTGGGGTTATTCAACCGAGTTTGATTATCTGCCGTGGGGTACGGAGGATCAAACAAGGGTATAAAGCCGCTTACTAACGAATAAATCCGCATCCTCTCGTTTCGATAAGTATCAGAACCCTCCAGCAGCCCAGACAACCAACACTCCGGGTTCGACGTGACTCTTTCTTTAATCTTGACGAAAAGCCTCAATACCCTCCAAGACATATATATATATATAGCTGCCTTCCTTGCTCTGCAATCGGGCCAAAGGAAGTTTGGCACTATCCATTGGCTTGTCTCCGTTACCGTATTATCACGGTTGCACTACCTTCAAGACTCAATGGAGAATAAACCCCGCCAGCGCCTTGCGCTGGACATGTCCAAATACGAGAAACTTGACGCCGCCCAAGCCGGGCATTTGCGCCACTTTCACAACCTTGCTTCTCAGATCGATGGAGAATGGCGCCATATGGGAACTCAGGAGCCTGGACAAGAGTGGCTCGATGCCTACAGGTATCAAATTTCCTCCATGACATATGGTGCCGGTGTCGCACACTACCATCGCCTACCTGCGCTGAGGAGCGTATTCAAGCCTCTCATACGACGCCTTATTCACAAGATGTTGCGACGCGAGGTATGGGGCTACTGGTTCAACACAAGCCTTGCAGGAAACAGAACCAATCCAGATCGCAAAGTGCTGAGGACACCGTGGGCAGACCCAATCGTTCGGGAAAACATTATGTATAGCGGCCACCTCCTTCTAATGACTAGCTTATATGCTATGCTCTTCGATGACAATGAGTTCGAACAGCCCGACTCTCTTGTTTTTCATTGGGACCCTCTGTTCTTCGGGCTTGGCGCCGAGACATACCGTTATGACAACCGAACATTACAAGCAGCGATCCTAGCCGAAATGGAAAGGAATGGGTGGATTGGCGTTTGTTGTGAGCCTAACCTAGTATTCGTTGTCTGCAACCAATTTCCGGTCAGTACCCGAGAGATAACTTGCCGTGTGGAAGTTGCCGAGCTAATGTATGGAGCTAGATAATAGCGATACGATATAATGACGTGCGGGACAGGACTAATACCTCTGAAGTTGTCCTTGAGAAATACAAAAAGGCTTGGGCTGAAAAGAAGATGGTGGCTTCGAACGGTTTATACGTTGATTGGTGGTTTGTCGAGCAAGACAAGCCTGAGTCTTCCACTCAGATCGGTTTCACAGCAGGGTAAGGCTCCTTTTTAATATGCGTATGACTTCACTGTGATGGTTCGCTAACTGAGTAAAAGGGCAAATGCATTCATGAATACATGGAATTCCGATTTGGTCAAATCTCTGTATGAGAAGCAATCACTGGGTTTCATCACAGTGATAGACGGCCAAGTTAGACTTCATGACCCAGTTGTCGCTGGTATTTACCGAGACCTCATGGATGCTGACAATGTTTCTCCTCACAACGCCGCCGTCCTAGCTCAGGCTCGACAGACGTCGAAATCCGTGGCGCCAACCAAGTTTCCATATTCTCAACCCACTTTCGGCTACGTCGTACAGTGGCTATCGGAAATGGGAAGGACGGTGGAATTGCAGGGCCTTCTTGACTTTGCTGATGCAAAACTGCGACCTACTTGGGAAAATGGAGGATTGTATTACCCAAGAAACGATGCTCGAGTCGATGAATCCGGCGAATGGGCCCACATGGACCCTTTCTCTGGGAACGCCGGTATCGGCTATGCCAGACTCAACGTAACTGACGGGCAAAAGAAAATGTGGGATAGACCCTGGACTCGGGATTTCCTGGCCACTCAGCCATGGATCGACAACCTCGATCTCTCGCAAGGGGTTGATTACCTTCGGGGACTGTGGGACCGCGATGAGAAGGCTCTGGTCGTTACTATGAAGTCGTGGAACGGCGACGAGGCAACAGCTGAGCCCATCGCTCGAAACCTTGAACGAGGGACGTGGTTGGTTTATGTCAATGGTGAGCTAGTGAAATGCGATACAGTTGGGCAGTCTGATAGTTTGAGTGTGGCAGTAACGGTCGGCGCTGAGGAGGTTGATGTTGTTTTTCAAAGAACTTGATGAGTCATGTAAGTGGATAAGAAAACTCTAGCGTCGGACACAGCCATGAGTCAGATGCGTATATCTTAAACCTAACCCTATCCTAATCATATTTCGAGATGTTCCACGATTAAACATTTTTCCTACATTTTCCAACTCACTCTGAACTAGTGTCCTGGTAACCCGTTCCCCATCCACCCAGCCCTGGCACCGAACACAATCCTGAACTCCGGTCAGGCCATCGTCTCCCAGTGCTATTGGTGCCCTGTATTGCCTGGAATCGAAGGCAGCAGCATTTTTCCCTACAGCGCCAGAGGAAGCCTTAGTAAGTCTACTATAAACACCAACAGTTTCGACAGGCTGATTTCACACCATAGCCTAAAACGGCCTATACCGATTATAGCCTATGAGACAAGACGAGTTATTTATAACCAATATTTCTTATACTGTATTTTAAAATCTAATTATTAAATACTTTATTATTTTTAAAAATATATAATTTAACTGTTTATATAATAATAGTATTTTATGCCTAATTAATTAATATTAAGCTTAAACTAATTTAATTATAAGTATTTTTAAATCTTTAAAATATTTAGAAAATTCATAATAAAAACTTTATAAGTTATTTATAACCTAGGTTAACTAGATAGACTAATTTAGGGAATATAAAATAATATAAATAAGGTTAAATATTAAACTTAACTTAATATATAAATTAAGTATCTAGATGTGACGGAAGGGGTTTCAAATAGGTAAACTAGTCCATATTAGGTTTAATGTTTGCAGAGTTATAGGGCGTTATACTGAGCAGTTGCGAAGTGTTACGTCTCTTAATAGTGAATAGAGCGGGTTAGGCGTATTTAGGTAAAGAAGTCTTATTGATAGCTGGTGAGCTA
>JAAIJJ010000408.1:0-18076 GCA_020976545.1 Fusarium sp. Barmshour
TATTATTATTAATTATTATTATATTTAGAGATTATAATAGCTAATATTATTTTTACTAAAATCCTCTTATACCTTTAATATATTACTTAAATTACTTAAAGTACTTTACTTAACTAAGAATATCCTTTATTAGACTTATTATTTTTTACTACTTTATAATATTTATTAGAAGCCTATATAAAAATAATATAATTAATATAAGTATTAAGTTTACTTAAGGTATATATATCTCTTAATATAAGATTTTCTTTTATTTTAAAAATATTTTCTAATTAATTATAAATAGCTTATATAATACTTAAGGCTAATAATCTACAATACTTCTTAAATTATAATTAATAAATTATATTATTTATATTAATATATTTAAGAATTAAATAATTTTCTTATATTAAATAAAATATAAAATTAATAGTATATTAAATAATATTAAATAAACCTATTTAGAAATTATTAATATTAAAGCATTTTATATAATACTTATTATATTCTTTAGGTATTAAATTAAAATAGGGATTTAATAAAGAATTCTTAAATTTAACTATATAATTATAAATATAATTAAGAACCTGCCTTGTTAAGGTTTATAAATATAAATTAAGCCAGGATATAATATTATTAGCACTATTAATATTAGTATCTTCTTTAAGTTAAGCCTATTAATTATTTCTATAAGTAGCTATCTTAAGATATTTAATTATAAGTATTAAGTCTTTTTATTATAAAGGCTTATTATTTTTATAAAGATTAATAATATTAATAGGCTAGGTATTAATTTAATATATTATATAGTTTATAACTTATATTATAACCTTGCCTTTTTCTTTTTTAATTTATAATAAAGGCTATATATTTAGAAAATAAAAAATAAGATTTTATTTAAAATAATAATAAAAATTATTATAAGCTTTCTTATTAAGTAAGCTTAAAAATTTACTTTATTAAAAAGTCTTTTAGGCTAGTTTAATAATAAAGGAAGTTAATAAAGTAAGGTTATTATTATTATTATTATTACTTTCCTTTTTCAAATAAAAGACCTAATAAATATCTATAGTATTATAAGTATTACTTTTAAGTCTATATGCTAGTATAATTTAATTCAAAATCTTAATAAAGTTAACACCTAAGGTAAGAAATGCCTTTAAAGTCTTAAGTATTTAATAAAATATATTAAATTAATATTACTTATATAAGATAATAATATACTTTAAGTTAGCTATATATTATATATAAAAGGGAATAATACAATAATATTATTATTATTTTTAATACTTATTTTACTAAATAAATAATATTATAAAATAATAGTTTTATTATTAAATCTATATAAATACCTAAGGAATTACTTATATTATTTAATTTATAACTTATAATTTAAGATTATTTTAAAATATTAAATATAGCTTTTTTTAAACAGGTTTAATACTAATAGGTAATTTAAAGTCTTTACTATTTATTTTTTTAAAGTATAATTAAATAGTTAATAAAAAAGTAAGTTTTACTTATTAGGTATAATATATTTAATATCCTTTTCTTAATACCCTTTTTATTACTATTTTAGTTAATAAAAAATAAAATAAGATTTTAATTAAAGGTAAAGATAAGCTATAACTAAATTTAATTATAAGCATTAAGTAAGATAAGGCTATAATAGTTTATATAAAGCTTAATATTAAGTTTAATTAAGAAGGTATTTATTTATAAGATAAAAAGTTTAATATTAAGGCCTATTTTATAATAAATAAGAAAATAAAATTAATAAAATAAAATATAATATAAAGACTTAATATTAAAAGATTTATACCTTTATTATAAAATTTATAAATCTATTATAAATTACTTAAATTAGAAGTTATTTAGTTTATATAATTTTTTAAAGCCTTAATATAATACTAGCTAGTTATAAGCTTAGGCTTTTTATTATTAAAATTAGCCTAGTTTTTAAAAAATAGTAAATATTAATATTGGTTTTAAATAGTATTTTAATTAATATATAAAATAATCTTAATTATTATTATTATCTTATTAATAATAATAATATAATAAAATACATAAATATAATATTTCTTAGCTTAATAAATAAGGCTAATATTTTAGAAAAAGTAATAAAAATAAATAATATAATTATAATTAACCCTTGTTTATATTAATAGTATACTGATATTATAGCTAATTTACTTATTTCATTATATAATCTATCTTATAACTTATTTAATCCTCTTTTTACTACTAATACCAAATTCATAACTTTAAGTAACTAAACTTATATAAAACTTAATATATTTTTCCTTTAAACCTTATAATTACCTTATTTTTATCCTTATAGGATTTTAGTTTTTTTTAATACTTCCTTAGCCTATTACTTAATATCCTTAAGCTACTTATTATATAAGCCGCCTAGGTTAAAGGCCTTAAAGAACCCCCTCTCTCTCTTATTTAATTATACCCCTTTATATAACTTCCTTTTTAAATTTTTAAGCTTTTGCTTTTTATATTTAAAAAAGTCTTTATTAATTAAAGGGTTTTTATAAATAAAATATATAAGTAAGAGGATTTTATAATTAAAGATTACTATTTTAATATAGCTAGTATTATCTTTATTAAACTAGGCCTCTTTAATATCTATAGCTATTATATATAATATATTACCCTTGCCTTTATTTTACTTAAGAGCTTCTTTAATCTTAGAGATTATATTATAGACTTTAGTTAGATAAGGCTTATTAGGCCTAGGTACTTGCAGGCTTCTCTAAATAGCAGGCATCATGACAGGGCAGCTGTGATGCTATTAGCAGTTACGGCCAGAAGTCAGGTTGGGTTAGATGACTTACTGCGTGATGGATAATTAAAGCGTAGTATTTTCTTAGCCTTTTAGGTAGGTTATAGGAAGAAGGTTAGGGCTAGCTAATAAGTAAGTAAGGCTTTTTAGCTGACATATATATAGCTAGGTTTAGGCTATAATTAAGGCAGCTAANNTATATTAGATTCTAGAGATACTTAAATATACCTTTTAAGGCTAACTTATAAACTTATAAACTTAAAAAAAAAAAAAAAAAAGGATAATAATAATTTTTATTATAATAATTATTATATAAAATAAGAGGAGATATAAGGGTTAAATATATAATTAATAAAGGTAAAATAAGAAATAAATAAAAAAAAGAGGTAAAGCAGATATATAAATTACTAGATAATAATTAGATATTATTAAGAAGTAAGTAAATAAAGTATTAATAGATATTATAAAAAGGTAAATATTTAATAAAAAAAGGAAGTAAAAGGCTTAAAAGTTTAAAAAGAATAAGGTATATATAAATAGTTAAACTTAGGTTTAAAAAAAAATTAATAAAAGTTTTAAAAGAGAGAGGGTATATAAATACTTAAACCTAGGTTTAAAAAATAAATTACTAAAAGTTTTAGAAAAAGTATTATATATAAATACCTAAACCTAGGTTTAGGCAGGTCTGCTATATAAAAATAATAAGTTTTATAATAAGCTTATAAAAGTCTTAAGGCTTATAATATAAGAGGCTTTAAAGATATATTACTTTTAGCCTTAATCTAGTTAGTTTAGGGTTGTTTTTAGACTGTAATTTAAATACTATTTCTTAATTATTAAATCTAAGGCTATTATAAAAGTAATAGTATTAGTTTTATATAAAACACTATTAAAGCCCCTATCCTAGCCATTCTGCTACTATCTATAGTTTCCTATCCTTAAAATACTTAATAGCAGTAAAATTAGCTTTTTTCTTAGACTCCCCTTTATTATACTTCTAATTAAAAACTCTAGTAATTTCCTTAAAAGATTAGTTTTATAAACTAAGTAAGATAATAATAATAACTCTAAAAGGTAAGTAAGACTTACCTAAGTCTTACAGAATATAAAGAATTTAATAAGTAAATTAGTTAACAGATACATATAATAGATAACATAGGACTTCTAGCTCGTCTTCTTTCACAAGGTTTGCTCAAATTGCATAACCTCCTATGGTTCAACGACCACACGACCATCGTCATGATGAACACTCCAGGAACAACTCCAGGCTTCTGAATACCCCTCGTTTCACCCCAGCTCGTCGTGCTCAATTTTGCCAGACATGAGTGTCATGAAACAACTGTTATAATGCCCACCGAAATTATCCTGGCACCAAACTGTGCCGCAGATATGCCAGCGGCATTGGAAAGTTATCCGGGCCATCGGCAGGTAGACTACAGTTGTCAACAGGCCGGCGGACAGCTTCTTCAATTGCTTAGCGGAATTCCGACAATCCTATGTACGACCTGGGGCCGCTGTGAAACAGGATGTAACATTTTTTGGACAGTTAAAACATAAGCTTGATCGACAAGTCGTTTCAGAAAATTATTTTCCTTTCTGATGCAGGCGACGTGACATCGTGCGTGGGTGAAATGCTTAGAAACCTGCCTGAAACGGAAGTGTCTGAACACCACACTAAGGGGCCCTCAGACATTTTGAAACTGCGAGTGTATTTTAAAAGAACACAAAAGTGTATGAGTATATAAGATCTGGTTATCACCTGATCGGATTTTATAAGACACTAATACATCGTACACTTCAGACCACTTCACTTCTTTCCACAAACGTGTTTTATCTGCTGGCAGAACTATTCTTTTTCTTTCCTCCACTTTCAAAATGAAGTACCTCATTCCTCTATCTCTTCTTATTGCCAGTGCATTCGCCCAGGACGGGTTAGAATTGACCATCCCCTTGTAACAATACGAGCTAACAGATGCCTAGCTGCGGCTTTCCCGATGGACCCGATTGCGTATCCCTGGGCGAAGGAGCAAGTGGACTAGAGCAGTTTGCTGATGACGGCTGCTGCCTCTTGCCTATCCGCTGCGGTAACGGGGACGGAGGTGAGAGGTGTGAGAGGGTTGCTGCTGGAGGCAATAGCAACAACAGCAACAACAACAACAACAACAAAAATGCCAATGCCAATGACAATGCAAATGCCGGCAATGGAAACGGTAACGTGAATGGCAACGGCAACAATAACAACAATGCCAACGGCAACGACGAAAACTGCGGCTTTCCCAATGGCCCGGATTGCGAGTCTCTCGGCGAAGGCGCTAATGGCCTCGAGCAATTCGCTGACGACGGTTGCTGTCTCCTCCCATTCCGCTGCGGAAACGGCGATGGCGGTGAAAGATGCGAACGGGTGCCTGTGGCTGCAAACAACAGGGTTCGCTTTATCAGGGCTGCCAGATCTCGCTATAGTGGAGTCAGAAAGTGATTCTCGCCGGGAAAGATTGAAGAGCTGGTTGAGGGACAGTTCTGGGAACTCCTTGTATTAGTCTATCAGTCTGAATTGAAACATCTCGAAGAGCCGATGGCATAATGCTCAAAAATGACTCTATCCGTAAAGTAAAACAATCAAATGCTCCTCTCTACCGATATCAACATCTCTAAAGGCGACAGCCCCCGTGCCTGCCCTTGATTGTACCTCCTGTCACAAGAGGGACTTTAGCAATGCGCGATGTATAACGAATCCTTCCAAAACATGGTGACTCTATATAGAGGGATGTATAACCTAGAGCTCGGCTTAGACGCCGGCCACCGGATGGTATTGCGTGTCTTCCGCAAGTGAACCCGTTTCTGCCTCAGCTAAATCCTAAGAGCGACTTTTGTCCAAATTATAAAAGGACCCATACTTATTAATGTGCGCATAGGTCTTCCACATAACGATAGTGCTATCAAACCACAGCCAGCAACTCGCTCCCGAAGGGAACCATGCGTAGACTCACCTCCAGGTCGTAAACAACCCTCCAACCCAACAAGTAACAAACGACGTAATCGCCCTCCCCTGACACTTGATGCCTTGCGCCGGCTGCTCCCTGGCAATTAATTTTGTATAGAAATTTTTTTTGGCGCTTGCAGGACATTGGTCAGCTCGCAATGAAAATTGAGAGTAGTCGGCAATTAGTAGTTCACCCGTAAAGCTGAGCTTTGCGGTTTAATTAATATCTATATTAATTTATAGATCCGTAGGACAGTCCGCTTATTAACGTGTTTGCTTTGCGATATATTTTTTTAATATTCGTGGAGTGACAGCGTTTATTGACATGAGTTACATGGCCGCATAGATGCATATTGTTATATAATAGTTATACGTTATAACGTAGTGTTATATAACTTTATAATACTTATATAATAATAAGGTTATATATAATAACTAAATAGGTAGAATTAAGATATTATAGCTCTTTATCTTTATTTATAGTATTTTAGTTATTTTATAAACTTATATTTATAAATATTTAATTATCTCTAGCTAGTAAATTTTATAATAAATCTAATCTACCTTTTCTATAAGGCATAATTAGTCTTTCTTATAGCTAGTTATTAATATATTTTACCTTCTTAAGATTCTTATAAGTAATTTAAAGCTAATATTATAAAGTAATATATTAAGTACTTAAGAATGCCCCCCCCCCACCCCGGCTAATTTAAAAAAAATAGAAAGGATATTTATAGCTATCTAACTAAGTTATAAATATTATATATATTATATAAAATAAGATTATTATTTTAAAGAAATATAGTTAATTTTAAAAAATAAAGTATTAATAAAGGAATTTAAATTATTTAAATTAATAATAATAGGCTTTTATATTATTTAAATTAACTTATAAAGAAATACTAACTAATTTACTCGTTTTAGAGGTAGTAATATAAGATATTATTTTAGTTTTTTTTTAGATAGTAAGTCTTTAATATATTATTATTTAGATATATTATAATAAATAGAACTTTAATAAATAGTTATTTAAATACTTTTTAATATTAATAAACTAATTAAGAAAAAGGCCTAGCTAAATTACCCTAGCTATACTAGATATTATAGCTAAAAAGTTTAAGATTATAAGGATTATAAGGTAATGGCAGAACTAGCCAAAATAGGGCATTATAAGCCGCCTATATTATAAGGCTAAATATACTAATATTAAACTAAATGAGCTTAAATGAACCCAAGCGACTCTGAACGTAGGCAGGGAAAGAGAGGAGAAGACCCACTACGTTGGTAACTTACGGCATATACAGGCGACCAATATACTTGTAAAATGGTTTTCACTACTTGAACCCTGTAGTTGCTTTCACAACAATCACGCCTCTTGTTTCGCACTTGTTCAGCTGAGATGGCCAACTTGATGCAAAACGGGGCAACTCCGGTATAGCGCGACAGATATGTTGCCGGGAACCTTCCGTCCATCCCTCCTCCTGACCCAGGCAGTTAAGCATATTACCTAAAGGAGGGGTTTGACCCCGGAAAGGGTCAATGAACTGCGCCGCCCAAAGGTCAAGTAATTCCATGGTTCAATAACGTTTGGTACTGAGGCATTCGGGTAATAGGGTCAATGCAAAGACAGGCTTTAAGGTAAGAAGGACTTTCATTTATTGCTGTGCCAACGCAACATGACGTAGTAGATATGCGTGTTATGGGGAATCGCCCCCTCCTTTCAGATGTGAATCTTCTGAATGCATTGGTTCGTGGGCTTGATGGACAAAACAACATAGACCTTGCTTAGCTTCCCGCTCTGGGTTGGCCCTGATATGCGTCCAGATGACAACGTTGGTGCAGGCAGGAGAATGTAACTACAAGGAACGGAATCGGGCGGTGATAGGCATAACTAATGTGAATATCCACTTATTTGAACGTATAAATATGAGAAGGCCGATGAAGATCCCAATGCCAACTCATTCGTTTCCTCTCACATTCTCCACCCTCATCACGGCGCATGCTGTCTCTAGCCCCCACCAGCACAGCAACAATGTACATTTTAGGGCTTTTCATCCTTTTGGCATCCTTTCGAGGAGGTCTGACTGAAACCACTCAACCGGACTACAAGCATTTGAACTTGGGTAAGTATATTTCGTTGATTGCTCCCGTAACGCGCAACTCAGTCTGGTCTCAACCGTGCAGCTGGCCGTGGCAGTAGCCAAAGCCAATGTCTGGATTGCTCAATTAGATCTCGAAGAAAATATCATATTGATTACTGGCAATGGCTCTGCCGGTGCCTGCACCGGATATCTCGGCCCTATCCCGCGAATGAACTTTACCGGCATGTGTCTGGCCGACGGCCCCTCAACCGTCACCCAGACCGATCTCGTCAGCATCTTCCCGGCCGGCCTGGCGACCGGCGCCACGTGGGACAAGGACTTGATGTACCGCAGAGCTGTCGCTATGGGCGAGGAGTTCAGAGGGAAAGGAGTTAATGTGGCACTGGCGTGAGTTTCAAATGGTCGCGTGAGTATGACATGCTTCGCTAACATTATCATAGACCAGTCTGTGGGCCGCTCGGGCAGAATGCCTTGGGCGGTCGTAACTGGGAAGGCTTTTCATCAGACCCTTACCTCGCAGGAATTGCTACTGGGCTCTCACAGTGAGCGGAATCCAGAGCATGGGTGTACAGACATCCGTCAAGCACTACATCGCCAACGAGCAGGAGACCTAGAGGAGCAATAGCACATCCGCGAAGGGTCAATCCGTTGATGCAATCTCCTCTAATCTGGATAATAGGACCCTGCATGAGCTATACCTCTGGCCCTTCGCTGACTCGGTCAAGGCCGGCGCTTCCTCTATCATATCCTCATACAACCGTATCAACCAAGTGTACGGCTGCGAGAACTCGGCTCTACTGAATGATGTACTAAAAAATTAACTTAATTTCCTGGGCTTTGTCGTGGCTGACTGGTTTGCAACCCATTCCACCGCGGAATCAATCAACGCCGGCTTGGATATGGAAATGCCAGGCTGGATCGACTCGTCGTTCAGGAGACCTGACATTTCTGTATTCTTTGGTGAGAAGATTATAGCGGCGGTGAAGAACGGGTCGGTAACTGAAGGGCGAGTGGACGAGATGGTTCGAAGGGTCATGACGCCCTATTTCTACATGGGACAGGATGCTCCTGACTACCCCAGTCCTGATCCCGTGGGATTGCCGATACTCTTATCCCAGAATTTTGGTATTGCAGAAGGCCTTCGACTAGGTCTCCTCCCGGCAGGCGACCTGCCAACAGGGCGCGACGTACGGGGCGATCATGCAAGTCTCATCCGAGAAATCGGGGCCGCTGGCACCGTGTTGCTGAAAAACGTCAATGGCACGCTTCCTCTCAGTTCTCCACGCTGGATTGGCGTATTCGGCAACGACGCTACTGACTTCAGCGACGGTCTTACTGGCAGGGCGATTGAGGCGCTGTCTAGCGGTCAAGGCACACTCTCCATCGGTGGCGGCGGCGGCGCCGGACGCCACACATATATTGTCCCTCCTCTCGAAGCAATCAAGGCCAAGGCGCGCAGTACTGGCGCCATCGTCCAGTATATCACCAACAATGCCCTCTTGGAGGCTGCCAATGAGATAAGCAGCATTTACCCCATCCCGGAGGTGTGCATAGTTTTCTTGAAGAGCTTTGCCGGCGAGCGTTCAGATCGCACCTCGCTCGAAGCCGATGGTAATTCAACAGCAATCGTCGAGAACGTTGCCGCGCTCTGCCCCAACACTGTTGTGGTTACACACTCTGTCGGCACTCTCGTCATGCCATGGGCGAAGGATCCTAATGTCAAGGCCATTTTAGCAGCGAATCTACCGGGACAAGAGTCGGGCAACTCAATTGTCGATGTCCTATGGGGAGACGTCAACCCGTCAGGAAAGCTGCCGTACACTATTCCGGTCAACGAGACGGATTATCCACCACCTATAACCAACATTACTGGGCCTGTGTCAAACAGCAGTGCCTGGCAGGCCGACTTTACCGAGGGCCAGCTCATCGATTACCGTCACTTCGATGCGAAAAATATCACGCCGCTCTACGAGTTCGGCTTTGGACTGAGTTACACGACTTTCGACATCCCGTCGCCTTCGCCCTTGGTCATTACGCGTTTAGCACCCAACATTTCTGTACGACCCGATGCAGCATGCCCGACTGAGCCTCGAGGCAACCCCGATCTGTGGTTGGACCTTGTCAGTGTCGAAACCAAGGTGTCGAATACAGGCTCCGTAGCTGGGCACTCTGTTCCCCAGTTGTACCTTTCATTGCCGTCTACTACCCCCGGTGGGACACCAGTTCGGATACTGCGCGGTTTTGAGCGCATTTATCTCCAGCCAGGCGAAGCTAAAAGCGTGAAGTTCATGCTGCAGCGACGGGACCTGAGTTTCTGGGATACCGAGGTGAACATATGGGTGATCCCTAGTGGCCTTTTTTCGTTCCAAGTCGGTTTCAGCTCCCGTGATCTTCGAAGCAAAGGCTCATTGGCGGTTTTGAGCTAAGATATCGTTATCTTGTATGATACATATCAATGGATTCCGTTAGAGAAATCCCGTGGAAGAAATAAGGTGACTGCATTTGGGCTTCATGGACCATCAATGGAATCCAGGACAAGAACTCATTTGACTTTCTTTTAACATGGTGCAATGCTGTCGTTATTTGGACTTTATGCAAAGAAGGAAGGTTGTTCCGGGTAGCATTGTTGCTGCTGAGTGAAGTAGAAAGTTAGTACCGTATCTAGAGGCGATTTTCTTACACTCGCTCCTAGCAGAAAAAGGGTTTACGCAGACATATCAAACACAATGCTTGAATTCGTTGAAGAATTACAAATGTTCCAGAGAAAGGAGTCAGATGCGTTCAGAGCAGGAATGAGGCACACAGAGATCGTTGCATGGCATAAATAAGATGAATAGTCGTACACACAACGATGGAACATATGGCCTTTCGATTGGATGACACCCTTGGTTTAGTCCAGCTACCTTGAATTAGTCTCGACAACTTCGGTATGGTCATGCTACAAGCCAATCTTAACTTGAACTTTAAAGGCTCGAGTCATCAGGTAAGACGCGTACATGACGCGTGCGGTACTACTCATCTGCATATAAACGCGAACGTAACACTTTCGCTAGCTTTTAATAATGGTCACCATTTCATTCCAGGCAGTATCAACATTTACATTAAAAAAAGGTCATTCTCGAATCAAACGACCAGTCACTATCATAAAAATGTTACCCAGAAGTACCAAGGAAGACCATTCCAAGATCACTGAACGGAACGAGACAACCCCATAGCTACAACGCACTAGCTGGCCTGAGCTGTTCCATAATCGACCACTCGGTGTTATCGCCACTTCGGCACGCCAACCAGGTACGGCCAAAGGAAAAGGGTTATTACTCGGCGATTGTGAAGGGCTCCCCTTTGAAGTTCCGCCGATGCTGAATCACAACTACGTGTTCTCTTAGAAGGTATCGACCTCATATTCGATAGGGCCGGAGCCACGCTGCCTCCTACATCGTACGCGTCTCGCTGCTGGTTGAATATATATTCGAAGGATGTCTTTGGCCACATCAATTTCGCATCGTATCGAGCGTAAAGAGATAGAAATATGTGTGGAAACGGTTCATGTGTTTCTTTTTTCGCATTTTTAGTCGCATTTTTAGGTATCGACCATCTCAGCGGCGAGACATCTTCAATATAACACTGGGGTCGAAAGAAGAGAAGATGATACATCTTAGCCCTACTAGTTCAGCTGCAACTAGCAGGAGAAGAGCATAGTGGTGCTCTAGACCCAATAGACTGGGAATCTAGTGACGACGACAATAGAGAGTACGACGAAGGAGATGATAGCAGCGATATCGAAATCAACGAATACACTGACGACGATGTTGACGAAGATGACGACCACGCGAATGACAAAGAGGCAGAAGGAGATTTCCGAACTAAATTTGAATCGGACTTTTCCCTACCCACCGGCTTATGGCTACAGTTATCAGAGGCCTTGTTCCAGCTTTCGATGATGTTTTGGACGCATCAGGATCCTACTGGAGATATGTCTTCCTCGGTGGTCATTCATTACACAGCAATCATTGGAATACAGCAGTATTCTCTTGCCTCTCGCTCAGCACATAATTCTACCTCTAGGTTGGCCGCTTTGATTTGGATCGGCCGCCTCTTATTCCTATAATATGTCTGGCCTATTCATAGCTGCTCTACTCTTGTTTACGAGTGGCCGTCCCGGGACCAATATCCATCACAGCCTGACCGTCTCGATGCGATTCGAAGGACGTACATTGTACGAGGGTGTTACATTCTATTTGGGGAAATCGCCGAACTCAAGGCGTTAGCAAAATCAAATGTTAAGCGTGAAGGCATTCCGGGGAATCTTTCCTGAGCGCCAGATGGGCTATCTTTTAAAATCGGGGACGATAAGAAATTTGAGCTGTCTGAGTTTTGCAAAACCCACTGCAGAGCAGTAGGTCTAGTCAAAGAGCAAGTGAATGAGATGATGTTGGGCCTGGTGATAGATGTTGACTTGGATCATATCGAGGATGATCTGACCTATCCAAAAGTCGGATGGTCCTTTCTTCAGAAAGCCGAGAATAAACTGGCCGATATCTGGACAATGCTAATTGACAAGGTTATATTGTCCAGTTTTCGTGGAAAACCGTATATCAAAGATACTGACTGGCAAGTTGAGACCTGTATGGCATATCTGAATGCGGGAGTTACCCTCATTAAATCGGCCTTCGCTGGTTTGCACTTTGTTGGTGGTTTGCCTGGTCGAGGCACCAAGGTCACGGGCATTCGATATGTCAATACTGAGCTAGCCATACGCAATTTCTTCTTTCGCGGAGGCCGAATGATTATCATCAGCTATAGCAAAGCTCGAGTATCGAATAACTACGCTTTCTACATCGTTCATTACCTTACTCCCAGCTTTAGTTTAAGCCTGTTGAAGTATCTCGCCATCATGCAGCCAACCTTGAGTTTCATAGCGCAACAGCTCAAGATACCTTACAATCTAGACAACAAATGCTTATTCCCAGATCCTTGTGGGAAACGAAAGCACCTTAGCTCTGCACAAGCTTCCGAAATCCTCAAAGATCTAACCCGGAATCTCCCTACACCATGGACCTTATCCTCGTATAGACAGGCATCCCTTGCTATCGCTAAGCGCTAGATTAGCAAACTAGTCGAAAGATCAAATTTCTACTACCCAACTAACGCTACTAATCCAATTCGAATCTTTGCAGCCGGAGCTGGTCACCACCCTCGAATGCTGTTAACAGCATATGCAATCGATAAGGCCTCCCCAGCCCATCTTCAGCCGGATCTTCTTGAGATATATTATGGATTATCTACCATATGGCAGAACTGGAATCAACAATACCGTTGCGAAAATCTCCTATGTTCGAGAGCGGAAGCACATAGTGGCACGACTGCCGAACCCAAGTCTCGCAAGAGACCATGCGAACCAGACGATTTAGTAAGACACTTCAAGAAGGTTAAGAAAGGCGTTAGTAGCTCTGGCAGCGAAAGGAATGGGAAATCCCTATCCGAAGGCTAGCCATAGGTGCACCTATGAGTCGCGATTCTAGAATGGTTCAGGCTTGATATCGATGTTTAAGACAACGGGATGTGGAGAAGATTTCGCATTCACACCGACCAAACTTAAACTTGGCCCTGCCACTGAACTAGCTACAATATGCTGCGATAAGGTACGGGCCACAGCCGGCTGGAAGTTTTCCAGAAATCCGCCGGCTGCGATACCTCCACTCTCCCGAAAACTATTTTCCCAATGGGACAAATACCAAATCAGAAGTACGACTCTTAGCCGCGACAGACTGTCTTTTTACAAAGTATCCATTGACCAGGTAAGTACCCTCTCTGGACTCTTTGACAAGCCTTCTCGTTAAACTCTATACAAACCTCGTACATCGACGCTACCCAGGCATCTCTACTTCACAGTGGCATTCGCAGTGAAATGCTGTAGATCTATCCCATTCTTCGATATCTACCTTTTCAAAGTCTTAAGAGCTTTTTGAGTGCTTATAACATCGTTAATGACCATGGCTCTGTAGGCGTCCGAAATATGTAAAGCGCCAGCAATGGACTGAGCAAGGCCAACTTATTGAGTCAGATGCTCGCTGAAGCTGATGGTCAGGATATGACGACCCTCTCGATATCAACCGTGCGAGCAGAAGCGGGAAATCTTATTCTTGCCGGATTAGCTACCACAGCTGCTACCTTGACATATCTGATCTGGGCCATCCTCAAGCAGCCCCAACTCCAGGCTGATTTGGAACGTGAAACCTCCGAGCTCGGTCACGAGTTGACTCTCGAGAAGCCTAAGAATGCGCCGCTTCTCAATAGTGTCATTGAAGAGACGCTTCGTCTATATGGCGCTGCCCCTTTTTCTCTTCCACGTGTGAGTGTCGGGGCGCTAGACTCGGTTCTGAGATGACGGATGAAATGATGGAGATGGACAATCCTGTGTTGATTGCACCCAGGGGTCATTGTTGCATTGTCACAATTTAAAGCAAGGACTGATAACATCAATTCATATGTATTATTGTCATCCCTCTAAAGAAATGACGCCCACGTCTGTTTCTGTTGCGTGTTTAATCGCGTAAGAGACTAGATCCAGGGTATCCTTGGAAACAAACAGCTCATCTGTGGTACCGAGGACCTTGTCAAAATGTGCCAAGTAGCCCTCTGGAGTCGTCTTATGGCAGTAGCGAGGTACCATAGCTATTATCGTTCTCGCTGCTCTCCCACCTCCCGCACTAAAAAGCTCTCTAGATACCAGACATTCTTCGCTGCATAGTGCAACGACAAAGTCCGCCATAACATAAGTTTAAAAGTATTCTCTTATAATCTATTTAATAATAGGTAATAAATCTAATATATATTATACTACTAAGGGTAAAATACCATTAATCTTAATACCATGCTTAGGACTTATACATCCAAGATCTCGGGTTAAACTAAAGGTAGAGCCTTTGCTTGACATATAGCTACCATCGCCCTTAGCTCTTATACTAATGAGACTATTAGATGAGGTATTGATTATTCTCTTATAACCATGCTTCTCTAATGTAGGATATACTATATTAATGAATATGATAGTGCCTAGTGCAGCAATTTCCCTCGTCCGATGGAATGACTTGACGTTTACGTTATTGTGGGCACTGGCTTGACTAGTAGTTCCTGTATTATTGACGAGGATATGGATCGTCCTGTATGAAGATAGGGTGTCTTGCACGAGTTGTTGTACTTCGCTTTGTAAAGAGATATCATGGCCATCTGCAATCGCCTCTCCACCAGAATCGTCACCGTCGTAGACGGCGAAGGTCGTGTCTTAATTACTAAGAAGTGGATGACGAAAACCTTTGTCACTGGAGACATACTATCGTTTGTCCTTCAGGCAGGAGGTAAGATCGAACCACTGGTCTCCAATTAAGCCGATATCTTCCTGTACTAACTATAAGGATCTAGGCGGTGGCCACCAGGCTTCTGGAACCCGTGAAGCGTTGGATAGCGGAGCCAAAGTCATCATTGGAGGTCTTTTTTTCCAATTGATCTTTTTGGGGTTTTCATTGCCATTGCCATAGCCTTCGATCTCGCATCCGGCAGCAACCGACAGGACGTTCCAACAGCGGAGTTCCTTGGAAGAAACACATGTTTGCTTTCTACGCTGGCAGTATGCTCGCCATGATACATTCTGTATTCAGGGCTGTTGAGTACCTCCAAGGCTTTGATAGGTATCTATTACGCCATGAGGCGTATTTGTATATCTTTGATGCGACGCTCATGTTTCTGGTTATGGTCTTGTTCAATTGGATACATCCTTCTGAGATCAGCGCGATCTTGAACGAAAGAAATACTGGCAAAGGGTACAGCATGGAAGCCTTGGCGGGGTACCCTTAAATTAAAGCACATCATGAGTGGGGGGTATCTAAAGAGGGTAATGTTACTTCTTCGGGAATGGGATTTTAGACGGGCAGCAGTTGTGGGCATTAAGAACAAGCGAAGCGGTAGACGAGGAATAGACAGGAAGGTTTGGGATACATCCGATAACGGATAAAGGCTCTAGATTATGGCTTGCAACAAGTATGATGCTTTAGAATTCGGTATCTCTATCTTGCTCATATGTTCCTATTTCCCAAGCCAACAACTTCAAGTGGCCACGCTACCCAATTTCTCCAATAGGAGCCCAGTAGATCATCTATCGCTTCGACGATATTATATCACCATCCTTCCATGAACCAAGATTCATTGAGTGAATGCAACAAGGCACCATAAAAAGCATACAAAATCAAGGCCGGTGGCTGTCTTTGGTGCAACAGAGAAAAGTATTCCTCTGGGGCAAAAGGCAAAAAAAGAAAGGCTCCTTGCCAAGCTCTGTTGAATTCTGCTTCGCTGTGATCTTCACCGTCCATTGTCGAGAATTGAGCCATAAACATGCGACATTGTCTGAGAACCCATAAGCTTTTTTCGTATATCGATGCATCAGGGTTATTCTTCCATACATCCCTCGTCTGACAGAAGCGCTGGTCATCAGGATTCATGATCTTTTCAGGGTCCATATCATCAAAGTTTCCCACACTCAGGAGCTCCCTCAAAGGGCCCACTCTTAAAATGGAGAAAGATGGTGACCGTATAGCCAAGATGCCTCGAACCATTGGGATCCATCCTGTGCCCAGTATGCGATCTTTGCGGCTACCCCAGCCTGACTCATCCCAAAGGCCTTCACCCAGTCGTCCAGAGACACCAAAGACGTAGAAAAGATTGAGGGAAGACCAGACGAACAATGCATCAGCTAATTCGTCGTTGGCCATATGGATAGCTTCGTTAAATCCCTGCAAGCCCTGATTGTGATAGCGAGCTGCGTCTGCTGTATATTTAAGCCTCTCTTGAGGATCGAGATACGCAACATGGAGGGCGGTTAGGCCAAGAAGAGCTTGCATAACAAAGGGGTGTTTTAAAGCTATTTGGGGGAAGGTGACTTGGCAGGCTACCGATAAGCCTGAATTCTTATAAATATCGATACTTGTCGAAACAGTCCAGTGATGGAGAAGAGCCATGTTCTCGATCTCAAATGTGGCAGACGATTGCTCGCGTGACTGTCTCAGAATGGCTGGACATGCAAGTGAAGCTAGACTGGGAATTGGTGAAATGTGCTGACCCCGGTTCAATGGCGGTGTAAGTGTTGAAGTTGAATCGGGTGAAGTTTCATCGCCATGTTGGGTAGCTGGCGAGTGACCAGCCGACAAGGATCTAGCCTGAAGAGACGGATACTGGCATTCAACTCCGCGTCGGCAACAGGCACAGCACTCAGGTTTCTCTTCGCTACACTATTGCGTGAGTTAGCGACCTGTGCCATATCTGCGTTTCAGCGCCGCCACAACTAAAACCACATACCTTTACTCGGCGTCTTCTACAATCAAGACACCAAGTCTTTGCTTTCTTGTGTGCTCGACGAGATTTTGCTCCACCACCGTTCACCATTACGACGTCACGAATCTCGCTACTCATAGCCGCCCAACGAAGGTGTAGAGGAGGGAGGCGAATAGCTGAACGACAGACCACGCGTTTAGGGCCACTGAACGAGAAATGCCGGCACTTAGTAGAGGTGTACAATATTGCTTGTGTGTAATGATGAACGAAGATCGAAGAGCGAGAGGAACGTTGTTCCTGGATGACTTGAAGCTGAGATTGGAATGAGGCGAAGCAAGAACGAAGCCGAACGAAGCTTAACGAGATCTAAACGAGGTTGGCAATTGAAACGAGGTACAGAGCCTATGCGATTGGCGGAAGACGAGTGGACGACTCCGTAGATGATGGTTCATAGCCTAGCCTAAGATAGTGACTGTCGGCCAATTCTGCGGCCACGCACTTTGTTGTATGACGCTTGAAAAAGTGTACCCGTTGTCTCATGCGGGGCGAGCCCGGGCGAGCATACTTAGCAAGCTAAGTTGGTCCCAAAACCCTAGGACACTCCTTAACCCTGGGATAGCCCCTTACTATAATGCATCTAAATTTACCTATATTTCCTATTAAAAAACGTTAAAAAAGAGAAATATAATAATATAATCTAGTAACTTTATATCTAACCTTATTATAACTGCAAATAACCTTAAGTGTAACGGTTGCATAAGCCGTTAAGCCACAGGGCAAAAGATTTGGCTATAATCACTATGTGAGCAATTACAGTGGTGCTTACAGCTGCTTATAGAAGCCTTACAGCGCTGTTACGGTAACCAATCGTAACAAGATATTAAGATCTAG
>JAAIJJ010000409.1:0-14852 GCA_020976545.1 Fusarium sp. Barmshour
CCTTACATAGTATCCACATCCCAGTCACCAGCAGACCGGACCACCTTAGTCACACAGTCTCAACAGCGAAGACGACAGCCGCTCTCCTCATCATTTTGCGTTATATGGACGGTGTTCTCAGACACCGCAACTAAGTGCTCCTGAAGCAAGTATCTTTTAGTGCACAGTACCTTGAAATTATTGCCAAGCCCTGCCGAGACTTTCTGCTCAGACTTTTTTGGTCAAATGTAAAGGAAGCGCAATCTTCTATAGCATCGTCTCGGGGCAGTGTTAGCAACGATGACAACCTGACCTGCCGATGGAATGCCTGCAACCAAAAGCTCACCTCACCAGAATC
Source organism: Fusarium sp. Barmshour (assembly GCA_020976545.1). Taxonomy (NCBI): domain Eukaryota; kingdom Fungi; phylum Ascomycota; class Sordariomycetes; order Hypocreales; family Nectriaceae; genus Fusarium; species Fusarium sp. Barmshour. Next base: position 338 of record JAAIJJ010000409.1, read on the forward strand.
TCTATCACATAGAATACGTCGCTAATACAACTCATGAGCATATCTGTGAGAGTCATGTTGGCCGCAAGAGCACCAACAACCTCAGCCTCACTTGCCATTGGAACTCATGTCATACTACTACGGTCAAGCGAGACCACCTCACTCCTCATATTCGTGTTTATGTGCCTCTCAAGCCTCACAAATGTGAGTTCTGTGGCAAGTCCTTCAATCATCCCTAGGATCTAAAGAAGCACGCCAAGGTAAGAAATCTCATTTTGGTCTTTGTAATCCAGAAGTGCGACTGATTATCGATCCCCGACTCATGCCGACGACTCGGTTCTTGTACGACCAGCTCAAAATCAGGGCGGTCTCAATCACAGGCCTCAGCCTCCCGAGGGTATGTTTTAGCTCCGTTGTTCTGTAGGGAGCCATTGTAACCTTCTTACGTTATACTCTCCGAGGTTAATTTGCGTCTAGGTACTTTCAGCTAATATAACCATAATGACCAGGTGCGAAATAACGACGCCGCTTTCGCCCACCAGGCATGTCATGTTAGCAGCTACTATGCTCCCCAGCCCTCTACCAACTATGGTCTCTACTTCGACGGGCATCTAGTGAACGACACCCATACTGAGCATCTAGATTACAACGCAGTAGTTGCCGGTGGTTGTGGCCGTAAGCGCACCTACGACGTGGTCGATGACTTCTTCAGAAATGCCAAGCGCCGACAGATTGACCCTTCCTCTTATTCTCAGATGGGCCGCTCTCTCATGCCTCTCCACGGATCCGTCTCTATCTCCAGCTGCCCTATGCCTGCTCCTGGGCATTATATGCCCTAGCCAGCTCCTGTCGCCGTGCATAGCGGCCCCTCTCCTGGCCAGAACCCTTCTGTCCAATAGTACTATCTGCCTATGCCCAACGCACCCAGAAGGACCTGATCTACATCAGCAACATCCTGAGCCAGATGCAGGATACCATCTATGAGAATGTCAACCACGCCACTGCGGGCGCTCACATTCATCATAACGCTGGTGGTTTTACCCGTTATCGCAACACCCACTCGCCTCCTGCATCGCATCGCTCGCCTGGTGGCCTTTCTGTGGGCGATGAGGCCTACCACGCCGTGTCTGCTGCTAGCATGGCGTCACCCCTGGTAGCCATCTTTTCAACCGGCGCCCCTGCAGCCAACCGCCCTCTAGCTCCATGTCATACACCTTGAGTCACTCTCTTAATCCTTCATCCTCTGCCATCTCCCCCCAGGCTCGCCATGGCTCCACGGCCTCGGTCATGTACCTTACCCCTCCTACTAGCCTCTCTACCGTTAGCCAAGGTTTTGGTCACTCTGCTACTACCGCCCTGGACCCAGCCTTGAGAGCAACGAGCGCCGCCGCTACTCAGGTGGTATGCTCCAGCGGGCTCGAGGAGGCCCCCTTCCTCTGCCCTGGCAGGACAGCAACAATAGCGGCGCTGGTACACTGGATTAGGAAAAAAGAAAAACAGAAGAAACAATACTTGGGCCATGGTTGCGAGATAGACTGGGATGGTCCGGCCGGCAAGATTTTCTTCAATCGCCAGTATGAGAGTACTTGGGGCTCTTGAGGATTTTATGTATGCAAAACTCAGGCTCTTTTCTAAATGCCTTTTTTTCTCTTTCTAGTCGCACATCTACTGGCTTCACTTTTCCTAAAGGGCTGTGTGTTCCATAATTAGACATTATGTTGTGTTTCGTACTTATGTTAACATATATAATAAGCAGGCGGGACACAATTCTCAACCTTAAAGATAGAAATTACAATAAAAGCACAATAGGCTATCTGATTAATTAAAGTCAGGTATTATACTCTTTTCCAGAGGCCTTGATACCTTCCTAATATGTCTTTGCATCATGTCCGGTCTTGCCGCATCTTCCACAGCCCCTTTCCCTCAGTCGCGCCGAGCTTCCTTGACCACTAATTCTCCATAATTCTGCCACTACCTGCATATCAATATCCCTCTGATTAATCAGTTCCCTACCTGCCTTAAGTTATAACCCCTCTATTCTATAGGCAAGTTCTTTTTGCCCCATGCCGCCGGCTTAGTATCTCATTTGCCTATTAAAGGTCTTAGATCTTAGCCCTTATTAAAATGCCATCTCATACATAACTGCCTTTATTCCCTTAGTAAAAGACTTAAAAGCTCCTAGAATAGACTCTATAGAGCTACTCTTATGTCTTCTAATTCGCCTTTCAAGGTATTTAGACTAAGATTTAAACCTTAAGGACTGTCTTTAGTATCCTTGAAGTCTAAGGTTAAGCCTTTCTAGCCTCCTTTATAGCTAGTATTAGAGTCTGTAGTTATATTTAAAGCCTTAAGACTATTCTTTCTAGGTTAAGAGGATTAATCCTAATTCCTCTAAAACCCCCCTTAATATTCGTCTCTATTATAGTGGTTTAAAAAGTGGCATAAAAGGCCAGGAAGAACTCAGTCTTAAAAGCATAGGTTATAAAGTATCTAATTAAATACTTTATTTCTTAGTTATAGGCATTCTTAAGCGGCCTAAAGTATTTAATATTAATAGGCTAAAGTAAAGAAAAATAAGATAGTATTTAAAGTATAATAATATTATTCCTTTTATAATTTACCTTAAAGTTAGTTAAGTAATAACTTTTATATTTATTAAGAATTAGAAAATAATAAGACCTAACTAATAAGTTAGTTATCTATTAATTAAAGACTTTTAGTTACTTAATATATATTTTATTATTAATTTAGCTATTTTATATTATAGTAATAGCTTAATTATAAAGGAGGTTACTTTTTTAGTATTAATTATAAATCTAATTTTAACCTATAATTATAATAAATAGCTAGATTACCTAGCCTTTTATATTAATTGCCTAGATAATTATAACCTATTCTTAGTTTTTAAGCTAAATAGATTTCGGTTTTCTATACTACTTTAAGCTTATAATACTTATATTACTTATAATTATACTTATTATAAAGCTAGTCTTATTTAAGTTATAAATATTAGCTATATTAATATTATACTTCTTAATTTTATTTTATTTAAAGGTAAACTAGTTGCAAGTAGTATTTAAATCTTTATATCTAACCCTCTAATAAAATTATACTCCAAAAGTCTATAAACACCCCACTCTGTAGCAACTCAACCACTTCAACCGCAATAACTTCACTTATATACAATTAATTCAATTAAATTCTAATAATAATAAAAGTCATATCATTTTAAAGCCCTGATTTTTCTCTTTAATATTTTATATACTATCCTCTCGTATAAATGCAAGTATCAAGTTAGCAGGGGAGTAAATTAATTAGACAGTTAATCTACTCTAGTATAATTACTACCTATACTAACTTAATACATTTAATTAACTTTGCCTTATTAATTTTAGTATTTTTTAAAAGGTTTAAATAAGGAAACATCTTATAAATATTTAACTTTAATTACTTTTAAATATACTTAATTAGGTTTAAATTAAGACTATAAGTAAGCTAGTTAATTTAGGATATATTATATTTTAATAGCTAGTTTATTATAGACTTTAATATATATATATAAGTATTATCTTATTAAAAATAGTAAAAACCGGTTTAAATAGGGAGTAAACCTTCTTCTAAAGCTAGTTAATAACTTAAAGAAGTATATCTTCTTCTTTATATAGTCTAATTATAGATTATAATAATAATATTAGACTTACTACCTCTCTAAATTACTCCCTAGACTATAATTAATAATTATAACTTTTTATAAACTATTATATTAACTAATTCCTTTATAAACTTCTTATAAGGCTTTTAGAATACCTAACCTTATTTATAATTAAGTTATAATTAAATTAATAATTTATTATTAAAAATAGTTTAAAGGTATTAAAAGTTAGATAAGAGATTCCTAAGTAGTATTTATTAATAGACTTTAAAATAATATACCTCTAGTAATTTATTAATATCTTCCCTCTAAGCTTAATACTAAAAAAATTACTAATAAGTAGTTTCTCTAAATAGTAGTATGTATTATATAGCCCTCTATTTATAATTATAATAATACTTAATAACTTAATATATTATTATTTATAAGATATTATTACTTAAATAATTAATTAGTAATTTATATATAATCTTATAATTATATTTAAGAAGTATTAATATATATTAAATCTACTAAACTATAAGTTTCCTAGAATACCTAAAATAACTCTTTTTATCTAAGGTTTAGTAAGTTTTCTAGTATTAAAAGATCTTAAAGACTGCAGTAGCTAAACATCCTGCCTCCTTAGCAATATCCTAATATAACCTTTTGCCCTTTATAGCTTAAATATTAAGAGCTTTAGTAACTTTACTAAGCTTATAATTACTTTAATACCTGGTATATATAATAAATAAAATTCTTTTCTTTTATAATATATTTTATTAAAGTTATATATAATTAAAAAAGTTAGACTAGTTTACTTTTATATAATAGATAACCTGTTGGCGGGGCAGCGTTTATAGACTTTTAGAGCATAATTTTAGTTATATCTCCGCTTAGGCTTATTAATAAATAAATCCAAATCACATTAACCCTAGTTATCACGGTCGCACCTAACCACTACGCCACGGGGCAAAAGATTGGCTAATAACTGCTATTGTAGCAATTACAGTTGTGCATACAGCTGCTTATAGGGGCTTACGGTGGACCAAGCCGTAACACTAGTTGGATTTGATTTGAACTCATTTGGGCTCATTTAGATTTATTTAGATCTATTTGGATATCTTAATGGTCCCAATTTTCTCCTACCATGAGATGCACCGCGCTGCTCCGACAATATCTAGTTACAGCCGTCTTCTCAGAGGCATAACTATCTGGCCTGCAAGACTGAATATCCCTTCTAGCTTAGAAGATATCGCGGGAACTGAAAACAGGTCAATTTCCATTCCTGATAAGCGTGGATACTGTTGTCGTCGGTGAAGCCAGTATTGAATCGAATTATCCACAAGCCTCAACACCATAACCTCAATATCTTCAACTATGTAAAAATCAATAAAAGCAAGCTCTTTTTTATACGGTCTTTCTTTTCTTAATTAAATAAGCTTATATCTATTAAAAGATAAGCTAAATAACCTTAATCTTCCTTTTATTTTACTACTATTATATCCCTTCTTTTATAGACCTCTTTGAAAGTATATACCTTCTAATTTACGTCTAATATAACCTTTCTTTTCTTTAAGACTTGTGATTAGTTGTTTTTTCTCGCTTAATATTCTATTTTCATCTGTTACCAAAGCTAATCAACCAGCCCGTTTATTAAGGCCCTTTTTAATTATCCGGAATAGGTGCCCTTTCTTTAGTGTAAGTGCCTTATTGCCTAATTTGTCTCTTGCAAACTTTATTATATTAAATAGCTTATGTGGTATATAGAGATAAGGAAATTAAGAGCTCTTATTAGCTAGTAGTGTACTTAAGTTGCTTAATTTATTAGCTTAAGCTTTGTTTTTATCTAGTATTATCTATTTGCTTAATAACGGTCTTATAATATTAATAGGCTATAAGCCTAATAAAAGCTAGGTAGCCCGGATCTTCTCTTTGGTAAAGGCACTAGCCTGAGCCTTAAAATATTACCTTAAAAAGGCAGCCTTAGTTATATTTCTTTATTTAATAAGTAAGGCTTCTATCTTAAGTTTTTAGTAATATATTATCTTTAATATACTAAATATAATTAAATTAAAAGGCTAAAGAATATAATATATATAAAGGAAGGTAATAGGGGTATATATTATGCTTAAATAAAGGAAGATAAATTTATTTATTAAATAGCTCTTATGCCTGTCTAGGAAAAGAAGCCTCTTTTCCCCTTCCTTTTTAAATAATATATATAAAATAAAGACCTCCTTAAGCTATAGGGCTAAGATCTTATTAGTAATCTATTCTTTTAATAATGTTATAAAGTGCTAATTGCCTAAAAGGGAAGTATGTTTTAGGAATTATTATTATTAAAGCTAATCCTCTTTAAAAATAATAAAGGGAAAAAGGGCTATATTATTAGTATATATAGCTTCTGTTATAATTACATAGCTGCGCCTATAAGGGCTCTTTTTTAACGTCTTTCTCTTTTTTAATTAGCTAATAATTAAGCTATTAATACTAACCTCTTAGAAAATACCTATTTTATCTATATTTTAATAGTTATAGCTATAAATAATTATAATCTCAAGGTCCTTTAATTAGTAAAACTAAGTTTAAATACTAATTACTTTTAATTCTTTAATATATTTATATTTAACTTTAATTAATTTAAGTATTTTAATTTACTTTATATATATAAGAAATTAAATAACCTAATATTTACTAAGGGGATTATAATTGCCTTATAAGCTTAAAATCTAAATAATAAATTACCTAATTTAGAAATATATTAATAGTATATAAAGGGTATCTTAAAGCTATAGCTAATTAATAAGATCCTCTTTAATAGTTAGGCTGAGCTGCTATTAATCTGCATAAGCTTTATTTCGAGGCATAATGCCTTTAAGTCGGTCTTGTAAGCTTGATCGGGGTATGGACGCTTCTTTAGCAGCCTTAACATATAATTAGCCATTTTAAATAAGGTTAATTGCTTTAAGTATATCTTCTTCTATATAAGAAGGCATTGTGGGTCTAAATTGGATGAAAATCAGGGTATTATATTGACTTTTTAAGAAATTGAATTGATAAAAGTTATGGTGTTGAGGCCAAAAGCGGGGCGACGGGTTCCTGGTCCTGTGACTTAAGGGCGGACGCTGAGTTGAAAGGGAAAACAGAACAATTAAACATCAACACCAGTTAACATCACAGCTGGCTACTAGCATTGAACAGCCTCAAGTTAGCAGACCATGATTCAGCTGCTGAAGATGGGATGCTGAACACTTGAAGAAGTCGGCCTTCAAGCAGGTCTGTCAAGCAGAGTCAAGCGAGGCTAAATTTAGAATGACAAAGACTTAAGAAGGGAAGTGGGGCTTTCCTTTGTTTGAATGGCGGCTGGGAAAGGGCTCCACTTTCCTTTTTATAATATTATTCTTGTATCCAGAAAAGGAAGGGGAATTGAACCAACCCCTCCCTGACAGGCTGATCAAAAAAGAATCAAGTCGACAATTAATAACATCACAACCTTCTGCTCCACGTCTTAATACACTCACCCCATCGTATAGCTGCGTGTCCAACATCCACCAATCTACCCACTAGTCTTCCCACTCTACCCGGGTGGGGTAGAGGAGACCACTCCTCTGCCTGGGTAGGGTAGAGAAGTGGGTAGAGCTCCCTCTACTCTATAATGCCCAAGTATGCCTTCGAATGTTTAAAGGAAAATGCCAGTGTCGCCTGAACCCTGCTCATTAGCCATCATCCACGATAGTATCAAGTCTGTGTCATCTTGCAATCTACAAGATAACGAAATGACCATTCTGCTGTCTGCAGTTGGAGTCTCGGCGTTCGACTTGCTCCTCGGCCAGAGCTGGTTCCGCAACGAGCTGTACTTGAACCTTAAGTTAGCATGACTGCACCATTAGCATAAATAACAGCAGCTGATCTTTTCCTCGATCAACAAACTAATAAAAGTAAATTTTTCTATCTATATTGCGCTGTCATGCAACATGCAGGTTAAACTTTCGGTATTACATGATTCGGTTACATCGTGTGATTTAGGAGCTGTGGCGTCAGACTTTCTTAGTTATCCCGGCAGTTATAAGCCGCTGACATAAATTGTGGGCTGGGGCAATAAAGCAGAATAACTGTACTGGCGCCTAATGGCAACGGTGCACAACCTAACCGCTGGTTGAAGAGTGTCTTTTCAGGCCTAACCGAACCAAACGCCGGTTTCAAACAGACCCTAAAAACACCTAGTTAAGATGTAGTGTGGGACATGAATAATGGCCAAGCGCGACTAAGCCCCACATCGATGATGACTCGGGTATCTCTGATGTGCCGTCAGGGGTTCATGTACCGAACCACGCTAGCATTACTCGGCCGCTCCATATAGATTGACCTAGATTCACATGCAGTAATAATACTTTCGGGATTGTCACTGACGTAAGAGCTTTTTACTCTTCTTGTTTCGGGAGGACTGTTAAGCTGCATCCTCCTACGCCCAAGCCAGACCCCCTCGAGATGGTCAGTGTAAGCGCTAATATGTGGCGTAATAAAACCAGCACATATCTAGTCGGCCATCACAATCTGAAGATTTCCTCATAGATCATAAGCCTAGGTCTCTCCCTAAAGGCTCATCAATCCGCGGCGAAACCTTATCCAGAGGAAGCCCTCTGCTAGGGCCTGTCATCCAACTAATGAGAATTTAGGGATATCATACTACTTCGGTATAATGTCGATCTACAGGGTTCTCCAGACGCGGACTGCGTGATCTTCATCCTAGATACTACGTCGTTTGTCCTTAGTCTATCTTGCTGCCACTGGCCTTGATTTAGTGCAGCGCCAGCTCAAAACATATTAGTAGTATGCCCCTTGCCCCTTTCTCCTCCTCCTCCTCTTGGCGCTGTAGATCCTGTCTCTTCCCTTGTCCCTCATTCGAGGTCGTACCTTGTTTGTCTCCCGAAAAATACTTATAGATCAATCAGCCCGTAGAGGATTATCCCCAGTCATTATATCTCATCTTCCTTTACCAGCCAGCAGGTAATAGGTGAGGCCAAACGATACTGATAGTATTATATCTTTCAGTATTCTTCTAATATAGCCCCCGCCCCGAAACCCTGTTTGCGTTTTCATATATCACAATAGTTTCTTATCCATCTATCTTGTTCTTCACCCAGTCTGAATTCAACATTAATAGCCGACAATAACCGCCGCAATGAGTTACACGCCAGATGCTAGCGTGATGAGTTCTATGCTCATTACGTTTTCTATCGCGACAATTCTCTTAGTCTGTCGTCTGGTATCCCGAAAGATCACAGATGTGCCACTGTGGTGGGATGATTGTTTTGCTGTGATTTCCTGGGTGAGTTGCCTGGTGCTGTAACTTGATGATTAAACTTTTCTCTCTCTCTCTCTTAGTATTTACATTGCTAATCGCTTTATTCATAAGGTCGCTGCTGCTCTCTACTTCAGTTTTACGATATACTGTAAGTTTGTGAATTACTTAAAGACTTAGGAACCTCCCCTAAGGTAGCAAAATATTAACATACTAACTATTTCTCTACAGGGGCCACTATCATGGGTCTAGGTCATCTGAAGAAGGATGTTCCTCTACCAGCCGAGAGAGTCGAGGAGTATGCTCGGTTCGGGCTTTTTATGGCCGAGTTCCTATACGCAATGTCGCTGGGATTCTCCAAGCTGGCTATCCTCGGCTTCTACTGGCGCCTGTTCAGTGTCTCCAATATCCGACTGGGGATCTACGTCCTCCAGGGAAGCACTGTAATCTGGCTCACTATCCGAACATTTATGACCATCTTCCACTGTATACCAGTCTCGGCCTACTGGAACCACAACATCAAGGACGCTGTGTGCAGAGTCAATCCCGCTAAGTTTATGTTTGGCACAACACTGGTTCATCTAATGCTTGAAGTTGCTGTCCTATCGCTGCCTGTATTTCAGGTCAAGAACCTCAAGCTTCGCCTATGTCAAAAGATTGCTGTCGTTGCCATGTTTATGTTTGGTATTTTGTAAGTCTTTATCCGCCTCTATCTCTCTTTCATTTTTCCTTATGATCCTGTGTTAGCAGATAAATAACTGAATCTTTCTCATAGTGTTTGTGCGGCGTCGATTATAGTACTTGTCGAGGCAATTAATCTACATCCCCACACGACTGAAATGGCGAGGGATATTAGAGGAGTCATTATCTGGGCAGGCACAGAAGCTTATCTAGCTATCATCTCTTGTAAGTAATATATAAATCTAACCTAAATGGCATTATTGGTTTTGATGCTAAATTTCCCTTAAAAAGCTTGTCTCCCGATAATACGACCTATATTCCGCAAGCTCATACCTGGCTCGAGACATAGCTGCAAATCCAACTCAACTGGTCCTAATCATATTAGTGGCTTGACCAGCAGCAAGGGCATCAAGCTTGCCAACATTACTCGGGCAAAAGAGGTCGACGACAATAGTTCACAGCAACAGCTGGCCGAGCTTGAGGACGGGTCATCTGGCGACATGGACTTTAATTGCTACCCGGAGCGCGGCGGCAATAATAATACTATTATTACTAGCTGCGCTGATGAGGTGCCCAACCGCAACACTAACACCTCAATGATGTATGGCATCCAAGTTGAGAATGAGACTAGAGTATATTATGAATCTACCTAAACGAAAGAGAGGGCAGGTAAGCTATTAGGGTGAAGGGGTATAAGAGGGTATATTTGGCTTCTATTGGTATTTAGTCCTTACTATTTGTATAAAAGGGACTAGGGGATGAGGCTCTTATCCCTTTAGTTGTGCTAAGGGACAGATTATATAGCAGACTGGGATTTTAACTAATGAGGCCTGGCTAAAAAGCTAATACTGCATATTAAAAGAAAATCATTCTTATATAAAACATTCCATTAAATTTAGTTCAGTTTAATATTGGGCCTGTTGCTTAGGATATAGATGTATTTAATCTCCTTCTGGCGTAGCAGGACTTCACTATCTATTCTGGTAGGCTTAGCAATAAATAAAACTCTGACATCTTGGCGAGCGAAATACAGTCAAGTTTATGCTCGAGTTGAATGACATCAAGACAAATAAGAGAAAGAAGCGCTTCAGATAGTATGTTCATGAGTTGTTTTTATTAAAATCAGAGATGGTATATAAGAATCAAAGGGTATCAATGTTGCTGTCGGGTCCCCCATTTCCCCCCACTAAATAATCCGTCCTTATAACCTGAACTGCTCCCAGTGATATGTCGTACAGCAAATGAGAATATCTCTCTTTGCGACGAGGTCGCTCTGTGTCCTCATAATGCGCCCCCTTCCGTGAGGCATCATCCCTCTCAAATAGAACGATTGGTCCTGAGTCCAATTATTTTAGCCAGGTCGTTACTGAGTTGGGTCAGGAGACGCGCTGTCAACCCAACTCAAGCGCCCTATGATGATGGTGAGACAAGTAAAACGACAAGGTTCAAGTTATTTTATTGCTACGGTTTCAATTGGTGGCTTTGAGTGATGCGTGGCGCCATTGGCCATTAGCTGATGTGGCTTGCGGAAGCCTCAATGTCGGGTGATGGCTTCGGCATTTGGTAACTCGTAACAGCGGTGAGGGTCGTGCTCATGTGGCTGTTTGGCGAGCTCGGGAGGACGTTGTAGTTATGAATTACGTTTTTCGCGTGCGATAAAGCGTCCTGTCATGCGTCAGAATTGACGGATGAGATAAGAAGTGAAAGATTGATTACTGACAGTGTTGAAATGAGCATATTGTGTTATGTTAGAGAAATGGGGTACTAACGTACATAATAAGCGAACCGATCAGACATGCGAGCCAATTAAAAATCCCTCAACCTACATCATCTCTATGTAATCAATTAATTCTCAACAACCAGGTATGCCGTAATCTAATAAAGAGTCTTAAATCCTTCTTGCACTTCATACCTATTAGAATGATCCTAAATTGAGTCTCCGATATGATGGAGCGCTCGATCCTCAACCGCATCTATCTCCCCTTGATCGTTGCTCCACCTCTCGCCAGCATCTACTCTCTCAACGCCGACTTCGACATCATGTGTGACGACAATTCCACTTGGTCCGGAGTGCCGTTGAGGGAATATATTTTCTGTGCTACTATGGGCGCTCCAGGGACCGGTGGCGGTAACGTTACAGCCCGTGCTGATATGAATAGGGTTGTTCGTTTCTACATGCGATTGTTTCGCCTTGCTCCAACTTATCAAGTGTAGCGATACCACGCGAGGGGACCGTCCTACGTTGGAAGGCCTCGAGTCCTTGCTTGATGAAAGGCCGAGAGCTTTGCTGACGGCAGGGAAGCACTGGAGGAATGGTCTGAGAGACGGAATCGACGCGCAGACGACAAGGATGGACACTTCGATTTGAGACCAGACCATTGGGACCACGAGGTCCTCTGTCTAATGTAAGAGCGTGACGCTGAATGTGTATTAGAAGACACGTACTAGTCACATCTGTCCTAAGCTGACTGATGAAGCTCACTCGAATGATCGCAATGATACAGACACTGTACGCATGAGTTGGCGAGCCATGGAAGCAATGTGTGTTGGTGATTTACTTACAACAAACCGAGCGAAAGCATCAAGATCGCACCGAGCCTCTTCGCCTTCGACAGTTGGAGCTTCCAGACGGCAGGGATGGGCTGGATGAAGAGGCAGACATCCGTAACGAATTTTATAGCGAACTGGGAAAGGTCACTCTAAGCATATCTGTTTGTAGTCTTGCAGCTGTAGTACTCACCGAAATGTAGTAAAAGAGCTTCAAGTTGAGGCATGTGCCTTCCTTTTCAGGATTCCACGCCTTGTCCACAGGCTTACAGTGGAAAATAACGACCATGGTCGCTTCGAAGCCCTCGGCCGCCAACACAGCAAGAAGAAGTTGGTTCATGCGTTGGGAGACGTGACCGCGAAACAATCGAAGATAGAGGACCGCGAAGGACATCTTCACCGTAACAAAGCCCCACACGTACGCCAGCTGCGTGACGAATTGGAGCTGCAAGGCTGGGGGTCAGTTCGACGCTCGAGCAAGGCTACAATATTGCTTGCCTTTAGGAACTGGCGGAGATCGTCGCCAGAGACATCGTCTACTGGTGTCCCGAAGCCAAAGTTGGTCACTGCGGAGATCAGTCCTACCATTCCCAGAAAGGCGTGCCCACGCCATTGGACTAACTGGCTAATACACAGCTGCAAAGCAAAACGGTCAGGGACTGGTATCGTCAGTGATGTCGGCTCTCCTGACTGGATAGAGCAAAACACACGTAGCTGAGGAAAACCAGGACTGTTCTCAATGTAAGCATTGAAGATTTACAACAGGCTCCAAGGTAGCATACCATCATCCCAATCCACGCTCCGCAACAGGACGCTGCGAACGAAGAACCGGACAGAGACAGAGAGCGTGATCAAAGCAATCAGCGAAACGGTCACCGCGACCAACTTCGCGACCGCTGGGTTCGACATGTCCATCAGTACAATTTCTCACGGTGGCCGGTCACGACATTGATATTCAAATGAATAGAGTGGACATGGATGAAACTGAGCATTCCAGAGGGAAAGAAGGGCCCTTGTGAAGTTCGGAGTGGGAAGGATCGTGCGGAGAGCCAGCCATTCAAGTACGCTCTACTGTGAGGAGCAGTTTTGGGGCAGATAGGAGCATCTTATTACCAGTTGAGATAATCGGGGGGTTGACCTCTTTCCATTGCCGCACCAAATTGAGGGGCGTGCCTGCCCTAGGTGCATTCCATCAAGCCGCAACCTGACTCAGTAGGCAACCAGCACCGAGCGCAGGTTGGCAGGCAACAACACTGCAAAAGATTCTGCCTACCTCAGAAGAAATATGGCTGAACCTACTGACCGTGACTTGCCGAGCGGAAAATAGGACTCCAGAGGTTGCCAAACGCGATGGCCGGACCGCGCTGCAATCGAATCGAAACGGAAGAACCTTCAAATTGGGGGTGCGACTGAGTCCTGGGACGAAAAAATGCGGAAGAAAATCACGCCGTTACCAGAAAGGTGGACGAAACCGTTGGCCCTCGAGAGGCTCGAGGTCTGACCTGGCATCCATCTGATTTTTGCCTTTCATGATGAACCCTTTGGCATCATCCCCTCATCTTGGTGCTCTACTCAGCAGCGGCCAGTGACCTCCCAACGCCCGCCGCGGGGCGAGGCGAGCCAACTAAGCAAGCTTAGTTAGGCCTAAAACGGTAGGGCGGCATAAAAGGGTAGGATAACCCCTTATAGCCGGTTATTGCGAATTTTATTAATTTTATATATAATTTCTACTTAAATCTAGATATTAATTAATAAAAAAAGTATTAATTTTATTTAAATATATTTTATTATTAAATCTTAACCTTTAAGCTATTTAAGTATTTATTTTTTTATATTAATAACTTTAAAAAGGCTTATTTTATAATACTTCTAATAGGCTAAAAAAGGCTTTTTCTTTGTATAATATTAAATAATAATATCCTAGCTTTAAGAAGTTATTTTTTACTTAAATTATTAAGTAATTTAAAAATATAAATACTTTTAATTATAAGCTTATTATTTAGCTAAATATTAGCTAATTATAATTTATTTTAAATAATAAAAATAAGGCTATTATATACTTCATTATTTAAATATAAAAGTCTAGTTTTTTAGCTTTTAAAGGTAAAATTATAAATATAATTAATATTATAAAAAGCTATTATAATTCTAATATTAAGCTAGTTAGGAAGATATAATATAAGTACTTTTATAATAATTATCCTTATAACAGTGGGGTTTTCCAAACAGGTAAACTAGTCCGTACTAGGTTTATGTTTGCAGATTGTATAAGGCATAATACTAAGCATTACAAAGTATTATATCTCTTAATAATTAAGTAATATATACTAGGCTTATTAATATAAAGATGCTTTATTAATAGCTAATAAGCT
>JAAIJJ010000409.1:14892-37035 GCA_020976545.1 Fusarium sp. Barmshour
AATATAGTCTATATACTAAAAGTAGCCCTATAGCTTAATAAGGAATAGAAGTAATTCTAAGGGTTAGATCTCTATGGATTGCTGGTAATCCATAGTGATCCAGTCTTAGAGCATCGTGATCTAAGTGATCTGGTAAAAGAGGATTGCTATTAAGAGAACTGATCCTTCCGTGATTGGTGGAGTTTATAGGGACTATGTAATGTAGCTATGTGGGTTGTAATAATCCTAAGCTTAATACCTTAATATTAAAGATAAAGAAAGTAATATATTATAAGTATAAAGAAGCTAGTATAAAAGAAATAAAGTAGTAGTTTAAGTAGTTTAATAAGGTTATTATAAGATATAAAATTAGTATTTTAGAAATTTAAAATACTAATTAAATAAGTATTAAAGTTAAAATATTATAAAAGTAAATATAATGCCTTATTATATATATTAAGAAAAAAACTATAATAATTAAAAGACTTATATTATAATTAATATAAGTAATATTATTAAAGAAATTACTTTATTATAATTTATGTTTAAAGCCTTTTTAATATTTAAGAAAATAAATATATAAAGAGATCTTAAGATATAGTTTATATAATTAAATATAGTATTTTTAAATAATAATATAATACTTAAATAAATAAGAGATTTTAATTAAAAGTTTTAAGAAAAATCTATAATAATTTAGTATTATTAATTAAATTTTAAAATATAATTTAAATATAATAAGTATTAAAAATGTTCTTTTAATATTATTACTTTATATAATAGGCCTTTAAATATAAAAGGAAAAGCTAAAAAGGATTTTATATAGTAATTACTTATTATTAATAGCTTTTTTAATTATAACTTTTTTACTATTTAAAAATATTATATAAAATTTAATATTCTTATAACTTACTTTTTTTCTTATTTAACTTATATACTTTAATTAATAAATTTTAATATTTTTTAATAATTTAAAAATATATATTACAAAAGGCTATAAAATACTTTATAAAAAGGAAATTAAAGGTTTAATTACTATAACTTTATAAGCTCTTTTAAGGTATATATAATTAGCTTTAATCTTTTTTTAAATACTTTACTTTTTATATATTAATCCCTATTATTTTAAGAGATCTTTAATAAAGGCTTTATATTAGCTTATATTATTATAGGCTTTAAAAAGTTAAGAATTTTCTTACTTATTAAAGTACTTATAATTAGCTATTTTTTTAAGGAAAAGCTAAAAATTTATAAGGCTATTAATTTAATACTATTTTTACATTTATTATAAGAAAATTACTTTCTTTTAGCCTTTAATATAATAAGAGATATTAATAATTATTATTATAATATTTTAAGGTTTTTAATACTTAAGGAATTAAAATTAATTTAGAAAATTATTAATAAAGTTATTATACTTAAGAATATTATAAGAAATTATATTAAAGATTATTAAGTATATATTAAAAAGAGATATTATTAAAAAAAAGTATAATAAGTAAGTATAATTAATAAGAAATTATATTTATAATATAAGCTTAAAGGAACTTTAAAAATAATATATTAAATTTATAAAAGTAAGAGATAAGGTATAATAATACTTATAACTTTAAAATTTTTAATTTTTTATAATAAAATAAATATATAAAATAAAAGATAAATAATAAAAGAAAATAAAAGTTATTATTAATAATATTAAAAAGAGGTTATAATTTAAATAGTAACTTAAATATATTAAAAAGGATATTAAATATACTTTATAAAACTCTTTATAAGCTAAAATAACTTCTTAATTAAATAAAAAAGAGAATTTCTTTATAATTAATACCTAGCTTATCTTAAAAGCCTATAAGGCTATTTATAAAATATATTTTATAAATAAGCCCCTTTTATTAATAAATTTAGTATATCTTTCTTATAGTATTAATATTATTAATTTTACATTTATATAACTACTAGTTAATAAAGATAAGGATAAAGATATTAATTTATTTAATAAAGATAATCTTAAGATACTCTTTTTACTACCTTACTTACCTAATTATAAGTCCTCCCTTTTAATAAAACCCTTAATATTATACTTACCTTATTATTATATTTAATATAATAATATCTTTATAAATTATATAATAAAGAAGTTAAAGCCTTAAAGGCTATTTAGGTACTTTATAATAAATAAAAACCTTTTTTAATTAAGTAAGAAATATATAAAAAGTTATTTTTAATTAAAAAGTTATTTAACTATTATAATAATTATTTTACTTAATTATATATAATTAATAATAAATATATTATTATAAAAAGCTTTATTTTATAATATTAATAATTTTTACTTTTTTTTAACTTAATAAGAATATTAAAAACCTAAAAATACCTTAAATAATACTAAAAACCAGGCCCTTTAGTTATCTTACCCTTTTATGCCGTCCTACCATTTTAGGCCTAACTAAGCTTACTTAGTTGGCTCGCCCCGCCCCGCGGCATGAGTCAACAGGTAACCCAAAAAACGTTCATCGGCTCTGGCCAATCTACCAGTGCCCCGGTTTCCGTTCACCTTCACACTAAACCTTAATTGACACCATCATCTGAAGGGCCCTAGCAGGCGACAAAGCATTCCCCCACCTAGTAAGCGAACTAGCTCTCCCCAGTTTATTAACTTTTTGAGACAGCTACTGCATGCCCCTGACACGCTTTAACCCAGTCCTTGGTTCCGCGACGGCGCCGGTTACTTAGGCTTTAATAATTAACAGATTCTCAAACGCTTGCCCGGTATGGATTAACCCTAACCCTAACCTTTTTCTCGGTCTTTTAACTTTACGGCCTATATAAGTATATATAATAGGTAACTCTTCTGCCTCCTATTATATAAAGGTTAAATTAAATCCTACTATATAATATAATTTTTATTTATATTAACCTAAATAATTTTAAAATTCCCTAATATTTTCCTAAAAAACTATTACTAAATTCTACACTTTTTATCTATATATATTAATATAATAATAAAGTTTAATAAAAATAACCTATTATTTATTTACTTTTTATTTATATATACTTAAGCTTTTAACTTTTTACTTTTATTTCTTTTCTACTACCTTATACCTTATTGTCTTTTACTCTAGGCTTAAGATATTATATAGTAAAAGAATATAATATAGAAGCAGTAATAGTATATAATAATACAGAAAGGGCTAATATTATAGAATTATTACCTATTGCCCTAACTGCAAGGGTATAATAATCGCCTTCTTAATTTCTTAAGTCGCTCTCCTTATAGTTTATCCTAAGGCATAACTATTAATCTGCTTTAATAACAACTGCAGATATAACATCTCTCTAATAGGTCCTATCCTACTAATTATCTAAGAGATAAATATAAGATCCCTCTATCTTAGCAGAAAGGTCTTAGTAAGGTATTAGCTATACTAGACCTTAAAAGCCCAGACTAGGCTACGCCTCTTATAAATGGTTTGCCTAAAGATAAGAGGATCCGGTCCTACGATAGATTCTCCTATCTGCATTACAAGTATCGCACTATTAACCTCACGGTTATTATACAGCATTACAGCCAAGACCTATCCAATACCCTCAACACCTGCAGAGATCTACCAGGAGGGCAGATATTAAGATATATTTTAAGGATATTTACTTGCAAGCATGGGTATCTAGATCATCTCGAGTCTACTGGATTGTTAAACGCGATAGCCAACTAGTCCGACCTGCGATGCCTGTGTGAAGCATGCGAGGGCCAGTTTCGAGCAGCCGAGACAGGACTGGCGACAAATAATAAGATTTAATCAGCTCTGTGCAGGCACGCAAGCACCAGCGAAACGACCGGCTTATAGATAATCCTAGTCTTACAGGCGATATGTAAAATATAGCTGCCAGTTCTGCGACAACGTATGCCAAATAGCGGCCATAGTTAGAGAGGACGAGGTGGGAGACTACATACAAGAACAGGGGCCGAAGCTTGCTCCGTTGCCTTATCCAGATACCATATCTACATTTCTATAGAAGGCCAGATGCACCGCCATACCTCCTGGCTAGTGCAGCCCGAGTCCCTGTTGGAAAACTGGGAATCTCCCTTATCTTCAGGATTCAGACTGTTAGTATGAAAGTCCTAGGTTTAAAGTTCAAAGTCCTAGATAAAATTAACTAGAGATATAAACCTAAGAACTCTTATCTTAATAAAAAAAAATAAAAAAAACTAAGTTTTACAAAATATACTTTTACCTAATATAACTATATAATATAAATAATATTAAGTAGTGCCTCTATAACTAGTGTAAAATCTTTTAAATTACCTACTTTACTAGCTTATCTATTTTAAATAGTAAATCCCTTCTTAAATTTAATATTTTCTTATAGGATATCTCTTTACTTACTATTAAACTATTTATTAATTAATTAAACTATTTAACTAAGGACTTTCTAATATAGCCTAGCTAATCTCTAAAAAAGGAATAAGATATTATATAACTCTTTTATTTTAAGAAAAATAGCTATTAAACTACTAGATATTAATTAATAAGGTATTTTAATTAAAGGAGCTACTTTTCCTAAATTAAAAGAGTTATATAATATATTACCCCTCTTTTAGAGATTAATTAAGTTATATTAAAAAGTCCTTAATTAAATAGTTTAATAATTAAGAATTTTAAAACTAAACTTTTAAAAAAATAATTATACTTATAATAAATAAATTATTAACAAATAAAATAAATTACTATTTAAATAAAGAACTTTTAATTAAAATATTATTAATTATAAATATAAAAACTTATTTTTTTAATAAACTTAATAATTAAAACTCCTTTAAGTAATTTTATATTATAAAAATATTTATTAAAAAGATTTATAAGCTTAAAAGAATTATAAATTTAAGGTATTTTATAAATTAATAAATCTAAAAGCTAAAAAGGCTTAAGTTTAATAATTACCTTATAAAAAAGGAAAGTATGCCTTAATTATACTTTTTAAATATTACTTTTATAATAACTTAATTAAAACTTTTAATAACTTTATATAATAAGTTAATATTAAAAGATTAAAAGGCATATAAGGTATTAATAATAATTTATAAAAGTAACCTTAATTAATATAATAAATAAGTAAATAGTATTTAAAATATATTTAATTAAATAATTAAAAAAATTAGTTTATATTATATTAAGATATACTTATTTAGTATAAATAAGTTTATATAATATAATAATATTTTTAAAGTATAATAAATAATTAAAATATAGTATTCTTTTAAGTAAGTTATAAGAAGAAGGTTAAGGCTAGCTAATAAATAAGTAAGGCTTTTTAGCTAGTATATATATAACTAGGTTTAAGCTATAATTAAGGCAGCTAATTATAATAATATACCTTAATAAAGCTTTATTAGTTCTAAAAGTAATAAATATTTAAATTATATTAGACTTTAAAAATACTTAAATATACCTTTTAAGGCTAACTTATAAACTTAAAAAAAGAAATAATAATATTTTATTATTTTTTTTAAATCTTAAAGCTATATAGAATATTAATAATATATTTAAAATAAAATAACCTTAAAAATAATATTTTAAAGTATTAAAAGTAATATTAAATAATAAAATTAATTAAAAAAGAATTACCTCTTAAAAAAAGATAATATAAATTATAAAACTTAAAAAAGTTATAAAAATATAATATTTAAATACTTAGTTTAAAGACTTATAATTAAGTTTAAAGTATTACTTTAAAATATTTCTTTATATTAAATAAACCGAAAATAAAAAAGTAATAAAAAAAATATACCTTTTATTAACCTTTTTTACCTAATTTTAATAAAAAGTTTAATTAATTAAAGAAAAAGGCTATAAGCTAATTATTAAATAAGTAATAAAAGAAAGCTTTAAAATTATAATTTAAAGCTTATCCCTTAAAGATAAAAAGTAAAGTAAGTTAAGGATTAATAACTTATAAAAAGCCTTTATTAAAAAACAGTTTATAAAATACCTTTAGTAATTTATAAAAATACTAAAGATTTATATATTATATAAAACTTTATTAATAAAATAAAACCTAAAAGTAAGTAATAATATATATATTAATACTAGTAATAATAGCTTAAGACTCTTATACCTTATAAATAATATAAAAAGCTTTTTTATTATAGGCTTTATTATAATAATAATTATAATTATATTAATAAAAGGCAAAATATATATTTAAGTTATAAAATAACTTATATAAAGTAATTAAAATAAAAGCTAGCTTAAAAAGACTTAAGTAAGAGGTCTTATAATTTAAAAAAGCTAAAATTAAATATAATAAATAAAAATATAAAAATATAAAAGCTAAATATAAATTAAAAGATATTACTTAAATATTAATAAAAAAGATTAAATTATAATAATAAACCTAATAAAAAGAATTATTATATAATAGGAAATATTATATATTAAGTAATTATTATAATATTAAAAAAAGAAAAATTAAATTAAAAAATGGTTAAATTTTATAAAATATATACTTAATAATAAGTTATATTATTATATAATTAAATTAATCTAATTTATTAATATTATTACTACTTAATAATATTATTATAAATTAGTAATATAATATAAAACCTTAAAATAAAAATTTAATTAAAAAAAACCTATAATTAAAATAATAACTTATAAATAATTAAATTAATAAAATATAAATTAATTAAAAATATAAAATCTTATAAAAAAGTATATTTTTTATAAATAAAATATAAAATCCTAATTTATAAAAAAAAAGATAAAATTAATAATAATCTTAAAATAATAAAATCTTATTACTTTAAGGAAATATATTAAATTATTAAATACTAATTAGTAAGGCATTTTAATTAAAGGAGCTACTTTTCTTAAAATAAAAGAGTTATTTAATATTTTATCCCTCTTTTAGAAATTAGCTAGGCTATATTAAAAAATCCCTTATTAAATAGTTAAATTAATTAATTAATATTTTAATATATTTTTAAAGTACCTTACTTATAAAGGCTTTAAGCAGGGGCAGCCCTAACCCTTTAAAAAAAGGAAGGTTAAAAATAGCTTTATTTTATAGCTAATAACTAATAATATATAAAGCCAGCACCAAGGAGGCTCAGGTAGGCAGACTAGTACGGCTACCAAGTCTATAAGATAGCTCTTTATAATAATCAAAACTACAAGGACTTTTACTATTATATAAATTAGTATATAGGGAGAAATACCGTTGGTTTTCTTTATTTTAATTGGTCCTATACCCCTGTTATGACCCTCTGAAGGGCTGTGGCACTTAAAGGGATAGGCAAACTGGAGTTCGTCGGTTACCCCATGTCATGCTAGCGTCCTTTCATTTCCCACCAAAATTAGTTCATCGGTTGCCAAACGACGCGAGGCTGTTAGGTGCAGGCCAATTTGATCAAGCTTGGCAAGTTTGTCTAATGACAGTTGGCTGTAGAGCCTTGCGTAAGTATAATCTTCGTCGTCTGGCATCGTTGTCAACCAGTTGGTATGGAAGCACTACCTAGGAATGGTGCCGTGGTCAATTGGTTTCTACAGGGATGACACGGGCCAGGGGGACGGAAAAAGCGGCGCGTTTTGACCAATACTTGAGTCGGACAAAAGATTGGGCTAATACTCGCTATTGTAGCAATTAAAATGGTGCGTACAGCTGCTTATAGGAGCTTACGGTGATCCAAGCCGTAACACATGGTCTTCCTCTGTTATAAAAGGTCAAGTTAATGATCCCTATCTCCATGAACAGATATCAGTTTATTCTCGTCTTCCGTGGAACTTGGCTGAACTGCTTCAATCGCCAGGGGAAGCACAACTCATACTCCATTCTTCAACATCGCTTGAACCTTATTCTACGCTCATGGCTTCAACCGTCGGACAAGAACATGCATGACAATGTAGACGCAAACACCAAAGCCCAACATGCCGGAAATAACACCAAAGCCCATGAGATACTTGGGTGCATCATCGGAGGGGAACAAGTACGCGCCGTAGATTTGCGCAAGGTTACCCAGAGCGTTCATGAGCGCCAGCGCGACAGCTCGGACCTCGGCGTCCATGGACCCAAACGTCGAGGCCGCGAAGCTCAGGGATATGGCATTGGACGCCCAGAGTCCTGCAGCCGTGAGAACGAGTAGCGCATACCGGGCGGTGAAGTTGTAGACGACACAAACTGCGATGGATGTTATCATTGAGAAGCTGAGCCATCCGGCGATGATGAAACCGCGGTAATTTGAGATCTTGTCCGCGAAGTAGCCGCTGACGGCGGTGCACACGAATGCAACGGCGTAAATCGGAACCTAGTTTAATGCTGGTTAGCTTATCTGTAACCCTGCCTCAGCCCGTGAATGTCCTCCTACCGTCATGTACTGCGCTTGAACAGTGCTGCTGTAGCCAAGGCCGTGGACTAAGGTCGGATAGAAGTAGGACAGGGTCGAGGAACCGACAATGACCTAAACAGAGTCAGCAGGTGCCAATGGCCAAAGTATCATCACTGGAAGAGCGTACCATGTAGCCAAAGATGAAACCCCAGGTCCGCCAGTCTCGCAACGCGAGGATAAATGACTGCATCTTGCCGACCTTTCCGCCCTGGCCCCTTACAGTAACGCTATCCTCCTGAAGTCTGGCAATGGCGATAGCTCGCTCACGGTCCGTAAGGTGCCTGGTGTTGGCCGGAAAGTCAAGAAGCAGAAACGCGGCAATGATGGCCCAACCAATGGTGGCCACCCCCTCGACGATGAAAAGCCAGCGCCACCCCCGAATCCCATGGGCGCCCTCGAGGCCACCGGTGATGGCGCCTGCGAGAAGACCGCCCAAGGCCCCGGATAGGATGGCGGCGGACATGAAGACGGCGAATCGCTTCGACTGCTCGGTTCGCTTATACCAGGACGAAAAGATGAGGAGGATGCCCGGGGCGAAGCCTGATTCCATGACCCCGACAAAGACTCGGAGGATGATGAGATGATGGTAACTCTGGACGACAGACATGATGCATGTGAGCACGCCCCAGGCAATCATGATGGCAGGAAGGTATAGCGACGGGCGAGTTCGAACCAGGATCATGTTGGACGGCGGTTCAAAGATGACATAACCAACTGAGGTTGTTAGCTGATTGGCCTCGGAGTGATGAGTGTGAGAGAACTCGGTTACCGAAGAAGACGACGAGAATAATGCTGTACTGGGACGAGGTGAGTTCAAGATCGTCTGCCATGCCGGCGATCTTTGCGTTTCCGATGCTGCAACATGCTTAGAGCCACTCGTATCGCTGAATGGGGCTGACTCACTTAGTTCGGTCCATGTAAGAGAGCAAGTACATGAGCCAAATATTCGGCAAGAGAAACAGGTCGATCTTACGGACGAGCTTCTTTTCCTCTTCCGCGGTCCAGCTGATGGTTTGGGTTATTTCGACATGCTCGGCGACTCGGCTGGGGCCTTCGAAAAAGTCCTTCTGGTCCACAGCCTCGGTACTAGTTTTGTATGCCGCCATGTTACCGGGTTTGAAACTGTTGTGGTAACTGAGATGGCTTAATCAAATGATTTTCGATCAAGTTATTGTCGAGTAGTTGAGTAATTAATTGCATTGGATCACAGTGAGAGTCGTCGTGGCATCTAGTAGACTTATAGAACACACCGCAGAACAAAAATTGTTTTTGACCCCAACAACGGACACTGCCGTTAAGAAGGGCCATCAACTGTGCGGGGACGGGTGACTAATTCCCCATGGGGTATGGAGTAGTCTAATCTCACTAACGGAAGTGACGGAGATCGGGGATGCATGGCGTCGAGGCGAACGCGGCCTCGAAGCGAGCATGGATGGCCTCGTTACGAGGGTCACACATGCTAAGCCCACGCAACGATTGTAACCTTAGCTCGTCTCGGTGACCTCGCGTGTTGAGTGTTTTGAGCCTACCTCCATCGGGACGCTTGGCCGATTCATCGGCCCTGTGGCAAGGTTGCCATCCTATTCTGGGCATAAGAACAAGACGCGTAGCATTTTGTCTATTTGACCGAGTTCTATCAAACATCAGAGACCGTCCTATTACTCGCACAATACAGACTACTTCCCCCTAGTTGAAGCCAATTTTACGAGTCTTGAACAAACTGCCTACACGTAAACACAATCTTTACAATGTCTCCCAGCGCGCTCGATACCCCTACCGCCGTCCCTGCCAACGGCAACACCGCTGTAGCACCAGCATCAACACCAGACGCAGCTGCCGAGACCTCACCGACATTTCTCAGCACCCAGCCAGGCCCTGACCACCACTGGAGAGTCACATTAAAGGATAAGGTCATCGCCATCACCGGCGCCAACAGGGGCATTGGTCTAGGCATCGCAGAGGTCTGTCTAGCCAACGACGCTGCCGCCGTCTTTAGCCTGGACCTTTTCGAGCCCGGGGACGAGTTTCTCGCCTTGCAGGCCGCGAGCCCGAAGCGACTCGGCTATATTCATTGCGATGTCACCTCTAAGGAGAGCATTACATCAGCTATTGATGCTATCATCTCCAAGCGGGGCGCCATCCACGGCCTTGTCGCCAACGCCGGCATGACGAAGCATCAGCCGGCGCTCGACTTTGACCGCGCCCAGCTAGACAAGCTGTTCAACCTTAATGTGTTTGGTGCATACTTCTGTGCTACGACTGTCGCACGGCGGTTCATTGAACTGGGCATCAAGGGCTCCATCGTCTTCACGGCGTCCATGACCTCGTACCGCCCTAACCGCGCAGCACCCTCGGCCCCCTACGGAGCCACCAAGGGCGCTGTGCGGAACATGGCACATACGCTGGCTATGGAGTGGGCTAAGCACGGTATCCGCGTTAACTCTATCTCGCCCGGCTTCGTTAAGACGGCTATGACATACTTTGTAGACCAGGCGCCTGATTGGGATCTCAAGATGCAGTATTATGGTGGTATGCCGAGGCTGGCTGATCCGAAAGAGCTCGGGGGCGCATATGTATACTTACTCTCTGATGGGGCTTCGTATACGACTGGTATTGATATCCCGGTTGCTGGCATTGTCGGGGCTTGGTGAAAGGTTATAAGCAGGTTTTGGTGATGTATCTATCTCTATGCACGGTAACAATAGAAGCGTGAGATGGACGCATTTTCCCCAGTTTAACCAGATTCGTCGTCTACTCTATTTGAACGTGAAGGGCTTGGTCGATCGGCGATGACTGAGTCATTGGATCAGCTGAAAGTCAAGATACAACCAGCCTGGACAAGAAAAGCCTCAAGTCGGCTTTGCAGTAGTCGCGAAGTGGCATCTTATTCTTGCCACACGCACTTAAGATCCGCCACGAGCCCTGTAGCGGGAAACTTGCTAATCTCCAACATCCTGTCCAAAGTATCAAGGAGTTCCGCCTGCTTCTCTGGCATCTGAACGCACTGGCCGACTGGGCTGGTTAGTCAACAATTCATCAGAGGGAGTTGCCGCTTACCAGCAAATATGGCCTGGACATTGACAAAGGCCATTGCAGGCTCGCCCCTTTGGCAGGCGTTTGCAATGCTGCAAACCATATTGAGGCTTTCGTTGAGACCTTTTTGACGCTGACGGTACGCGTTGAGGCCGCCAGTTGAGGGCTGGTTCAGCAGTACGATGGCCTTGGAAAAATGATACATCTGCATGGCGCCGGCGTGGTTGGGCGGGTGGAACCATACGGAGCGGAACCTTGTCTGAGACTTGGAGGTTGAGGGTGTCCGGCTCATGGTGTCGTGCTCCGTTGTGACCATGACTGGCTTATACGAGCAAGGAAGTATATGATACCAATTTTCGAGGGCTTGAAGAAGTCTGTTACCATGCTCAATCTTCTGTTGTATATCTTGACTAGGCGAGGTCTTGTCCAGAGCGGCAAACTCGACGCACTTGGCACATATGTAGACCATCCTCGTGGCGAGCTCGTCAGAATCGAGATTCTCGAGTCTCTTCTTGGGGCGCCAGATAGTAAGAGTCGGCCTCCCTGCCCGGAACGCTGCCCAGATATCCTGTCTAAGCCACGCCCACCACACGGCTCGCCTCAATCCGTCAATGGACTCGCCATCGTTGTCTTGGGAACGTTGTATCCAGAAAGCACCTCGTAGGTGGCGTTCCCAGTTGCCGCTCGTCGAGGTACCGCCAGCGTCAAACATTTCATATGTGCTGATCATTATGGCCGTGGCCAGAATCTCGTGGGATTCTGCATAAGAAGGATAGAGTAGAGTCTGCGAAAGATACTGGAGGGTCTCGTAGTAGTACTGGGTGGCCATGTGCGCAGGTATCTGACTCTGTTCCGGGGGTTGGCCACCGCCTGTTGTTACCTCCGGCGACAATGAGTTGCTCTCGCTCGAGTTTCCGCCATGACTCTGTGGCTGCCTGACTTTGACACCAAGAGACATGTGTTTGGCTGCGACTGCAAGTATCGCCTTCAATAGTCCCGAATTGCGCAGCGCGAGGTGAGGTACGACATTGGTAAAATGACGCGCTTGATCAAACAGATCGAGAATCGGTCCAACGATTTCAGTGTAGTAACGAAAGAAGCCAAGGTCGGCTGGCGAGAGCTCGATGCTCTCAGTGGTGTTCCATGGTTTGTTGGCCGAGTCGTGATCCACTGAGGACACTCCAAGACCATTACCGTGACGGTCTTGTGCGTGGGAGTCAGTATCGATAGATCTCGGGGCGGGTGACTGCCGGCGAGAGAGTGTGCTCTCATCAAAATTCCATCGTGGTTCGCCATTCGAGGCATCGTTTAACCGTTGGATCTGGGAGATGGCATCCTGCGCTAGCAGGTCGTACCATTCGAATGGCGAGATGTTGAGTAGCGAAACTTGGCTCCTGGCTAACGGAGACGCAGCGAAATCAAAGTCTACGTTGGGCAAACGTCCATCATTACTTGTCTCTGACTGGTCATCCTGGGATATGTTGATGGAGTCATGGAGCTGGAATGTAACGGAAGGTTCAACAAGGACTTGGAAGTTATCCTGGTAGCTGACCGTTCCCTCGATACTGAGTTGATTATTCTCAGCATCGCCCGTCTCTTGAGCAACGCTTAGGCCGCCGGTACTGCTGTTCCCGCTGCAAGATGCCTCAGGGACTGCATCCTGGCGCAACTTGGCTGCTTCGGAGATGTCCTGATCTGCTTGTACTAGGACACTCAGTTGCTGAGCATAACGGCAGTCTCGATCAGACTTGGAACACTGGACACATCTGGGCTTGCCTTCGTCACACTTGACGCGTCTTCTTCTACAGGTGAGACTGTAGGGTAGTGTCAGCGGTATCAAGGCCAGCGTTAGCCAGTCGAGTGGGAGTAAGTAAGTGAATACCTACCAGCCCGTCGAGGTCCTCAAACCGCGAGCCCGAGACGGCCTATTGCGGCGAAATCGTCTGGGGGTGTTGTTGGTGTCCATTGATGATAGATGGATGATGGCAAATTGTCTGGGTCTCGTCTCGAGGGTATCAGCTCCATTTATTTGCGCAGCTCTAAACAGGCTAGGTATAGCGCTGAATCCCCGCATTTCTCCACTAAACCAACATGACTTGCCTTGAAGAATTGGGAACATTATCTAGCATGGGATGATGACAAAGAAATTGACAATCGAGGCCCTGGTCTAACGTCCAGCCCGAGTTTCACTGCCTTGTGAATAGAGTCAGTATTAGGTCCTGTCTAGCTAAGAGTCTTTCCCTCTTATACAATTGATCATAACCCAATTCCTTGTCACCCCTTACACCATCACCGTTTGACTCAATTGGGCAAGGAAAAACGGGCTTCACTGCCGCCAGAGCCAGATGAAAGACTTGAAGCAATTCGATATCTTTGCCCTTAAGTTTATATATAGGCGAAACAATTAAGCAGGATAATAAGCAATACTGACCAACTCTTAATGCTCAAATCCAACTCCCAAGCTGCCATTGAGATCTCTGAAATCACCCCTCAGTATCTCAATCCCATCTCTTTTGACCTCCTCTACCAGATCCCTGATCTTAGTTGCAACATTATGAGGCTGGAATCCGAAATACTCGTATGTCGCCTTGGATGGAAGGCTCTTTCCGAATCGCCTCATGGACATCGATGCATCAGCGTACCGCTCCCATCCATTCGCGGCATATGCCTCGATGACGACGGTAGCCTTTCCGGAGCGAGGCTTTAGCACTGACTGCTTGTACTGTCGCGGTTGCTGCTCGAAAAGTCTAGGGCAGGGAAATGAAACCACTCTTGACTTGATGCCGTGCTCCCTGAGAAGCACATCCTTGGCCTGCATCGTCAGGCCCATCTCGGAACCGACTCCAATTAGCGTCACGTCAAAGTCATCATCGTCAGCCTCGACAAAGACGTATGCGCCCACGCTCACGCCCTCACGCGAAGAGTGCTGCGGGAACTGTGTCAGGTTCTGTCGGGACAGAGAGATGATGGTTGGCGTCTCGGTGGCCTGGATAGCAGCTATGAAAGCACCTGCCACCTCCTCAGAGTCACATGGACGGATATACAGGGTATTTGGCATGGCGCGGTAGAGAGCTGGCAGGGCGATCGGCTGATGCGTCGGTCCATCCTCGCCGGTACCAATGCTATCGTGGGTAGCGATGTGAATCTGCTGTATTCCCTGAAGGGCTGCCATTCGAACAGCTGGGGCGGCATAGAGGTAGAACATAAAGAATGAACTTGTCATAGGGATGAAGGTGCCCTTATTAAATGCAGCGAGGCCATTGGAGATGGCACACATGGCGTGCTCGCGGATACCATAGTGGATATAGCGGCCACTGTAGTTTCCGTTGAGACCGCAAGCGGTTCGCAGATCAGGCTATTCGTTGCGTTAGTAATTGCAATCAATACTCTTTATTCTTCTGCACTCACTGATTGGAAGTCGACCTTGTTGTTGAAGGCCACATGGCACGAAGGGGTCAGGTCCGCAGTGCCGACCAAAAAGGACTTGATCCTCTCTCCAAGGATATTGGTCAGAATACCTGCAGACTTTCGCGATGACGTGGGCTCAGTTGGAAGCTCTGACCTGCTGGGGATGCACTTTGTCCAGTCGTCAGGCATCTTTCCAGCGACACGAAGGCCAAATTCCGTCCCAAGCATAGGATCCTCTTTCTTATACCTCTGAACAGTCTCCAGCCACTCGGCCTCGTAGGCATCGCCGCGGACACGGACATCTGCAAACAAGTCGTAGACATCTTGTGGGATGTGGAAATGCTCGTTGGGGTCCAGGCCGAACGACTTCTTGATGTTGGCCACGTCGTCGACCCCGAGGGCTGCTCCATGTGTCTTTGCGTTGCCGGCCTCGGCAGATCCGAAGCCGATAGTTGTGCGAATGTTGATAAAGGTTGGCTTGTCACTTGATCGGGCCGCGATAAGGGCGTTGACGATGGCTGGTTATCATGAGTCGAAGCGTATTCAAGGGGACACTTGCGAACGTACCGGTAACATCTGAGTCTCCGTCAAACACATCCAGCACATTCCATCCGGTAGCCTCCATCTTTGCATTGATATCCTCAGTATTGGCAACATCCGCCGTGCCATCACAAGTAATCGAGTTGTTGTCGTAAATAATGCAGACGTTATTAAGTCTCCAATGACCAGCGAGAGAGACTGCCTCCAGCCCAACACCCTCTTGAAGGCAGGCATCACCAATCATGCACCACGTCATGTTATTCACTAAGTCATACCCTGGCTTGTTGTATGTCGCGCCTAGATTCTTGGTTGCCATGGCGAGACCGACAGCATTAGCGACTCCTTGGCCGAGGGGACCAGTGGTAACCTCAACGCCCTCATTCTCGATTTCTGGATGGCCAGGGCAGAGGGAATCGGTCTTTGTTGAGTGATATGACTTGAGCTGCTCGAGGGTCATGCTCTTGACACCGACAAGGTGCATGAATAGATATTGCCACAGACAGGCATGTCCTTGATCTTGGTTAGAGCGTCTCGCTGTGAATTTGTAGAGATGACATACCATTGGACAGAACGAAACGGTCACGGTTAAAGTACTCGCAATTGTTGGGAGAGTACCTCATGACGTACTTGTAGAGGGCGATGCCAATGGCTGCCATGCCCATAGCGGACCTGAAGAGTCAGTGTCGTGAGCAGAATGAAACCGGAGCCATCTCTTACCCAGGGTGTCCACCATTGAACTGCTGGCAAAGGTCCGCGATGAAAGCTCTAAACACCTTCAAAACCCTGTCGTGTTTCTCTGGGCTCTCGAGGTTAAGGTTAGCAAAGCTAGTGCTGCCATTGCTGGGGAGGGGCTTGACGAGAATCTTGTCAACAGCAGCCCTCTCGTTGAGTTCTAGTGTTGGAGCCATGATTTATCAGTGAGTGGAAAGTGTTGTTTGATGATATTGAGATGGGGTTGCGAATTGGCAGCTGGAAATTCATCGCCAGCTGCCAGCTTAGATATACTTGGACATTGTATCACAATCATTGTTCTGCAGTTGTGTAGTTGATGACCAGATTTACCAACTTCGAGACGATCC
This sequence comes from Fusarium sp. Barmshour, assembly GCA_020976545.1. Classification (NCBI taxonomy): domain Eukaryota; kingdom Fungi; phylum Ascomycota; class Sordariomycetes; order Hypocreales; family Nectriaceae; genus Fusarium; species Fusarium sp. Barmshour. The sequence continues at coordinate 31,318 of JAAIJJ010000409.1, forward strand.
CGAATTCAATTCCAATAGGATTTTTTGTTACCGTATACGAGTGCGAGGAGGTAGCGTGGCAGCGTGAAAGGAAATGACCTCGCTTCGAGGTTATGATGCCCTCGTCTCGAGGATAGCCCCACCCTCGGCTTATGCTACCACTCATTGAGGACAAGTAGTACGGAAGCCCAGGGTGTTGATCCCTGTGAGTGTTATATCAGAAAGTAATTGGAGACTTTCAGTACCTAATCACTTTTCCACTCATCCGTGATCAAGAAGAAACGGCAGAAATGGATTCCTGGCTGAATGTTCAGAAGCAGAACCGCACCCTGCAAATCCTCCGCTCGGCGGCCGAGGGTAGGTATGGTGTCTTGGCTGTGATTTGGTGGGTAATCCTTATTCGGACTGAAATGGACTATTCTCATGCGCAATTTCATTGTTCAGTTATAACATCGAGCACCTGACAGCGCTAGTTCGCGCTGCCGAAGCCAAGAGGTCACCTCTTATTCTTCTACTCTTCCCCTCAACCGTCAAACAGCTCCCGACGTTAGCATGGGCAGCAGCAGCAGCAGTCAAGTCGGCAACTGTACCGCTGTCGCTCCATCTAGACCATGCGCAGGACGAGGCGCAGGTCCGAGAAATTGCTGCAACTTTGCCGTTTGATTCGATTATGGTGGACATGAGCCATTATGACCACGACGAGAACTTAGAAAAGACCAAGGTTTTGACGAGGATTTGCCATGGTCACGGCATCGCTGTTGAGGCTGAAAGTGGGCGCATCAATGGGAGAGAAGAGGGTATTGCGGACACGGGATCTCTGGAAGGTGAGTAAGGCGATACCAAGCCAATGCCTACACTGGGAAGCTTGAGACTGATGGCTTAACACAAGCACTCTTCACCACGCCTAGAGAAGTCGAAGACTTTCTAGCTGCCGAAATCGACCTTCTTGCGCCGAGCATAGGTAACATCCACGGTGACTACGGCCCAGCCGGGCCTCAACTCGACTTTGGCCGTCTGTCTAGCGTCAACAGTCAGGTTAGCGGTCGCGTCATAATGGCGCTCCACGGCACAAACGACTTTACGCCTGAGATCATGCAATGCTGCATCCAGAACGGTGCAATTAAATTAAATATCAATAAGCTTATCCTAGAGAGTTGGAATACTTATGTCAGAGAGCATGCTCAGGAGCCGCTGATGCAGCTCATGGATGGTGGTATGGCTGTGCTCCAAGCCGAGGTTGAGCGGTGGATGGATATCTGTGGAAGTAGCGGGAAATCATAGAAGAAGGATTGAGTTGTAATTTCCACGGCAATAATGACTTCACGCAATCAAAGTTATCTGTTGGCCTGACATCCGTGTTTGAATCAACATTGTGCACCTAATTATTCCTACTTGGCATGCATGTCGGTGTGAGACGTTAGTCAATAAAGTCCAAACCTTGACTACCGCCAACCTCTGCTATTTCCCCTTCAACAGTGGCATCGACCAGACATCTCAGGGCTGAGCACCTTCAACTAGTTGAAACTGCTTCAAAAGAGCCGTCTCAAAGCTTACAATGGGACAAAGTACGGCTAACTTTGACTCTTCTCATTCGCACGAGCCAGGCTCCAGATTTAGCCCCCGAAGAGTACCTATTGCTTCTTACCATCCCTGGTCGGTCATTAGTACGAGCTCAACTGCCGACCGGCCTCGTTGCGAGCCCACCTCGAAGCGAGGTCCGCCCCCTGCTTCTGTGTTGTTTTGATCAACTAAATTTACGAGTGTAATGAAAGCAATTGGCACTTTGAAACTCAAAAGTGACAAGTGGCGAGCCTGTCCACGGGGTGAACAAGTGATACAAGAGGCTGTATAATGAATAGATAGATGAAGAAGCAGACCCACCAGATTATCAGTCTACTCTTGACTGCTGCTTTTTACCCCTACCCACAGTCCGCTTGTTTTCCAACCATGAACCCTATGATGCATCACACTCCCGCTGAAGCATCGGGTGACTCTCGGGCCAGTGGAAGCTCCTCTTATGAGCTTCAAAAGCTCGACAGAGCCTCGAAGCTGCTTGTAGGTTTCATCTCGCAGTTGAACAAAGAAGGATATGAGTAAGTCTCATCACAAAAGTAATAGCTTCGATGACATTTATCTGAGCAGTCGTGTAGATCTTCCAGGCTCAAGGCTTCTATTGGAACTGCTCTCTTCAAGTATGTGATGAGATATGCACCAGAGAACAGTCACTACTTTAACCGGGATCGTTTAGTTGTGTCAGGACGTAGGTTTCGTTCCCAGTGCCTACCTAGCTGTTTCTCTGTGCTAACTCACATACCTGCCTACAGATTATGCTGGCAGATGGCAAGACTTGTTTGTGCATCTCATTGGAGCAAAGGGCATCGCCGTCAACCCTTTAGAAGTTGCCAGCGTCTTTTCCAGAACAACAACTCTTCCGTGTCACTCAAATCAAGCAATCTCGAGTGCCATAGGTCAGGCAATTGCAATGAGAAACCTTACGATGCTCTACAACAAGCCAGACCTGGAGCTGCTAGACAATATGATTTGGTGCGTCATCGACGATGCCAAGTTTCAGCAGGACAGTGCTCTTAAGATAGTCGCTCTTGCCGGCAGTTGGAAGCTAAGTAATCTCTGCGTTATTTACGATAGCATGTATGATTCAATGAGCGATAAGCTTGAAGTTAACAACTTCAAGACGCGTGGCTGGAATGTAATTGAACTGGTGAATGACGACGACCTCACTATCACCGGTGAGTTCTGCCAGCGTCTCCCGCGATGATTGAAACCACTCTCTAATCCAAAGCAAAGCCCTGTGTATGGCCCTAAGTACCTCAAGAGGAAGCAATGGGCCGACCTTGATCAGTGTCCAGTCGCCCAACAGCTCCTTGTCACACCGGCTACACTCTCATCACAACAACAACACTCCGCTCTACCTCCCGCTAGAACTTTACGACGTCTTCCAAGATGTTTTGAAGCAAAGCAATCTCTACGAGGCCGATTGGCTGGTGAGGGTGAAGAGATACCGAGAACTATACCCAGCGCTCGCCAGGGAGTTCTGGATTCACGTTGCTGGCAAGCCAGCCACCATCAATCAACACCAAACTGCCCTCACTGGCCCGATAACTCCACCTCTATCGCCCTGGCCAGCTGAGCAGCGCTCTCGGAGAGGAGAACACAGGTCCCTCGGAGGAGACAAGTTTTCACAGCAGCCAGACAGGCGTTCGAGGCCAGGTAGGACAAAGCCCGAAACCCTTCACATCCGCCCCTGCGACACCGAAGAGGCTGCAGGTGCCTTTCTCGTGTCCATCAGATCGACCAAGTTACCAACAACTATTTCCTTGCCACAGAATGGTGCCGCAAGCTTTCCTGGTCACTCGTCTCGTCTGGGTGTGACACTTGGAGCTTACGCATTCTCCAAATGTCACGACGAGGACTTTGACTTGACTCTCATGACCGCTGGTGTTGGGATTCACTATGCAATGGGCACGCAAGAGTTTCTCGAAAGGGAGTATGGTCTGAAAGCTAGAATAGTGTCATGTCCCTGCCTTTGGCTCTTTCGGCTGCAGACAGAGGAGTACAGGAGATCTATCCTTCAGGTGCGGAGCAGGAATCCGACGGTGGCAATTGACTTTGGGAATAGCCAGGGGTGGAAGCCTTATGCGGACGCGTTAGTGTTGTTGAAAGAAAGCGTGAATGCCGAAATAGAGGCTAATATGCCTAATAGGATTGGACCGAGGGTCAAAGACTTTGTGAAGGAGTTTAAAAAGAGAAATACCTCGTAAGTCAGATTTATTCAAACATATCCTAACCCCAAAATCCAAATCGAATAAAGCTGGCGCGAAATAAATTACTATATAAAAGAAAACAACACTATTAATAATAGGGGGTTTGTGCGAATTAGAAATAAATGGCTAGTATAAATTAAAACATTAGTACAAAAATAGCTAATACTAGTACTATTAAAAAGCAAAGAAATATATAAGTATACTATTCAATTTTAAATTATTATAGTTTTATTTATAGCTATTAGTTAGTTTTATAGTATTTTTTTATAAATAGACTTTTAAAATTATAAAAACATTATTTATAAAGCTATTAGAAAATATCTTATTTATACTGTCTTTTTTCAATTTTTAGAACTTTATAAGTTAGATAAATTATTCTTAAAATTCTATAAAAAATAATAATATATGAAATTTAGAGTTAAATATTTAGAGGTAACCTTTCAGGTAGTTTTAAACTAATATAGCATTTTCTAAAAAGTTTAAAATCTGCTTTTTTAGCTATATAATATAAGTAATTTATATACTTACTATATATACTATATATTAATAGGAAAATAAAGGAGAGATATAGTATAGTATTATATAGTTTATATATCTTATATTTTTAATATAATATATTTTTATTAGTTACATATTTATTAATAGTTAGTTAGACAGAGTGAATATTAGCTAGGGTATATTATAAGAAAATAATATTAAGTAATAACATTAATTATAAAATTAAATCTTAATATTAATACTAAATATATTATTAGAATTACTTAAAAGTAAATAATTTAATAGTTTTCTAACTTATATTTAATTTTTATTAGATTTTAACTAATGTGGTTAATATGCTTGTGTGATAGATAAGTATGTATAATACTTATATTTCCACCTTAATCCGGTTTTTCTAGTAAAAAGCCAAATTTAGCCTAAAATAGCTATAAATTTAATAGCTTATATATAGGTCTTAAAATAAGCTATATTTATTTTCTTATATTTTCTAAAAAAATTCTATATAGCTATAAACTTTAAAGTTTATTTATATTATAAAATATACTATATTTTAAGGTTTTTACTTAGAATAAAATTGCTAAAAACCTTTAAAAAATATTATTTAATAAAGTTAGCTATATTATTATAAAAAGTATTTTTATAGATTTTTAGCTATTTTATTTAATTATTATAATACTAGCAGTTATATTATATATATTATATATTTTCTAATTAACTAATGCCAGGCTTACTTATATCTAAGTAAACTTATAAGGTTTATTTTAATAATATAAGATTTACCTTATAGCTTACTTATGATATTATAGGCCTTTTACCTAGGCTTATTTATACTCTAATTATACTTTATATATATATATATTTTAAGCACTTTTATAAAACTTAACTTATTAATTATTAATAAAACTTCTTTAAATTAATAAGCCTTATATATTTTATTTAATTATTAAGAAATATAATACTTTATATTACTTAGTATTATACCTTACTTATTTATTAATATAAACCTAATATAAATTAACATATTCCTTAAGAATTTATAACTATTATATATTAATAGCTTATATTTAAATAGTATTATATAATATTAAGTAATACTTATATATTAATGTTGCAACCCACACAGCTATATTATATAGCCCTTATAAATTCTACTAATTATAAAAGGATTTCTTCTCCTAGCAGTAATCCTCTTTTATTAAATTACTTAAATTATAATACTTTAAGATTAAATTACTATAAATTACTAATAATCCTTAAAGGTCTAACTTTTAGATTATTATTATTCTTTATTAAGCTATAAGGCTACTTTAATATATAAATAATATTTATTAACACTTTTATAAAACTTAGCTTATTAGTTATTACTAAAATATTTTTATATTAATAAGCCTAATATATATTAATTAATTATTAAGAAATATAATATCTTATAAATATTTAGTATTATACCTTATATAAT
>JAAIJJ010000041.1:0-65928 GCA_020976545.1 Fusarium sp. Barmshour
AGGTCAGCCTGGAATACCTCTAAAAGGTCTTCCTAGACCTCTTTTAGGCTACTTAGCCTTATCCCTCTTTTCTTAGCTTTTCTAGCTATACCTCTTTTTATTAGCTTTTTTTAGCTATACCTCTCTTTCCTAGTTATATCTCTCTCTTCTAGCTATATCTCTCTTTCTTAGTTATATCTCTTATATCTGCCTTTTCTTCCTTTATACTTATCTTTTATTTCCTTATATCTTAGAAAATCTCCACTCTTCCTTCTTATTAGCTATATCTTAATTAAAGGAAAACACTAAGGCAAAGATAGCTTAAATAGTTAATACTAACCCTATCCTAACCCTAGGTTAATTTATAGTAAATAAAAGGGTTATTTTATAATAAATTAAATAGCTATTATAATAAATTAAAAGTTTATTTTATAATAAACTAAAAGGTTATTTTATAAAGATAATAATTAAAGTTATAAAATTATATTATTAATATTAAAATTATATAAGCTTAAGTAGTTATTTATTTTATATTAAAGTTAAAAGAAAAGGCTAAAAAAATAACCTTAAGTTTTATTAGTATCCTTATTTATAAAGTTAACTTATAATAAATTAGAAAGTTATTTTATAATAAATTAAAAGGTAATTATAGTAAATTAAAAGGTAATTATAGTAAATTAAAAGGTAATTATAATAAACCCTACCTAATAAAACTAAGGCTTTAATATTTATCTTAAGTATTTATCTTTTTATATATTATTAGTTATTAAGGGATAGTAGGCAGAGAGGTATTTAGTTAATATAGCTAGGATAGGGCTAAGTAGGTAAAGTTAGGTAGGTAAATAAATAAATAAATTTTAATATAATTATTATAATATAATATAAACTTTAATTTTATTTTATTTTAATTTTTATTATTACTTATAATAATACTAATTTTTATTTTTTATTTAAGGTTAGAGCTTAAGATCTTAAGGTTAATTCTTAAGGGAAGTTAAAGTTAGCTGCCTACTTAACTAGTTTTACTTATAGTTTTATATAAATTATAATTTTATATAAATAATATATATACCTAGCTACTTAGGCTAATTAGCTTATATAAGTTAGCCCTAACCCTACTTACTATTGTGGTTTATTATAAAACATAGCTAAATTAGTAATTAAAGAAAAACTAATAACGTAGTTAATAAGCGAGCTGACTGGTTAGGCAAGCCGACTAAAAATCCCTTACCTTATCTTATTACTATTTAATTAAATATTATATAACAACCCAATATATTACAACCTTTAAATAAAGCTAGAGTCCTTCTTGCGCTTTAGGCCCTTTAAAATAACCCTAAATTAGGTCTCTAATATATTGCTATTATATATAAGGTTAGATATAATACCCTCTATAACTAAAAGAATAGTATTTAAATATAAAGTAATACTATCCCGAACTTATAAAGACTATCTAATCTAAAAGAGTAAATAATAGCTTAATTTATCCTTAACCTAGATTTATAAGGATTTCCCTTATAACTGCGTTTTATAGAAGAAATAGCTAATTCTCTACTTATAAACCATAATGCATTACCTATTAGTAAGTGCTAGGCTTATAACTTTATTAAGTAATAACTAGAGCTAAAGATATATTTATTTTAAAGATATAACTATTAGAGAGCTAAATATAAAGACCTAACTATTATTTATAGCTAGTNNAAAATATAATTATAAAATATAATATTTAATTAGATAATATCTAAAACTTTAATAAGACTAGCTTTATAATAGGCTATATTATAGCTAGTATAGCTATTATAGGTTTAGAAATATAAGGAAAATTAAAATTAATATAACTTAAAAACTAGAAATAAATTATTATAATTTAAGTAATTAATATAAAAGGTTAATTAATTATACTATTTATTATTAATATAGGCTAATATTACCTTACTAATTAGTATTAAGAATATAACCTCCTTAGTAATTAGGTTATTGCAATAAGTAAAAATAAGTAAATAAATAATAAGCTAGGTCTTAAGTAGCTAAAGCACTTTAATTAATCTATAAGTAACTAATTAGTTAGTGCCTATTATCTTCTAATCCTTAATAGCTATAAAAGCTACTACTCTACTAACTTTAAGAGATATTATAAGGAAAATAAGATTATTATATTTTATATACCTACTTATATATCTTATTTACTTTAGCCTTTTAATATTAAGTACTTTAGGTTATTAAAATAGGCTTATAGTTAAGAAATAAAGTATTTAATTAAATACTTTATAACTTATATTTCTAAGACTAAGTTCTTTTCTGCCTTTTATACTGCATTTAAAACTACCTTTATAAAAAGCAATATCTAGAGAGGGTTTAAAGGAGCTAGACTTGCTTCTCTTAACTTAAAAACTATAATCTTAAAGCTTAATATATAGCTATAGACCTTAATGCCCCTTAAGGAGGCTATTAAACTATTAATACTATAGGCTTTAAAGACCTTAAAGATAGTTATTAAGACTTAATTTTAATCTAAATACCTTAATAATTAAATTAGATACTATTATAATAACTCCTTAAAGTTAATATTAAAAGCCTTAAAGTCTTTTATAAAAAGAATAATAACTATAATATATAAAAATATATTATTAAGAGCTAAGGTTTAAAATCTTTAAAATATAAATAAAATACTAAGTTAGTATTAAAAGGCAAAAAGGACTAAATTATAAAAAGGAAGGACTATAATTATATAAGAAGTATTATAAGTAATTAATTAAATAGATATTAATATATAGGTAATAGCTAAATTATTAAGAAGTAGTAGTTAAGGAAGGTTAAAGTAATTAGGTAGTTGGCGCTATAGTATATATAGTAAGGGCGGTTATAATACCAGGACTTATTAGGTAGTTTTTAAGCTATTTAGGGAGGAATTTAGCAAGTAAAAGCCAGCCTTTTTAAACTATAGCTTAAGCTTTCGAGCTGTAGTTTAAAAAGGTTAAGGAAAGTAGTTGGCTTGCCTGACCGGTCGGCTTGCTTATTAACCACGTTATTATAATAAATAAGCAAGGTCTTAAAAATAAAGATTAAAAAAGAGGAGAGATTATATTATAATTTTAGTAATTATATTATATATATTTTATATTTTCTTTTAATTATATATAACTACTATATATTAAGGGAGTTTATAAATAATTACTAAAACCTAATTATTAATATTTAATACTTAATTATTAAGAAATATAATACTTTATAACTACTTAATATTATGCCTTATATTATTTATAAATATAAACCTAATATAGATTAGTTTACTTGTTTAGAAACCTTAATTATTATAATAAGGGCGAAATTAATAGAATTAAATTAATTACTAGCCTAATTAGAAAAGATAGTAATTATTTTAGAAAAAGAAATAAAGAGATAAAGTAGACTTAACTATTTGTTATCCCAGGCCAGTATAGCTTATTAAGATGTAGGCAAAACATGCCCTTATAGAAAGTAAGAGTATTCCGCCTAATTGCTGTAGTAAAAATGCACAATGTCCCGCCTTCAGGTGCTGTTAGCTAAGACAGTTGTAAACTTACTAAGGTTCGCAACCTTGTCTGCCAAAGATAATATGCTAGTACTCCCAAGAATTTCAAAGATTCCAACCTCGCTTTGCATCTCCTTTAAGAGCCAGTTGCGCATCTCTACTGCCAATAGTGAGTCAATGCCGTAACTATGAAGTGGCTTTCCTTCTTTAATGTTTTCAACATCTTTATCCATGACTTTCGCCAGTCTTGTCTTGATGGCATTGGCGATGACGTGAGAGGCCTGCGCCAGGCTTGTTGAAGATTCCAGTGCTACGCGCAGAGCCAAGGACGTATGTGCATTGCTAAGCGATTCTGGCTGCAGTTCAGAAACAGTGAGTTGCTTGAACCTTGAATCCGAGAAATAAAATGGAGGGTCAAGTGAGTGTTCGGCGACATGGCCGCCTGTAGCAAGTCCCGTGATAATTTGGGCGGGTATCTCGGACGACTTACAATCACCATAGCCAGATAGATGCCCGCGCATGGCTACAGACATCAAGAGAAGAAATTCTTCCTCATACATACCCACACTCTCCCATTTCTTTAAATTGCTGTTGCCCTGGCGTTCTGCCACAAAACCGACGTCTAGCATAAGACCCAGATCGATACTTGTGGCAACGAGACCTTGCCGGCGTCGGTAGTGCGCCAAGCTATCCATGAATGAATTCCCGGCTGCATAGTTCGCTTGTCCAGGGTTACCAGTGATACCGGAGATAGAGCTGATCATGATGAAGAAGTCGAGTTCGCGGGGTAGGAGCTGGTGAAGATTCCAAGAACCTTGTACCTTTGGTCTCAAGGATACTTTGAAATCATCATGCGTCATGTTCTCAAAGATACTGCTTTGTGTTAGGGTAGCGCGAAAATTGGGATTAGAGGTAGCAATCACTTACCCATCACGCAGAACCATGGCTGCTTGTATACAGCCTGCGATTCGAGGCAGTTCCCTGCCGTCATACTGTTCCAAGACGCCTCTGACCTGATCTAGATCGCCAATGTCACAAGCATGAAAGGCTGCCGAAGCACCATAGTGCTCTAGCTTTTCAGCAAACGCCTTTGCGCTTTTGTCTGATGCGCCTGATCTAGAAAGGAAGACCACATGCTTGGCTCCAGACTTGGCTATATGTAGAGCAACACTTCTGCCGATCCCCCCTAAACCACCAACGATTACATATGCGGCACTGGGATTAAGTTGTAACTTATTCCGCACAGACGGGTGTACCGTGATCGTATCATCTTGTCCCATAGTAATGACTGTTTTGCCTGTTTGACCTTTTGTTCTAGTAGTGCGAAATGCATCTTGTAGGTGCGTGGAGGTATAAATTGTCAATGGAAATACAGGCCTAATTATGCCCTTACTCATTAAAGCATCAACGTCGTTCATGAGGTTATTGATCTTGTCAGGACACGAGGACAGCATGAAATCGAAGCTAAATTGTGCAAACGAAATCCCTTGTTCGAGCGGTCTCGAGTCTAACAGTTCTTAGATTTGTTTGACTTGCACAAATCTTCCAAATGGAGCAAGACATTTGCAGCTCTGGTAGACCGATTCGCCCGATAAGAAGTTGAAAACAACATCTACGCCTCAACCGCCAGTCACAAGGCTGATTTGTTCCGCAAGCGTGCTAATGGAATCCGTAAATATATGGTTCTCGTCGATGCTATATCTTTCACTTAGCAGCTCTGCATCCGACGAGGACTCGGTGACGACGAATACTTCAGCCCTATACTATATCGCTAGTTGAATAGACGCTTGGCCGATGTCGCTGGCTGCAGAATGAATCAAAATGCTTTCGCCAGCTTGCAGCCTTCCCAAGTCTCTCGTATAGCTCAAGGCGATTACAAAAGCAGACGGGATAGATGCCGCCTCAGCAAATGTGAGGTCTCCTGGTATCTTATGGCAATGGCTTGATCTAATACGGATGCAGGTTCTGAAGGACTTTGGAGCGATGAGATGGACTCGGTCTCCGGGCACAAATTCGGTAACCGCGGCTCCAATTTTGCGCATAATGCCACTCGCCTCACGACCCAAGAACGTTTCTTCACCGTGTCCTATCAGTGTAAGCATACCTTGCGACCTAATTGATAGTTAGTATATCGCTATAGGAATAATGCATCCGCATTTCATTTTGGAGAACACACCTGATGCCGAAAGCCCGGGGTTCGATTTCCACCTTATCCGCCAGTAATTCCCCTTTCATAATATCTGGCTCAAATCGTAGAGTTTCTGGCATTCCTTGATGACCTATATGAAGCTCTAGAGGAACGCTTGTATCTCGCAAGCACATGGGCTCGGATGCGGTCTTAGACAGCTGGTTTGCTATGTTGATGTTGAGATCTATGGCGGAGGAGTAGCGAGTGATCCATAGAATGCCGTCTTCGATTATATACTCCCTCTCCCCTGTGTCTGAACAGAACGTGTTATATATAAGATGTGAAGTTTGCTGAATGTCATCAAGAGCACAGGACCCCAGAAGGATAGTCTTCAGATCCCAGTCCGGGTTCTCGTTCCTCATAGTTCTGAATAAGCCAACGACAATTCCGTGTAGAGGGTTTGAGGCTTGTGTGACCCAGATAACCTTGTTGGCTCTGGAGAGGAAGTCCTTGAGTGCATTGAACTGAGTGATAGACTCACCCAGGTCCAGGCAGTCATCCATCTCCAGAAGTGAAATGCAGTGCATGCCCTGAAAGTTCATAGGTTCATCAAGCAAGTAGTACGTCTGGACGGGCTGGCCATGAGATTCCAAAAGTTGGACAAGGTGACTTGAGACTATCAAGCAAGTCCTAGATGGCCTCTCAGGAAGTAGTAGTGTTATTGCACTTTGTCCTTCAGGTATTCGTTGTTGAACGAATTTGGATGCAATCATAACGCTAGTCGCTTGTTCATTAAATCTCTTATCTCCAGAGACTTCAGTGAAGTCGTGAAAACCAGCTGTTCTGGTGAATCCCTGTAGCTTATCCTTAGCGGAAGGCTGTGACACTATTGCCCACCAGCCATTCGGTTTGAGTGACTGATTCAAACGCTGCACAGCCTGCTGACCATAGGCATGATGACCGGTAGTGATAATTAAATCATACTGTGATTGAAATAGATGCTCATTGTTCCAAACCTCTCCAGGTTTAATCACTTTGAAAGATACGTTTGAAGCTTGCCGTTGTGCTTGTTCCTCCATGAGGGTCTGGGAGTCTGAATTCGGGCTTGCGACTGTCCAGTTTGCGGATGCAATATTAATGTGTCTAGATTTGGACAACCAGTCCAGTATCGGATCTAGAGTCAGACAATCGCCATCAGAGATCTCTAGTATGGACATACTGGGCTCTATTTGCAGTGAGAGGTTAACGAACTAAGTGTAAAAGTTAGTTTATGCTTGGATAAGGTGATGGAACTTGGCCTTGCGTCCCTAACATACTTGACCGATGTTTTCCCAAGCCATGAGGCGTTCCTTGTTATCTTTAAGTGTGTCCTTTTCCATGCACCGCTCCAGACAATAAGACAGTCTTGCGGGTGGCATAAGTCGGAGGTCAGGAATTCGATGCATAATGCCATATCGGGCTTTTACATCCTTGACATCTGAAATGGGTTGAGGAGTAGAAGCTACCTCCCGACATCGCATGTGTGAGATTTGTATCAGGGGCTCCAGGCTGACAGCATTACCAAAGGCAATATTTGCTGTAACGTTGCTATGCCTCACATCAATGAGGTGCGCGAAGCCTCGAAACTGCGTTCCAGGTCCTTTGGGGCACTTTGAGGAGATCTTGATGCTCTCAATCGATGACGGAATAAAAGCAGTGTCGAGTTTCCAAAATCTTGGTCCAAAGGCCGCGAATAAGAGCTGAAACATGCAATCGAGAGTAGATGGATGCATTAGATGGTCATCTTCGTACTGAGAAGGCATCATGGAGTTTGTGTCATGAACAACAACTGTACCACAAGCCATGTTGTTAGAACAACCAATATCGATGAGGTTCTGGAATGATGAACCGTACTCAAGACCGATTTGCTTGGTCTTCGAGTAGAAGTGGTCAATTGTGAGAGGTGATTGACAGGCAGATTCGGTATTTTGTAGTTCGGCCTTGAAAGAGTTGATCGGGGGATAATCTGATGCATATTTGGCCATCACATAACCATAACAGTTCAACTGTAGTGGCGTCCCCTCTGAGCCGCTCGAGATCCTGAACTCATAACAATCTTCCGCGGACGTCATAAGCTTAGGTCGCAGGAGTTGCAATTTCGTTTCAATGCCGGTATCGCCATCCAGTATGATCATGGGGCGTTCGAGTTGTACATTCCGCAACTCAACCTGGTCAAGCAAACTCAGAGGGTCGGAAATTTGTAAGACGGCTTCAATGACCATGCATATCATGCCTGCGGCTGGGTACAAGATAGAGGACTGGACTTTATGATCACGAATCCACGGCATCTCAGAAGTCCTCAACAAGTTCCTCCAGGCAGGGTCACCATCGACTATATCTGATACGGGGGCACCCAAAAGATCAACCCGGTTATGTGATCTGAAGCGATGCGACTTGCTCACACGAGGCTCGCACCAATATGATTTGTCGTGGTTCCATGGATATGTCGGCAGTCTGACTAATGGTATCCCGTCGTTGACAACCATGTTGACAGAGTTGATGTCGAACTCAAAACCATGGGTAAACAGTCTGCCTGCTGTCTCTAGAGCTGTTGAACATGAACTTTTGTTCCTTGTCAGAACAGACCCGTAGTTGACATTCTTGAAACCACCATCGGCCAAAACTTGTCTAATTGACCCTTGGAGGGCTGAGTGCGGTCCAATTTCGAGCAAAAAGTCGACTGTGGATTCCCCTGCTCTCCTGCGTCGACTCCTGTCCCCATTCAACAGTCGAGTCAACGCATCAGAAAACTCAACTGAGGAGGTTAGATTCTGCACCCAATAAGAGGGACTTAGGTCTCTCTGCTTCACACTTTTGCAAGTTACACTAGACACCATTTTGATGGTTGGCTCTTCTTCCCTACCACTGCAGTCGGCGATGCTTTCAAGATATGATTCTGCAATGTTGCTCATATGGTGAGAGTGGTATGCATTTTCGACCTTCAATTTGCGAGAGAAAACTCCTTCGGCTTTCAGGATGTTGTCCAACTGGTCTATAGCACTTGCGTCTCCTGAGACTGTAACGGATAGCGGAGAGTTGTTGCAGGCGACCCGAATCGTTCCGGCTGTGATCTGAGTGATGTAATCGAGAGCTCTGGTTTTGGAACAACCGGCTGCAAGCATGGAACCCTTGAGATTGGGATAAGTGTCTGCCATTTCGGATGATAGCTTCCCTCGATGATAGGACACCTTCCATGCGATTCCGCGTGATATCGCACCGGCACACATCGCCGCAGCTATTTCTCCGCTAGAATGCCCTATAACAGCGACTGGCTCGATGCCCCAAGACTTGAGCAGTTCAACAAGAGCAACCTGTAGAATAGTTGACAAGGGCTGAGCGAATTTGGCAAGGTTTAAATGGGAAGCTGGTTCTTTGTGACTCAATTCCTCCAGAGCGGACCATGAGCAACCCAGTTCATGCTTGAGATAGTGATCGGCAGCGACGACAGAACCTTTGAAAACTGGGTAGACAAAAAGCTCACGCCCCATCCCTGCCCATTGGGCTCCTTGTCCGGTGAACACAAAAGCGAGACGCGGCTTATTCAGAGATTGAAATGGCTTAATCTCCGAGGATGCTAATTTTTGTAAGAGCTCATCCAAGCCCCCAGCTATGACGAAGCTCTTCCACGGGAGTATGGAGCGTCTTGTAGCAAGTGTATAAGCCAATCTGTCAAGATAGCTAGTAAGTGAAGCAGACGCTGCTTTTGAAGCCTGTTTCTCGAGATGGGTTGCGTATCCCTGTTTCATATTCAAGACCACAGATTCTTCATGGGCCGAGAAAACGAATAGGCGTTGGTTGATAGTCTCTTTAAATGAGCAGGTTAAGCTTTGCTTGTCGGCAAAGTCTACAAGGACTCCGGAGTCTGCACTGAACCCAGCATCGGAACTTGCAGCAGAACTGTGACCAGTCATTTGTAGGCTGTCTCGCTGGTGACTTTCTCCTACATGCAAATATTCCAAATAGCTTGATGTATCATCCAGAATTGCATGGGCGTTAGTCCCACCATAGCCGAACGAATTGACACTAGCCCTCCTCACACCTGGCGTTGGCCATGGAATTTGAGTAGTCGGGACTTCGATCTTGAGCTTTGCGAAGGGTATCCTGGGGTTCGGGTTGTTCAGATGAATATTAGGTGGAATCAAACCCTTTTCCACCACCAGAACAGCTTTAATAAAAGCAGCTAATCCGGCAGCACCTTCTGTATGGCCAATCTAGCATATTCTATTCAGCTTATGTCCGTACAATCTATCAAATGGTGTTGACTTACATTTGATTTGACCGAACCAACCATCAATGTCTTACTGGAATCCCTGTTCTGAGTGACGCTTGCACCAATAGCTTGAAGCTCAACTGAATCACCAGCTGAAGTACCAGTTCCCTGCATGACGTATTAGCCAGCCAATACTAAGACAGTATCGTGTAGACCTCGAACTCCAATACTTACATGGGCCTCGAAATACAGCGTGTCATCATAGTCAAGACCAGACTTCTTATACACGGAACTGATAAGATCAGCCTGCGCACTTGCACTCGGGAGTGTGATACCCGGGGTATGTCCATCATGATTGATCCCGGTGCCTCGGATGACGGCTCTGATGGGGTCTCTGTCGCGAACTGCCTGGTCCAAAGACTTAAGAATAACAGCTGCTATACCTTCACCACGGCCGTATCCGTCCGCACTGGCATCAAAGGACTTGGAGAGACCATCACTTGACAAGAAGCTCATGTTGGACATCCACATCGGCATGTCGGGGTTTAGCATCAGTGTTGTGCCAGCCGCGACTGCGACCTTGGAGACGCCTTCCTTTATAGACTGGCAGGCCAGATGGAGAGCTACCAAACTGGATGAACATGCCGTATCGAGTGTGAGGCTTGGACCGTGCCAGTCGAAGAACCAGGAAACACGGTTTGCCTGCATACCTGAGCCGATTCCTGCACCACTATACTTTGGTGCAGTTTCAGGATCTCGCATGAGCATATCAGACCAGTCTCGAGTAAAGGTCGCAACATAGCAGCTTGTGTCGCTCCCAGTGGTGTCCTTCATCTTAAGTCCAGCGCTGTCCAGGCCTTCATAGACAACTTCAAGGAGCATACGCTGCTGAGGATCCATGGACTTGGCATCAATCGGAGCAATGTTGAAGAATGCTGCATCAAATGCTGCAATATTCTCCGAGAGAAAATGAGCACCCTCTGCAATAGTCGTATTGAGTTTGTTGCTCGGATGTCTGAAGCCATCGATATTATATCGATCGGGTGGGACCTTGGAATAGCAACCTGTGGTCGTGTTAGCTATGGGCTACACACAGTTACCATGGATAGCTCAGTCAAAGATCAGGCGTTGCATACTTCGAGCATTACTGAGAACCTCCCAAAGTGCCTCCGGGTTCGAACTATTACCAGGGAAACGACAACCAATCCCCACGACGGCTATAGGCATCGCGGTGGTACTGACTGTATCAGAAGCCATGATCACGAAAGCGGAACTAATGGTGGAGTAAAAAGGAAGACCTTGATCTTGTGATAATTCGTTAATTACTGGTATACTGTTCGGAAAGGTGAAGTTTTGCAAGAACCAGGGGATTTCTGGAATGACATGTTTTTTCTATTAGATTACTATGCAGCAGGCTTGCTTTCCTTGCTTGTTTGCCCTCGTAATTCCAAACCGTCCTTTGACGCTAGTCCTGCTTGCGCCCAGCTAGAATGATCATTTGACTCTATCAAGTACTTTTTAAGTATCAGAAACACAAGTTTATGGATGGACTGGTTGGGAAACAGTGCTAATTGAGAGCCAGAATGAGCTGACGGGTTGACTTTGCATGCATGTAGGGTAATCATGATCCCCTGTGAGGCAATACCAATAGGGCATCTGAGTCAGTGGAGGGCCTCGCTTAATCATCATTTCGCGGCATGAATAGAAACTCCGATCCGACCGGTACGTACTGGCTTAACCATGCCTAAGCGGGAGTAGTTTTCCGCTCGCCTCAGATCTCCATATACGTTGTTTTGGCGAATTGGAGGAGTGGAGGCTTTTTCTAAGTCGGGTAGGTAAGCTGACAAAAGTGATCACCGTGCATAAAGTTGCACCAAAGAAGTACGGTAATCTGCAAGAACTTTTGTTTATCTCTCAGAACCTTTGTCTGTATGTCATACGTTTAATCCGTTGGTTCTACCCTTGTCTTGTACCCAGAGAGAAAAGTAAACAAGCCCAATACGGCTACCCCTTGCAATAAACCATGACAGCCCAGCCCACTCTTCCCTGGGCAGAGCCGGGAGCCGTGCTGGTTGCTTGCTTCTGCCTTTTCGCCTTTCGCCTTTCGCCGTGGTTTGGCTTTTACCACACAACATACGGCGCCTGTCTTCCTGAATGTGTAGCGACTAACCAAATATCTTTCATGATGGCATGTTCAAAGTCAATTGATGCTTCATTTGGCCCTTGGGCCGGTCCTTACTGCCGCGGCGGACTAGATTTCACATTCTTCTTCGAACTGATCTTCTTCTCCCTCCTGCCTGCGATCATATTTATCTTGGGCGTTGCTTGGAGATGTCGTGCACTGCATCATGAACCAAGGATTGCTCGTTCCGGAGTTCTATTAGTTCTGAAATTAGTACGATACTCTTACTACAACTGAATTCTTAAAAATAACCCGGAGCTCTAATCAATCATTCGGATAGGTCTTGATCGGCGTGATTTGTTCCATCGCGATTGCGCATCTCATTTTAACCAGTCTTGCGGATGCCCCTTGTCGGGGTCTCGCAATTGCGACTGCAGCTCTAGAATGCTTAGCATTTTTCGTGATAGGGTTCTATTCGAAGCTTCGTCACAGTCACTCATGGCGTCCGTCCATATTGATAACAATCTATCTTTCTGCCCATATCCTACTCAATATTGCCACTACCCGAACACTCTGGTTAATGAAGGGAGTTTCTGCTATTCCCATTGTCTATAGCATCAGCATTCTGTTGCAAGTATTCGTTCTTCTTGTGGAAAATGTCGAAAAGAGCCTCCTGTTGTTCGACTCTGGTCGATACAGCCCGGAAGAGCTGGCCAGCCCACTGGCTCGTCTTATCTTCGGCTGGTTAATCCCTCTGCTTCGATTGGGTTACGACTCGATTCTTTCTATGGCAACCTTGACACCGCTTTCTGAAGACCTTAAAAGCCGGCAACTGGAACCGAAACTACGTCAGTCAATGAATTTGCCCCGTAGGGCTCACATGTACTTATCTTGCAATAGTTCGACTGTTAGAAGATACAAAAGGCCTGTCTCTGCTGCGTGAACTATTTCAGTTACGTCAGGGCCTGTTACTACCAATACTACCTCGCTTGCTTCTCTTGGGCTTCACCCTCGCGCAGCCCTTTTTGATTCATACTGCGGTATCCTATACAAGCCTCAGCCATGATGAGAGATCAGTGAACGAAGGGAATCTCCTTGTTGCGGCATTTGTTCTTACATTTATCGGTTATGCGGTATGCTTGTCACTCACCTCCCCCTGAGCATGTTTTAACGAGTACAGCTCTCCAGCGCTTTCTATTGGCATCTGACAAATCGTTTGATGATGATGGTACGTGGCAGTCTGGTCAGTTTGATCTATAACAGTGCTTTCCAGTCTACTGCGCCAGGGTCTTTGGATACAGGCAGCCTTACTCTCATGACTGTTGATGTAGAAAAGGTTATGCTTGGGTTTGAAGACCTTCATGAACTTTGGGCCAGTATAGCCCAGATTGCGATAGCGATCTACGTGCTGGCATCATACATGTCCTGGGCTTGTGTTGCCCCCGTCATTGTTCCTATAGGTCAGCAACTTCCTGAGACATATGTGACTGTTTCTCCGGCTAACAATCTGATAGTATGCGTGGCTGTGACTGTGCCTGTCACACAGAGAATCGGTTCCGCGCAGGGGACCTGGAATGCCGCTGTTGAAAAGCGTGTCAATGTGACTTCAGCTGTCCTTAGTAATCTGAAAGAAGTCCGCATCTTGGGCATTGGTGGTTATACCAGCAGCCTTCTGCAACGTCTACGAGTTGAAGAGATTACTCCATCTACTCACTTTCGCCGACTCATGGCCGCAATTATTGTTTTGTCCCAGGGAACAATTGTGCTAGGGCCCTTCGTCACATTCGCGCTTTACGCAATCATTCTACGAATAAATGACGACTCGAATTTCACAGCCTCCAAAGCCTTCACTTCATTGAGCCTGATCAATCTCATTGCAGCTCCAATTTCGGTACTGATCCAGAGTCTCCCCAGCTTCGCAGCTGGTCTCTCTTCTTTATCGCGTATCGAGAACTTTGTCTCCTCAATGACTTCATCAGATGGAAGGAAGTTGCAAGATGAAAAGTCTTCTTTGAACACAAGATGCATCTATCTGAGGGGCCCTGAAGCAGATAATTCAATCGAAGATCAGGAACTCAGCGAACTTAAGCCATCTATTTCATCTTACTACACGAGTCAGAGAACTCTTGAAAACAGTATCATAGTCAGGCAAACGAAATTTGGATGGAAAGCTGACAGCGATGTCATCAATTCGTGCAACTTTGAGATCCAGGACGGTGCCTTGACAGCCATAATGGGTCCTGTCGGTTGCGGCAAGAGCACATTGCTATATGGTCTACTCAACACCGTTCGTTATAATAGTGGTCAAGTTTGGTTAAAGCACCGTAATGTATCACTTTGCGAACAGACACCATGGCTAGTCAGTGGATCTATTCGTCACAACATCACTTGTGGCACAGCCTTTGACCAGCATTGGTATGACGAAATTCTCGACGCATGTGCTTTGGTACAGGATCTTGATCATCTCTCGGGCAGAGACATGCACGAGGTTGGCAATGAGGGTAGCAGTCTCAGTGGAGGACAGAGACAGCGTATAGTATGTGCCCCCCAACTGACTAGTTTGTGGGAGCTGCTAATCAATCCATCTAGGCTCTCGCTCGCGCTGTTTATGCTCAGAATCCTATTCTGTTTCTAGACAATCCTCTCAGTGGTGTAGATCCTACAACATCCAAGCATATCGTTCAGGCCCTGTTCGGTGATGGAGGTCTACTCCGCAGTGGCAACATCACTGTGTTAATCACCACCGATTCTCGTAAGTTTAACAGCTCCCCACTTCATCGAATTGCTGATTGCTGACCCAACAGGTGAGGTAATCGCTCATGCGGTTAACGCGCTCATTATAGGTCAGGAAGGAACTGTAACTGTCACTGCAGAACCAAGCAGTGTTGAGAACGCTATCATGGCGACGGGTACCGCAGAGGGAGATGTTCGGGTGTCCGACAATAAGAAGAGACAAGGCCAAGCCGAGAACAACACATCCTCAGGACCAAGCCGTGAAATCGTTGAAGCAAAGGCAGACCTGCGACGTCCCACCGGTGACTGGACAATCTACAGTTTTTATGCTCGTGCAACTGGCCGATTTAACGCAACCGCTTTTCTGTGCCTCTGCCTAAGTTGCGCATTCTGCTATCAGTTCTCAACTATCTGGATCCAGTGGTGGTCAGATGCCACCGATCACACACACAGAAGATCGAATGGGTTCTACCTGGGTATATATGCTCTTCTCTGTGCTCTCGGGCTATCTACCTTGTATCTGGCCTGTTGGACCTCTATGGTGACCATGGTAACCCGGTCGGCCATAAAACTCCACCTTAGGGTTCTAGCCACTGTCTTCAACGCTCATGTGTCCTACTTTTCGACTATAGACGACGGAATCACACTAAACCGATTCAACCAAGATATGCAGCTTGTAGATTACAGCTTACCCCTGGCTGTTGTCAACACATTCCTGTTTGCGTGTATTTGCCTCGTACAGGCTGCTGTCATATCAGCAACAGCAAATTACATGGCCGCGGCAATACCTTTCTGTTTGTCAGTAATCTACTTCATCCAGAGGTTTTACCTCCGCACATCTCGTCAGCTTCGTCTACTTGATATCGAAGCTAAGGCGCCACTGTACACCAATTTCAAGGAGACCATTCTAGGTATGAATACGATACGTGCTTATGGCGGAGGTTTTGGTTCTTTCCTCAAACAGAAACATACACAGGTTCTAGACGACTCACAACAGCCTATCTACCTTCTTTATACGGTACAAAGATGGCTCTCTCTGGTACTTGATCTCGTGGTTACCTGTCTAGCTACGCTTCTCATTGTCGTGGCTGTTCAGACGAGTTCCGGAACTTCAGGTTCCGACATGGGTGTGGCTTTAGTGAATCTGACATCTTTCAACCAATATCTCACCATGCTGATCCGTTGTTGGGCCTCAATGGAGACTTCACTTGGTGCCATCGCCCGAATAAAGGATTTTTCCCGAGATACACCTGTTGCTAACGGTTGTGGCCATGGGGTTCAGGCAGGGTATGAGGGCGGTCAGAGTATTGTTTTCAAAGATGTTACTGTCGCCTATACACAGCCAAAACCTTCGTCTGAAGACACTGAGGACAGCTTGGAAGAAACAGGAGCTCTGAATCAAGGCCATCTAGCACTGGACTCCATTAACCTCTCGATCCGACCAGGAACCAAGATGGCCATTACTGGACGCTCAGGCAGCGGTAAATCTACGCTGGTTTCCAGTCTTTTCCATATTCTGCCGTTATCCTCTGGAAAGATATCCATCGGAGACGTGGATATTTCGCAGGTTGATCAGCAAGTTATCCAAGATCGCCTCAATGCGATCACGCAAAGCAGCTTCTTTCTTTCAGAGGTTTCCTTGAAAGAAAACCTTGATCCATCAGGACCACATGATGAAAACGATGCAGGTTCTACAATGCCAATGACCGAGGTCATGAGGGAGGTTTTAGTTAGCCTGCAACTTTGGACGTTGGTAGAGGAGCGTGGTGGACTCGAAGGATTGTTTTCCCAGGGCTCATGGTCTTCTGGTCAGTTACAGCTACTCAGCGTAGCTCGCGCTATCGTCAAGAAAAGGCGGACCCAGTCTTATCCAGACTCAGGCTGGAAGATACTGGTTCTCGACGAGATAACAAGCAGGTAAGCTTGCACTCAACCTATTCATATGATGAACGCTGACATCTGTTTAGTCTTGACGAAGCATCGGCTCGAATGGTACGTGATCGTATCAAGGTCGAGTTTGAAGACTACACCATCTTGTCCATCGTGCACAAGTTCGATGGCGTCATCGAGGATATGGACGAGATGATCATCATGGATTCAGGAAAAGTCATCCGACGTGGTTCGCCGCGGGAGCTTTTACAGGCATTGTAGATCCAGGCAGCCGCTCTATAGTGAACTGGAGTTCTTTGTCAAAGTCCACTTAGGCTATGAGTCTTCAGGGTTTAGTATATGCCGGGAATTTGTTTTGAGAATGCTATTTAGTGCTGACTATGGGAATTGGTCTTATCTTGCTGTTGCTATTCTCTTGTCACCTCTCGAGGCAATTTAATGAATCTCATAGTAGTGTCTTTTTATTTATTAACTCTACTCAATGCGCTTGCCTGAAGTCTAGGCCTAAAATTGACACCTCTTCCTTAATGCCCTCTAATAACTATATTAACTGGCTTAATGGATACCATTTTGGCACTAATTCTCGTGCCGGGACCCTGCCTTATGGCTATTGTCTGCTCTATACTCTTGCATCCTTCTTAGGCCACTTGGAGTTCTAAGACTCGAACCTTCAGAGCTTTCAGGAATAATCGAGGGCGTCCAACGAGGGCTTGAATGACCAGTAGATACTCGACTGTTGCCTTGACTTTGATGCATGTCGTGTCTATATCTGTCCAAATTACTTTCTTGATATGTCGCTTTTGTTGTCGAATCTCTCGGATCAAGGTTCGGTGGGTTAATTTCCAAGTGTTGACGTTGACTTTCTGCGATACGTCTATTACTGTGGGGAGCGGCGGCAAAATTCTGTCCAGGTTTCGCTCGGCTTTGATCTGTATCATCATCATTACCTTGATCCAAATCTATGAGGCCTGGATCAGCAAGTTGCCTGAACCTTTCCTTGACAGTAGAGAGATCCTGTATGAAACCTTCATCATAGTGTATCATGTCGAGCTCAACACCAAACTTATAAAGCTGCGAGAGATCTGAAAACAGTTTGTTGGCTTTTGTGGTGAGCTTCTCTTGGTAAGAAGACGATGAAGGGTGTTGTTTGGAGCTACAATTGCTCCATGTCCTAGCTCTATGCCTTGGCAGGCCGTGATTCTCATGGTGGTTGGAGCATTGGAACCCGGGACCTGGTCCAGTCGTCTTTTGTGGACAGCCAGGATCCTCAGACAATAGTTTTCCCAACGAGAGAACATTGCCTGCTCTTCTTCCGGGATGGCCTGTTTCATCCTGAGGGCTCAAATCTTGCAGCTCTCTGGTGCAGTCTGGGGCAGGGCCACCACGGTTTGTATTTGAAAAGGCTTGAGAGCTAGACACTGTTCTTCTGGGCAAATGTCTCTGAGGTGGAACTTGTGCACCAATAACGCCATTCTGGTCCGCAGTAGCGCGACACTTTTGCTTTTGTGCTTGATTGTGCGCAGCTGGGTGCACGCCATTCTGCAGAACATTGTTGTCTGAGGTTGAAACCAAGGCGCTTGAGTTATGGTTGAACTGGCCCTGCTCTTGGTAGGTTACAAGATCTTGGTTGCACTGCATTATTTCCGTGAAATTATCCATGTCATCAAAGCACTCTGCAATATCCCAATCGTCTTGACAGTCCTGCAGTAACTCGTCTGTGATGTTCATACACGATTCCAGGGTAATCTCCTCGTGGCCTAGTAAGGCTGGAGTATTCCTTTTGGAGACCGGCTCTTGATGAACTAACGTATGTTCTTGACAGGGGCGATCCTCGGGATCATCTTCAACGTCAATTCGACGTTTCAACTTATCGCCTGAATATTATTTCAAGCCTTAGTACACATGATAAAATACGTTGCAAGAAAACTCACGGTATCTTCTCTGTGCTAATCGATTTTGTAATTTTCTCCGATGCTCATAGCTGAATGACTCAGAGGGCTGACCACTGTTGGTATTGCGCATCTGCGGCTGACTCGGTGGATCGGGTTCTGAAGCACCCATATTTTGTATATGCATTTGAGAAAACATTAGATAAACAGAGATAACAAAATTTGCCTACAAGGTGAAACCTGAGTAGCGAAAATAGCTCTTATGTCTTTACAACGACTCCGAAATGTGCAATTCATTGAGAAGGGTACCGAAATCTCGCGAAGTGCTCTATTAATTTTAAGCATAATGATAGCTGGGGACCGCTGGGGACCGCTGGTGGCGGAGTGTCCAGGGGGTCTTTGGTGGACATTTTCCTGCTCCCCAGCTGATCCTTGTCCGAGCTCTGCAAAAGTTCCATCTGCTATCTACCAGGGTTATTCGAATGCGCCGTCTCAACATCTGGTAATTATATATTATATCCTGGACAGTCCTGAGAGTTGGAAACAACACACCAATGAAGTATGCTCTCGTTTTATCCCGCCGCAAGCCCTTGCTTCGTGTTGGTTCTAACGACACAATCCAGACCAGTCCCCAAAGTTCATCAGGCGATTGGAAATAAATGACGATGCATGACCCTGTGCACCATTCTGCTGTTGGTCCTCGGTCAGCTTAGAGTACAGCGTTCCGCTGCGCCAGACCTTCCTTCCGCTTATCTTCATTTTGCTTCCTTCACAGTCGGGTCGGCGATTTACCAGTTGGGCTGCATACATAATCGCAGCATTTTCATTCACGTCTTAAACGGCACGACTCCAAAAACCTCGGTACCCCACAACATGCATGCTTCAAGCGAGACAAGATCGGCCTAACATCAACCAAATGCGTCTTCTTTGCCTGCACGGTCGCGGGACCAACTCTGATATCTTGGAGAGCCAGTTGGGTGAGTATCCGGCCCTTATCTGCCAGTGGGTCGACTTGCTTGGCAGTTGGTCGTAAAGACGGCTGAGGAGCTAACCGTTTATTTCCAGCACCAATTGTGAATAGACTCCCAGAGGGCTACGTACTGGATTTCCTCGACGGCCCTTGCGAAGTCAATGCTCCTCCCGGTGTGGACTCTCGTTCTTCAGGACCCTTCTTAGCTTGGCATCGTCGCCACTTTGCGAAGGACCTTGCCTCTGCATATGCCTACGTTCAGGCAGTGATAACTGAAGATGGTCCTTACGATGGGGTAATTGGGTTTTCGCAAGGTGCTGCATTGGCTGTAGGCCTGCTGATTTCACACCAGCACCAGGCACCAACCGAGGCACATCTGTTCAAGTTTGCTATCCTTTTATCCAGTGTGCTCCCGACAGCAACTTCTGACGATATAGGAGTGGACTGCACAGAATATGTAGTCAGCTATGAAAAGAGCTTGCCTGAATTCTTTGGGCTCTCAAGCTCGGAAATTGCTGATACGGCGTTGGTTGAGCGAGCGTACTTGTTCAATCAGTTGGCCTCAAACAACAAGCCGAATGAGACACTGCACACTATCGATATCCCAACCCTGCATGTTCTCGGTAGAAAGGATCCCTTTTTTGACTTTGGGAAAGCTGTTGTTGAGCTTTGCGACAGTAAGAAGCGAGAGGTTCTGGTTCATGACGGAGGCCATGACGTCCCTCGCTCAGAAGATTGCATTAGCAAGATAGCTCTCCTTATAGAAAACGTGGTGGAACTTTCAAAGATAGATTTATAACTGATAAGCAGTCTAAAGTTAAAGATGACATATAATCATTCTGATACCGTCCGAGTTATGATCCGTTTATTCTAACCCTCCACCATTACAAATAAACCCTTCTGTTCCTTTGCTCTGGCCCAAATCCAACTGCTCGACTAAGAGTGACTCATCGCTCTCCATGATCGATCGCACCGCAGCCATGATCATACCACAAGCTTCCTTGGCCTGGCTTGTTGATAGAGACGAGGTCCAGTAGCACATGCGGATGGCTATTTGAGCTTCAACCTCTGTCACATAAACAGACACGGCATACTGTATACGGTCAGTAACATGGACAGCGATACTACACTGGCTGAGCCTACCTCATCTCGCATAGAGCTGTGCAAATAATTCATCTTCAGTGCAGTGTCTTCAGATGGAGCCTTTTCCACGAAGTGCTGGATGTTGAGATAAGTCTTATACAAGGGAATATTCGACGAGACCACTCTCTGTATATCTGCCAACGAACAGTTTTGGTGCTATCAGTGTTAGGAAGTCCGTGTAAAAATGTTACTAGTTGCCAGCTTACCATCAAACTATCAGCGAGATCAAGTTGAAGAGTCTCAAGCATCGTGGACACTAAAGTGGCTTTCGGTATGCGGATGACACAGGGTAAGAGATTGATCAGTGGGCCGCAAATCTCATCTGCGTTGTCAATAGGTGCATCTCGTCCAGACACCATGTATCCGAACGAAACATGATTGCGATTGCAGTAGTATCGCAGTACGAGAGCCCAGGCTGCTTGAAATAGACACCCAAACGTGACACCCCGTCGTTGGCAAAAATCCTTGATTCTCGAGAAATCCTCCAAGCGTGCGGTAGTTTCCTGGAAAGAATCATTCTCACCAGGCACGATATCCTTAGATGGGAAGTGGCAAGGGTCGATACCATCGAATCGTTTTTTCCAATACTCAGTCGACCTTGGTCGTTCAGAGCTTCCAAGGTAGGTGATAAAATGGCGGTAGGGTGGACTGGGTCGCTCATACTGCCCATTGGTGTAGAGAGCTCGCAAGTCGTTCCATATCAGGTTTAGAGAAACCCCGTCATACAAGCTATGACTTAGCTGGAACTGCGCCAGAAGTTTGCCATCAGAATTCTGTGACAGAACCAACCTATGAGGAGGGTTCTCTTCTCCTTGCATCGTGGGATACGTGTCAAATACTTCGGTAGAGCTGGGTGAAATGGGGCCCGAAAGCAGCTCCATAGGCGCTGCATAACTTCTGAGTACAGCCTGATGGCGATTCCCTTCTTGATTCCTTTCTGAAAATCGTCCGTAATATGTGGTGACGGTTCACCACCTTTTGCCACGCCTCCATGAACCTTTCAGGATCAACCTTGCCGCGAGATTGAGGCGATTGAAGTTCGAAGAGGAAGCTGGCATACCACAGGTTTTCTCCGTTCTCTTGGGCATTCAAGATACTTTCCTGCATTGGTGACAATGGGTACCTGCTCTCTACTTTGTCAATATTTGACTCGTCGATAGGCAACTCTTGGTCAATGCGCGGCGTCTGATCTTTGTTCACTAGACCCGGACTATTGGTTTGGCTACATTGAGGAGCGATCGCCGAGATCTTCTGATGCTCGAATATTTGCCTTGCAGTAATCACTAAGCCCTCGGTGCGAGCTTTGGTGATCATCTGGATTGCGAGCACAGAATCCCCCCCAATGGTAAAGAAGCTCTGGTCAACTCCAATCATGTCACATGGAATATTCAAAATATGGCTCCAGATAGACTGCAAGGTGACCTCGAGCTTAGAAGTAGGTGGTGAAGAGTTGGCAGACTGAGAAGACTGTTCAAAGCCAATGTCCTGGTGTAAATCATGCGCGTTGAGCCATCGAGATATAGCTCCTCGGTCTGTCTTACCAGAGGTAAGCCGAGGAAAACTCTGCACCGGGATCCAAAGAGTCGGGACCATGTGTCGTGGTACTTCTCTCTCCATATGGCTCCGCGCTCTGGCGATCAATGGGGCCGCCGATGCTTTGCCAGCGAAATCCTCCAACAACTGCAACTTATTGCACTTGCCTTCCGAACCGGGGACGTCTTTGAGTCGCACAAGGGTTATGAGTCTCTGCTTGAATGGGCCCTCTGCTGGAACCATAACAAAAGCTTCTTGTATGATGGAACTTTTGCTCATGTGGTATTCCACCTCGTGAAGCTCCATGCGTTGCCCTCGGAGCTTGACCTGGTCGTCCTTGCGTCCTACAATCGTGAAGCTACCGTCGTGATTCAAGCGGCCGAGGTCCCCAGTCTTGTAAAACCGCCCGGATGTCTTTTCGTTTATCTTTGAAGACCATGATGGCGAGTCGATAAAGCCTGATTTTGTTTTGGCAATGTTGTTTATATATCCGCGGCCAACATTGGGGCCTTGGATGACGATTTCTCCTACGGCTCCAATCGGTAAAAGCCTCTCGGTTGTGGTTGCATCGGTAACCCAGGCTTGACACACTAGAGGTCGTCCAATATTGCTTCCATCATCGGTAATCTTCAAAGGTCCGGTGAAGACGCATATAACTGATGTCTCAGTAGGCCCGTAGCCACTGATCGCGGGTCAGTATCAACAACCTATCGTTTCTAAATGGTGCAGAGATAGGTTACTTACTTAATGAGATTCACTTTGCCTGCCCATTTCCTGACCAAGTTGTTTGGCAGTCTTTCGCCTCCACTTACAATAGTTTGTAGGGCAGGTACTTGTTCAGGCTCCAGCATTCGTATCACTGTCGGGGTAAGGAAACACCAGGTGACCTCAAGCCGTGCCATTGCATCAGCCAGGCAGTTGAGGCGATCTTCTTCAGAAATGACACAGATGGACGCCCCCTGGGTTAGAGCCAGGACTGTATCCATGATACTTGCGTCAAATGAGTAAGCAGAGAAATGGCCTACTCTGGATTGGCTAGTCATTCCCATCTGAGGGAGACCCCGGGTGAAAGCGTCAAGATTTTGATGCTCAAGAACTGTACACTTTGGAACTCCTGTAGTTCCTGATGTTGCGACAATGAAAGCAGCATTGCTAGGTAAGACCGTAGTTTCGGGTGCGCCTTCAACTATTGGGAGGTCATTGATAGTTGCAGCATCAACTGTAATAACATCTATACCCAGACCCATGACACGACCTTGACAAGTTGGACTCGTGAGGACTAGTGCCGATTTGGTTTCCAGAATGATCGAGAGTATTCTTTGAGTAGGATAACCTGGCTCCAAAGCAACACAAGCTGAACCTGTCTTGAGGATTGCTAGAATGGCAACAATAGCCCACAAGCTCTTTTGGAAACAAAATGCTATAACGACTTCAGGACCCGCGCCATGGTCGATCAGATGATGTGACAGTCGATTTGCCATGTCGTTCAGCTCTTCATAGGTAAGGGTTCCCACTTCCGAGACGACTGCAAGTGCCGAGGGTTGGCATCTGACTTGCTTCTCAATAGCTTCATGTAAGCAAGTAGCTTCAATCGTACAGTGGGGTGTTGTTTGCGTTAGTTCCAAGATCTTAACCCAGTTTCTGTTGCCGAGCAAGTCTACTTCTTCCAGACGTTGATTAGGGACTTCGATAAAGCAGTCCAGCGCCTGCAGCAACGTATCAAATACATCGAGGCCTTGGCTTTCAGTCATTAGTGAAGCAGAATAATCCATCGTCAATTCGATACCAGCTTGAGATTCCAGAACCTGTAGGTGGATATCGTACTGTTTGAAGTCAATGGGTTAGCTTCCTGCTCTTTAAATGAAGAAATAGTCATCACTTACCTCAATCTTTCCGTCTCCCGGCTGCGCTTCGAAGCTTATGGGGCCAGGTCTCATGTTTTGCGTTTTTAGGACATTGACTACTGTATTAAAAAGTTGGGTACCTGCAGAGTTGGTCTCATGGATTATATCCTTCAGGGCACAGTGCTGGTAGGGCAGACTCTGCAAGTATGCTTCTTGCGCATCTCTCACAAGTCCAATCAGTGTTGTGTCAGAGCGTATGATGGTGTGATAGACCAGCATGTTGATCAAAGGACCGACAATATCGTGAATATGGGGGACTGGAGCGTTGCGCCCTGAAGAGACATAGCCAAGACAGACATTGTCTGTACCTAAGTACGTCCGTAAAACCAAGGTCCACAGAGCTTTGAAGATGTCAGAGAGTGTTATGTCGTACTCCACTCTCAGGGATTGTATTGCCGATATCTGTGCGCTGGACAGCCTGTGCTGAAGAGAGGCATCTCGGTGGGAGACTTTGTCCTTCGAAGGGTTGAGCTGGGGAAAATAGCATGACAAAGCATCCTTCAGATACTGTCCCCAGTAACCAAGGGCTGGAGCCAGTGGTTGACCCTGCAAGAATGCTACATAGTCCCCGAATTTCGGAGATGAGTCTATTGGTGCCAGGTCCATGTATTGAAGTGAGACATCTCGGATGATTGTCTCTATAGAAGAGGCATCAGATAGTGCGTGGTTTATATCTAACCTGCAGTAGACATCCCCAGACCTTGACTTGCCGATCAGGACTGAATAAGGAAGTTGGACGGGGCTGAATGTATCCTTGTTGTCCATTTGCTGTAATTGATCAAGGCCATCGCACTCAACACAACGGATTGGGGGACTGACGCTGTTCGCGACAATCTGTATGTAGTTGGCTTGTGGCAGGGCGACTTCAACGAAGTATGAGCGCAGGCCTTGGTGCCGTTTGATGACAGAAAGCCATGCTTTCACAAGATGGCTGACGTCTATCTCTGACACGGACTCTCTCGGTGCATCAGACATGACTTTCCAGCTGTGTTGAATAAGGTATTGGCCTGGTGACTTGGCTTGACTGATGAGAATACCCTCTTGTATCGGGGAACACGGGAAGCTGTCCTCGATTTGGTCGATGCCGTCCAATCCACATCTGGAGGCGCAGGCTTGCATGATCTGTCGTAGTTCCTTGTCTTGAAGTGAAAGAAGGCTGAATCTGCCTCTTTCGAGTTCTTTGTTTGCAACTGATCGAGCCCTGGTGGACCTTTCAGCGACCTTTTGGATAGTTTTAAACCTCATGATATCCTGTACCAAAATCTCAATGCCGTTTTCCCTCGCCTTTGCAGCAACATGCATGGACAGGATGGAATCACCGCCCAATTGTGCAAATGTTTGCTCAGTACTGATCGTGGATGTCTTCCGGCTGAGAACCTCGCCCCATATCTGCTGGATAGCTGCTTCAGTTGGGGTCTGCGGTTGCTTGATTGCCGTGGTCGTGGCTATGGTGTAATTCTGGAGAGAAGATAAGTCAATGCTCGACGCCATCTGTCGAAGTGCTAGGTAATCTGTCTTTCCTGACGTTGTAAGGGGCATTGCTGTGACTGGTATGAAGAACTTGGGAATCATGTAATCCATAATCCTTGTTTCCAGCCTGGCCAGAGACTGTCGGAGTCGCTCTCTTTGGGGCCCGAGACTTGAGGCAATCATTGCTTTGGTATGACGAGACTCTGGGTCAGGTGAAATGAAAGCAGCCAGCAATTTGGTTCCATGGATCTGAACTTGAGCAACCACGACGTCCACTTCCCAGTCAATGCATTCACGCAGATGGTGTTCAACTTCTGCCAACTCGACTCTCTGCCCATTGATTTTGACTTGGTTATCTTTTCTTCCGATGTAGTGAATGGAGCCACTAGAATCAAATCGCGCTAAATCACCAGTTTTGTAACAGCGGCTCTGCTCGCGATCCCCAAGCTGTTGAGCAAACGTGGGTGCAGAGATGAAGGCAGCATTGGTCTTCTCCTGGTCATCAAGATAACATCGTGCAAGTAAAGGTCCTTGTAAGAGCAACTCTCCTATGCTGCCTGTCGGAAGAAGTAAATTGTGGTCATTGGGATCGACAATCCATGCTTGGCCATAGATTGGCCGACCAATGTCACTTCTTTGAGAAGCGAGGCTGACATGACATCTGCCAGTAGCAAAGATTGAGGATTCACAGGGTCCGTAGAAATTATGAAGCGCAGCCTTTCCCTGCCAAGCGGTGAGGCACTCAAGAGTCAAACGTTCTCCGCCAAGTACAATGCCTGTCAAAGACGGACAAGGTGCCATTTTCGCCAACGATGAGGCAACGGTTGTTGTCAGACAAGCCCAATTAGCTCCCATACGGTTGATAGCTCCCGAGAGGTCATTCAACCTCTCATACTCCGTCGGTACACAGACACAGCCACCTTTGAGGAGGGTTGTAAATATGTCATGGAGGGAGGCATCAAACACAAAGGCGGCAAACTGGAGCGTACGAGTATGAGGTCCAATTCCTAGAAGACGAGCGTGAGCCTCCATACTGATACAGAGTGATCCATGCTCCAAGATGACACCCTTTGGTATTCCGGTGCTGCCAGAGGTAAAGATAACTGCAGCGGCATTCGAGGGCTGGACTTTGCTGGGTTCAAGATTGATCCTATCGGGAAGACTTTTTACCATGGCGAGATCAACTAGAAACAGAGTCTCTATGTCTTGGAAACATTCAAAGCTCAAAGCCTTTGATGCGAGAGCTAGCTTGGCACCAGTTGCTCGAACAATGGCTGAGTTCCGTTCCGGGGGATGGCTCGGATCAAGAGGTACAATAGCGCCGCCACTCTTCAAGATTGCTAGCATGCATATAATGGCGAGAGCCGACTTTTCGAAGTACATTGGTACTAGGGCTTCTGTGCTTACACCCACTTGTTGTAGATGTGCTGCAAGCTTCGTAGACAGTTCGTCAAGCTCAGTATATGAAAGATCTTTATCTGCTGCGCTGATGGCCTGGCCAGCTGGCCTTTGCTTGGCCTGCTCCGCAAATCTTGCGTGAAGACAGGTTTCAGCAATATGAGGATAATCAGATTTATTCCAAGCTTGCTGTGCTTTCATGTCAAGGGAACTGCAGACAGAGAGAGCCGCAATTCGTTCTTCAGGCTTCTCGACAGCCAGAGTGATGGCTTGTACGAGACTGTATGCGAGACTGGTGGCCATCTCGTGAGATATTTCGTGCCGCCAATGCGATAGATCGAAATATATGCCTTCATCACCGTCCATGAATATGTTGACAACATAAGCGTATTCTGTGGGATCATTCTTTGAAATCGACTCAATAGCGATCTCCTCGGTGGAAAGCGACCCTCTTGACCTTTGTCTCTGGATAGACAAAACTGTATTGAATAGCGGTTGATCTGAAAGCCCAATTGCATGTTGTATCGAAGCTATAGAGGCGCCTTGATGTTGCTTGATGTTTAAATAGTCTCGCTGGATTGATCTCATGGCTTCCGCCAGCGTGGTGTCGAGGCTAGAGCTGCTCCGGGAGACGAGCATACTGATGTAAGGACCTATTGCTTCTTCGATTCCGTCAAGCGGCATATCACGGTCAGATGATAGGTAGCCGAAGCAGACGTCATCCGAGTTGGTATATGCACGAAGCACGAGTCCCCACGCTGCTTGGAAGATAGTGGCTGGTGTAAGAGAGAAGGTCCTACTGAAATTGAAGATTAATCGGCATAGTCCTTTGTCGAGGCTGATTTCAACAGAATCAGGATAAGTTCCTCTAGTTTCCACATGATATGAATCTTGAGGTATATGACAAGGAGTGAGCCCAGCTAGTCGTTCTTTCCAAAAGTCGACTGTCGCTTCGGAGCTATTACTGTGCATACGCTCCACGTAGGCTTGAAAGGGTAAGGATAGTGTCCTTTCAACCTTGACGTCAGCAACGTTGGATATAAGCTGTTCAAGGAGAAGAGACATGCTTGTACCATCCACCAGTGCGTGGCTGATTAGTAGTTGACAGGTAACCTCGTCTGGAGCCGAAGAGCAGAGCTTCAGTGAGTGCAATGGCGATTTGCTTGAATGAAGAGTGTTGGCATCGTTGAAATTTAATGGGTGGGTAACATTTGATTGCTCAGTAGTCTGCATCATTGTGATGAAAGCTTCCAAATTGCTGAGTACGACCTGGTCGTAGATACCCTGTGGCCGAACACTTGGAACGAATACGGTGCGAAGGATTTGATGCTGCTTTACAAGCAACCCCCAGACCCTAGCGATTGACTTCATAGTCATAGGTCGAGCCGGGTTCCGAGAGGACATCTTCCATTCAAAATCTATGCCGTATTGAGAATTGTCTTTCATCTGACTGAGCAGGATGCCTTCTTGTACAGGAGTACAGGGATACGCTGCCTCTATAACAGGCTCTTGAAGCCCAGATCGGATTTTGACTTCCTCTACCATTTTCAAGAGACTTTCTTCAGATAAAGAAAGAAGAGGAAAATCACTCAGCGTGTTTTTCGGAATGGTATTGGGCAATGTTATGGCATAGAAGAGTAGGGAGTTTCGGACTCCAGTGATCCATCGCGAGATTTCGGTCTGCCGATCAAGGTGCCTGCTCCAGGCAAAGGATAATTGCAGTTTTTCGTCCTCAACGACGGCATTGATCTCAAACTGAGCGAACCTAGGGCAGTTGGTTGGGGTGAAGGAAGCGATATTATCAAAGTCGGTGGTTGGATCAAGGATAGAACCAGTATTGGGAGAGTTCGTCTTGTTTCCCAGATAGTTGAATAGAAGCTCCATATTCTTGTGCGCCATGAAGGTCTCTCTACCTTTAGTATTGTGATAGCTGGAGGTGAGATAAGACCAGCCATTGTTTGGTATAGCTTTACGCCTGTCCTTTGTCTTGCAGAGCAAGTCAAGCTCACTCGTGTAGTCTCCTGCACTGACGGCATAAATGGTAGTGAACCAGCCAACTGTCCGGCTAACATCTAGGTCTTGTCTCCAGGGTTCACGGCCATGACCCTCAGCAAAGATCGTTGGAATGGGGCGATCTGTGAAGATCTCACCAAATGACTGGATCATAGACGCTATCATGATATCGACTGGTTGAGTATTAAAAGCCCGATTACACTCGTTCATGAGCTCATGAGTGTACTCAGGTTCAATCTCTATGGTTGCAGCGAGCACATCTGCGACACAGTTGGAGGGGTTGGCCCCCCAATAATCACTTAAAGCCTCTTGAATAGGCTGCCTAAGTACCAAAGAGGGATCAAGCGCCTGAGATGCATACTCGCGTTGGAAGTTCGCCCAAGTTTGAAAATCGAGTGTTGGCTCAACTGAAACGTGACCGTGAACTAGCAACGACTCGAGATCCTCTCGAATAATTGACCAGGACACCTCATCAACGACCAAGTGGTGTGCAGTCAAGAAAAGATACTTGTGCTTCTTGACGCATGTGAACAGTAAAGCTCCGAACATGGGACCGCAATCCTGGTTGATAGTCGATCTCAGTTGGTTCACTAGAGGAACGACTTCAGCATTTTCATCAATAGTGGCTTCCATGAAAGAGAAGCGTGACTCTTTTTCTATGACCTGTGCAAGGGAGTTGGTAACAAGCCTAGAGCGAAGCATAGGGTGAGCATCGATTAGCTTCTTCAGTGAAGCTTCGATTCCCACCGATGTTACAGCATCAGCGACTTTCAGGGTGACGTATTGTTGGAAACTGTTGCTGTTTATCTTCTGCGTGTATAGATGTTGAATGGGTGTCAAGGTAAACTGGACGTCCGTCTCAAATTTCGATCCCAGGTACTTTACGCGAGAATTCCGCGCGACTGCAGCAATTCCTCGTATACTAAGACTCTTGAGGATGTCTTTGACACTCAAGGTCAGTCCACCTGCTCTGCAACGAGACACAACTTGTATGGCAGAGATGGAATCACCACCAAGACTCATGAAAGACCTGCCAAGACCGACAGTCGAGATTGGTAGTCCGAGGACAGAGCTAATCGTATTCTGGAGGATCATCTCAACTGAATCTGTGGGATCGTTGTCTAGAGAAGACCCGACAGTCGCATGTTCGATGATACTGTGATACTCAAGATCACTCAAATCAGAGAGCCAGTCGAGGACCTTCATCCGGAAGAGCTTTCCGGTTGGGCTCATTGGCATTTTGTTCACCACGATCCAGACTGAAGGGACCATGTAGGCTGGTAACCGAGATGACATGTAGTTAATAAGAGCTGGGATATCGATGAGACTGGAAACTGAGCTGAGCGACAGTTGTTGTAGGGAAGGCTCTTCCGTGTCGGCGAGGTATTTTGACGAAGTAATGACCGCCATGAGTTTGTTTCCTGCAGGGCCTTTTGTGGGTAGAACCACCAAACCGTGCCTAATAGCATCGTGTGTTGACAAATTGTACTCAATGTCTTCCAATTCTAACCGCTGTCCATGAAACTTGACCTGATTGTCCTTACGGCCAACGAAGACAAGTGTTCCATCATCGTTGTAGCGCGCGAGGTCGCCAGTGCGATAAATCCTTCGCGAAGTTGCCATGGTCTTGCCCTTGAGAAAGCCCGGGTTGGTGAGGAAACTTGACTTGGTCCTTTCAGGGTCCTTGAAATAGCATCTAGAGACCTGCGGTCCTTCGACACACAGTTCACCAATGCACCCAATTGGCACTAGCATGTTTGGATCTTCAGGCTTTGTGAGCCATATGCGACAGTTCAAAGGGCGTCCTATGCTGCTTGGAGGGGTCCCTTTCTGAACATGGCCCCTCCAGCAGCAGAAGACGGAAATCTCAGCAGGCCCATAAGCAAAATTGAGGGTCAAGATGGGGGCCCATTTGTCAACAATGTGCTTGGTCACCGCCTCGCCTCCTAGAGTGATGGACTTCAGAGTAGGTACCATGGTTTCATCAACAAGGCCTGCTACTGTTGGCGTCACGAACATTGCATCTACCTTCATTCTGTTAATCGGAACAGAGAGGTCGGAAAACCGCTCTTCTTCAGTCGGTATACAGACGCAAGCTCCACGAGTCAGAGCATACCAATGATCAGAAAAGCTCATGTCAAAGTGGTAGCTTGCAAATTGTAACATATGTGAATGGGAAGTGATGCCCAAAGCATCTGCTTGTGCGGTGGAAGCGGTGGCCAGATTTCGATGCTCGAGTACGATACCCTTTGGCCGACCCGTGGAACCAGAAGTGAAGATGATATAGGCTGCATCCGAAGACTCCAAGGCAGGGCATACCGTTTCCGTAGTTGGCTCAAGTCCAGATAACAGTGCTTCGCCTAGTACCAGAGGATTGGCAAGTCCTTGGAATAGTGGTGCAAGCTTAGACGAAGTGATGACAATGTTTGATCCCATGTCCTCGAGTATATCCTGCATTCGCGAGCGAGGGAGATCCGGGTTGATAGGAACATTGACGGCTCCTGCTTTGAGAACAGCTATCATGCTGACAACTGCCCACGATGACTTTTCGAAGCAGAACGGCACCAGTGTATTTCTTCGTATGTGAAACTCGTCACGGAGCGACCGAGCAAGTTTCTGAGAAATGTCATTGAGCTCTTTGTATGTATATGATCCATCCGTTGCGCAGACAGCTTCTGCATCAGGTGTCTGGCGAGCAAAATGTTCAAATGTGGTATGGAGACATTCATCGACAGGGTTAATTGAAACATGCGCCCATTCAGTAAGCTGGCGCAATTGGGAAGAGGATGTAGTGTCCAAGTCTCTGATAGGCACATCAGGCTTCTGAACAATACTGGAGATAATCCTCTCAAGGGTGGTTGTGATATGACGTGCATTCAGACCAGATATTTTGTCAGTCCAGTGAGATAATGTCAAGGATATGGTTCGGCCAGTGATCTCGACGCCAACGGAGCAGTCGAACTCGGTTGGATCGTCGCCACCCACTGGTAGAAGGCTCAAGCTATTACAAGGTTTGTTCTCTTGGTCATCCCTCCTCTGGAAGGACATGACTGTGTTGAACATTGGTCTACCTTGAAGACGGTTGTTGTGTAGGTGCAGGATATCGGCCAAAGAGAAATATTGATGGTCTATCATTCTTATAAAATCGTTCTTCACCTTCTTCAAAACTTGTAAACTGGTCATATCAGGCTCAAGAGTAAGACGAGCAACAAGCATGTTGATCAAAGGCCCGGCCATTCGGGAAATACCATCTATTGGAGCATCTCGACCGGAGCTGAGAAAGCCAAAGCAGACATCGCTAGAACCTGTGTATGCCTGTAGCACAAGAGCCCAAGCAAGTTGAAAGAGATTAGATAGAGTGATACTGTTTGAAGTGCAGAAGTGGGTAATCTCGTCAAGTCCAAGATCA
Organism: Fusarium sp. Barmshour; assembly: GCA_020976545.1. Lineage (NCBI taxonomy): Eukaryota > Fungi > Ascomycota > Sordariomycetes > Hypocreales > Nectriaceae > Fusarium > Fusarium sp. Barmshour. The sequence continues at coordinate 32,342 of JAAIJJ010000041.1, forward strand.
AGTGCAGAAGACTGAACTTCCAATGCTCGTATCGTAGGTTGAGGACTGGGGGCTACGAGATAGGTAGGTGTGACTTCATCTAGATACTCTTTCCAAAAAGAAGCATCTTCCACATGGTCGGTCTCTGTGAGTAAGAACCCGATATAACTCTTGAACTGAGGTCCGTGGAGAGACAGTGTTCCATCGTATGCCGACATCAAATCCTCCAGTATGATCGTTATTGAGCTACCGTCTGTGAAGACATGGTTCATCATCGGATTCAGAAAGACTCTTTGATCTGGCGTCTGGCAAACTCGAAGCTCATGAGAGAAACCTGGAGCCTCAATTCCACCGTTTGCAGTGTCCTTATCGGTAAATTGATTGTCGTCAAACTGGCAGAAGAAGAGCCTGGGACGAGGCGAAACTTGACGAAGAACAACCTGGTAGACAGAATTTGAACCAACTGGCCACTCAATGATCCTTGATCTCAAAATGGAGTGTCGAGCAACAACCATTTCCCAAGCGTCTTGCAATTTGCTAAGATGGATCCCTGAGCCAGCCTGCGAGGATATCTCACAGATAAGGTTGAACTGATAAAGATCTGGTGATTGTTTCTGACTGAGAAGCATCCCCTTTTGAATGGGACTACACGGATAGATGTCTTCGACGTTGGTCCTATTTGTGATTCCATGAGATGGTAGGGCTTGCCTCCAGAGCATCTCCAGGCCATCATAACCCAGATCAAGAAGAGGAAAATCGGCCAATGTTGGCATAGGGTCGGAGTGAAGCAACTCAGATACGGTGTTTTCCAAATTGCTTTGGTAAAGTTGCATCCATGTCTCGATATGCATGGATCGGGATAGGTGTTTGGGGTACATAATTTGTACTTCCAGTTCTCCATCGAGGTTCTGAACTTGCATATCAAATATGGCATCTCGCTTAGCCGTTAGGTTGACATCCGTCCATTGGTCATGACAATTCAATGTTGTGAAGAAGGAATTCTTGACATCAAACGTTTGAGACTGCCCAAGAAAGTTGAAAAGCACTTCAACTGTAGGATTCTTCTTCAACTCTGTATCAACAAGTGATGCAAAGTCTGTCAAGGCATTGCGTTCCATGGATCTCCGAGCATCTTTGGTTTTGGCCAGACTCCACAGCAGCCCTTCGTGGCTATCGATATTGAGGAAGAAGGGTTTCAGGACGGTGAACCAGCCAACCGTCTCAGCTGGATCAATATCTCCAGTCCAGGGCTCTCGACCGTGACCTTCAGCAAAGATAGTGCAAGGTAATCGATCAGGGAATGTTTGCTTGAAAGAAATGTTCAGGCAGCTCAAGAGGATGTCCATGGTCTCGGTAGAAAGTTTCTCGTGGACGCGACCAATGAGGAGGCTTGTGGTGTGCTGATCAAGCTGGAATGTTAGTCTTGTAGTATTCTCAAATGTGTTTGTTGACGTATCGAGATCCCAATAGTCAAGGCCTCCTTTCGGGAGCATGGAAGTCAGAGAGTTAGCTGGAGCTTTTGTGGCAACTTCACAACTGCGGTCTCGGACTGATGCGCACCAGACCTGATATGAGATATCAGGCACGCGTGGTGAGGCATCCAGTGCGATAAGTGACTCCAAATCCCTCAGCAGGACTTGCCAAGATACTAGGTCAACAACAAGATGATGAGCAACGAGGAATAGGACCTGGCTCCCATTTCGCTTAACGTCGAACAGACCAGCCCTAAAGACAGGACCGTTGCATATATCCAGGCGCTCCTCCATATCAGCAATCAGAGGTTCGAGCTCGTCCATGTTTCCAATATCGTGGCAATCCAAAGGACAACAAGAGTCCGAGATGATACATTGTTGCCACAGGCCATTGGAGGATTTTGAGAAACGTGTTCGCAGCATTGAGTGTATCGCCACCAGTTTGTCAAGAGCAGTTGACAGAACACTTGACTCAACTGGTTTTGCTAAAGACAAAGCATAGCTCTGGTTGTAATGGTTCTCTCCCTCTGGGTGATTGTAGAAGAACAGTTTCTGGATAGGGGATAGCTCAAAAGCAACACCTTCTTGATCTTTTATCATCTTTCGCATGGTAGTCTGCGCTGGCTTCGCTTCAGATGCAATCCCAGCCAACGACTTGGCACGTAAGATGGATTGCACTGACACGGCCCACCCAGCCTTACGAGCCATAGCAGAGAGCTTCATGGCAGAGATCGAATCTCCTCCATGGCCCATGAAGGATCGCGATAAAATGATTTCGCCTGGTGTTTTGTTGAGTAGATCGGCACAAAGGAGCCGTATGTCTTGCTGAGCAGGAGTTGTCGCTGTTTCCCCAGAATCGTCGAGTTCAAATTCAAACAATTTGAGCTGGTTGAAGAGTTCTTTGTCCATCTCATCCACCCAAGCAATGACGGACTTCCTGTTCAACTTTCCTGAGGGCAAAAGAGGTATCGAGTTGACCACTGCCCAAACCTGTGGAACCATGTAGGACGGTAAACGTTCAGATAACCATTCTGTTGCAGACCCAACGACAGCTTTGGCCTCTCGATTTCGCCTGATAGTCAACGTCGGCACATTCTCGATAGCCACGTCATCACCTTTCAGTGTAACAACAGCGATCAGCTGGCTAGAGCACTGCCCTTGCCTGGGCCAAATAACAATCGCTTTCTCAACGCCTTCAAATGAGGACAGGTTCCACTCGATATCTCCGAGCTCAACCCTCTGTCCACGGATCTTGACCTGCGAGTCTGACCGACCAATAAAGATGAGGCTTCCCTGAGAAGTGTATCGAACAAGATCATTGGTCTTGTACAATTGTCTGTCGACACCTGGCTGGAGCTGGACTGCCCAGGTGGGGTTGGTGATGAAAGCTGCACCTGTTTTGTCCGAATCATTCAGGTAGCCTCGAGCTAGGATTGGTCCCTCTATCAAGAGCTCTCCAACAGTACCTACAGGGGCAAGGCGGTTTTCATCTCGAGGATCAACGACCCAGGTATTACAGCCGACGCCAACCCCAATATTGGTTGATCTGATAGGGCCTGAAAGGTCTTCCGTTGAGCAGATGCAAGTTACGCATGCTTCTGCAGGGCCATACCCATTGATAAGTTCAACTTTGCCTGCCCAGGTGTCTACAACGTCTTGATTAACTGCCTCTCCTCCAAGACACAGAGTCTTGAGCGAAGGCACCTCTTCAGGCTGGATGAGAGAGGCGACGGTGGGGGTTAGGTCTGCCCAGGTGACCCCATAACGTGCCATAGCAGCCCCAATGTCGTGAAGCCTTTCAGACTCTGAGGAGACGCAGACAGTACCGCCATGTTGAAGTGTGGTGAAGATCTCTTCAACACTATTGTCGAATGTGTACGAAGCAAACTGTATCGTCCTTGTAGTGTCGTCCATGTGCATGGCTCTACCATGGGCTTTCGCGGATGTAGCCATAGCCCTATGCTCTATGATGATACCTTTCGGCTTCCCTGTGCTCCCCGAGGTGAATTGGACAAATGCGGCGTCCTTCGCTGAGCCGATTCGATCCCTAGCCCTAGGCTCGATTGCCAGTGACTCAGCAGCTTCTGAATCAAGGATAACTATCTGATCGACTAGTTCCTCGGCGATTCTCCTCTGCGACGGCGAGCAGATGATCAAAGTGGCTTTTGCATCAATAATGATCCCTTTTAATCGTTCACGAGGATACTCAGGGTCAAGTGCAGCACATGCTCCACCAGCTTTGAGAGTTGCCAGCATAGCGACTATCGTCCAAACTGACTTTTCGAAGCAGAAAGGGACTATAATCCCTGGTAAGACTCCCTTGCTCACCAAATGCGAAGCTAACAGATCAGTCATATGCTCCAGCTCCGAGTATGTGAAGTGGCCGTCCCAACCAACGATGGCATCCTTGTTAGGGTACAGAAGAGATTGGGCAGTTATGATATGGTCGATGCGAGAATCAACCAGATCAATATCGCCATGGTTCCAACTCAAGATGTCGCTAAGATTGCTGGGTGATATAAGATCTAGGTTCTTGATAAACGAGGTCGCCTGGGTTGAGATACTGCGGACCACCTGCGCAAACGTTGACGCCACGTTCTCTGCCATACCAGGCGAGATTCGGCCAAGTTCGTACTCCAGTTGGATCTCAACCGAGTGGCTGGAAGTGGTAATATCAACGGCCATGGCGTACTCAGTTGGGTCTGTTCCAGAATGGCGATGGGCATGAATAGAGCCGACCGAGGTAGCATCTTTAGACTTTTGAAGAGAAAGTACAGTGTTGAACAGTGCATTGCCTGAGAGCCCAAGCGCGTGGTGAATATCGGCCAGTGCGACATGCTGGAACTGGAGATTCTTCAACATGTTGGATTGGCAGTCTTGAAGGATGGCTGAGATAGACACCTCAGGGTCAATCTTGAGGCGGCAAATCATCATGGAAATGACAGGACCGACCATGTCCTCAATTCCGTTGACTGCGGCATCTCTGCCGGCAGATAAATAGCCGAAGCAGACATCTTGTGATCCCGTGAAAGCCCCCAAAACCACGGCCCAGCTGACTTGGAGAAGAGAAAATAAAGTAATGTCGCTGTTCTTGCAGAACCCATTAACCTCAGCAAGATCCACTCCAAGGCCAATTCGGGCCATGCCATGGCCAGAAATTGTAGGGTCTGGTTTTCCATCCAAGAGATCAGGGAAATAGCATGGCTCAGCACCTTCAAGGTAGTCGCTCCAATGCCTCAGTTGATCAGGCCCTAAGTTGAACTGCGTGTACTTTACAAAGTCGCTGTAAGAAGGCCTTGCGATGGTGTCTAGCCGACAATCATATGCCAGCGACAAGTCGCGAATTAATATACCGATGCTATAGCCGTCTATGACCTTGTGATCCAGCTCCAGCTTGGCTATTACCCTTCCCTCGTCTGTCGTGCATAGGGTGAGCTTGTGAGGCGGTGAGGCGGGGTTGAATTCTGTGACGCCAGAAGTCTCTAGGGTAGCAATAGCGTCGTTTGCCGTAGTGTAATGGGCCCTCTTGGCCTGCACACCAGGACTTTTAAGAACGATCTGACATTGAACGGAAACAGTAGTGCCGCTGTCAAGAAAAATGGTTCGTAGAGCAGAGTGACGGTCAATAACCTGATGCCAGGCCGACAGAAGATTCTCGTCGTCGATGGGCTGTCTCGCGTCCTTGGAAGTGAATTCGACGATGGAGTAAAATAAGTAATCACCCTCCCCTTTCTTTTGCGAGAACAACATTCCCTCTTGCAGCTTGGAAAGCGGGTAAATGTCCTCAATCTGTGAAATATCGAAAATACCCGCTTCCTCGAGCCCGACCTCAAGACCTTGAAGAACATCCCAGTCCAAGGGCATCAATGGCATATCGGCTAGGGTAAGACATTTCCTCGCCTTAGGTAGCTGCTCCGTCAATTGGATGAGTGCTTGTTCGTAGCGCTTGATCCAACACTGAATGCGATCTTGATGCTTCATCCTGGTGTTGTACACAAAATGGATCTGCAATGCATCAGACTGCCCTGTGATAAGTATATCGACAAGACCAATCCTAGCCGCATCAGGAGATAGATTTAGAGCCTGAGACTCCATGTTCAAAGCAACGTCAAAGGGGGCTAGGATAGAGTCCTCCCCGTCTAATTGCTGAAAGAGACCCGAGTAGTTGAGGGTAATTTCAGGTCCATCGTACTGCGAGAGGGCATCATGGCCCTTTTCGTGGTGGTACCGTGAGCAAAAGAAATTCCAACCCTGCCCAGGCGTTCTCTTCCTCAAATCCTTCGCTCTGATGATGTAGTCCTTAACCTCATCATGTTCACCACAGTAAAGAGGGGCTAGAGTGGTGAACCACCCCACAGTATTCGTAGGATCTATTGCTGGGTCCCAACTGTTTCTACCATGGCTCTCGTAGAAGATGGATGGGGAGCATCTTTCGGGGAAGACGTCGTGGAATGCGTAGCAAGCTGCCCCAATCATGAGATCAATTGGCTCTGTGTTGAATGTTAAGTTAGAAGCACCCAGAAGCGCCCTAGTTGTCTCATCCCCAAGCGTGAAAGATGAAATTTGTGCATTTGCAGCGATATTTGGTATGTCATTCATGCCCCAGAATTCATAGTCCGGCTTAGGTACGCTTTGGATCAAGGTTTCGTCGGGGTCACAGTTCTCAGAGTTATGTGTCCTCTGCATCGTGGTCCAGACTTGAAATGATAGCGGCTTCTCCAAGGGTAGAGGGCTACCAGCTAAGAGATCTTCTAGGTCTCGTAGAATGAGTCTCCAAGACACAAGATCAACAACCAAATGTGAGGCTACCAGGAGTAAATACTGGTGCGTCTCAGATACCTGCTCGCCGCTGATACGAATGGAATGCGAAGCAAAGAGGGCGTCTGCCGTGATGTCGAAGTTTGATGACGCCAGGATTTCATGCATCATAGGTTGCACATCATCGCCACTGCTGACAAAGTGATGAGAAACGAGGGAAGTTCGTGTGCTGTATTCGCGTATCCTCTGTTGCCAGCCATGCCGGTCGTCTTTAAAGAAGCGAGCTCTGAGCATAGAGTGTCTCTGGACGACTCTGTGAATTGCCTCACCAAGCTCTGGGTCTGGTATGTTACGACTAAACTTCAACGCGAAGCTTTGATTACACCGGATCCTGGTATCACTGTTAATGTTGAAGAACAAAGTCTGTATGGGTGACAGAGGAAATGCCAGATCCACTTGTGCTTCAGGTAGTTTCCTCTCGGCCATCGCTTTCGTCGAAGTACTAGCCAGATCAGACAGGCCATGACACTGAAGAACGTTGTGAACGGTAACATTGATGCCTTCTCGACGGGCACTGGACACGACTTGCATGGCAGTAAGGGAGTCCCCTCCGAAGCTCATGAAGGATCTGGATCGTGCATCTGGACACTTGGTGTTGAGAACCGATTCCCAGATCTGCAGCAGGGTTGACTCGGTTTTGTTCGAGACCTTGTTCGTGTCGCAAGGATGGTTTGACTTGACATATGTCTCCAGAAGTATCCCGTCAAGATCATTTAGCCACTCCAAAGCCTTCAAACGATCCATCTTGCCCGAAGAATTGAGGGGGATCTTCTCGACAAGAAGCCACTGCGATGGAAGCATATATGCGGGCAAGTTGTTTGAAAGATGTACTTTGACTGCCTGGGCATCGTAGCTTATTGAAGCTTGCTGTAGTGGGTCTAGGAGCCGAATCCCCTCTCGAGAAACGGATTGAGAAGCATTGATTGCTCGAAGAGAGACCACAGCAACGAGGCGCTTGCTTAAGTGTCCAGTGTCTGGGAGAAGTGCTAGGGCATCACGAACTGCTGGATGGGCTTGTAGAGTTGCTTCAATCTCTCCAAGCTCGACCCGATTGCCCCTGATCTTGACCTGGTTGTCCCTCCTCTGAATGTAATTCAATGTCCCGTCCGAGTTGTAGCGAGCTAAATCACCTGTTTTATACATCCTGCGGCCAGGCCTACCATCTGCTCGACTGAATTCGGGGTCATGGATGAATGATGCAGCGGTTTTCTCCGGCTCTCCTAGATACTCCCTCGCCAGTAGCGGCCCCTCAACCAATATCTCACCAACGCTTCCTGGAGGGGCGAGGAGATGATGGTTGCTTGGGTCAACCAGCCACAGTGAAACACCAGCTTGGTGGCCCAAATTCGCCGGGTCTGTCTCTGGACTGACCATGGTGTTGTACATGACACATACAGAACATTCAGATGGCCCGTAGATAAATGCCAGGCGAACGTGATTAGCCAGGGACTTGATAGTGTCAGCACGCATCCGCTCACCACCCATGACAAGAATATCCAAGCTTGATACGTCAGCAGGCGTGAGAAGTCTGGCCACAGCGGGTGTCACAGCTGCCCAATTAGCCCTGTATTTTCTCATAGCACCGACCAGGTCGTTTACTCTCTCAAACTCTGATGGTATGCAAACGGTACCGCCCCCCATGAGAGTATGGAACTCGTCCGCGATACTCAAGTCGAAAGCGTAAGAAGAAAATTGGAGAACACGGGACCCCGAGCTGAGTTGCAGCATATCTCCATAGACTTTGGAACTTGTGGCCATTGAAACATGTTCAAAGACGCTACCGTTTGGTTTGCCCGTGCTTCCAGACGTAAAAATAACGAAAGCAGCGTTGTGAGGCTCGACTGGTTTCCTGAACTTGACAATGGCCTCTCCAGTTGCTGCATGGCCATTTGTGAAAGACTCACTACCTACGACGAGTATATCAGTAGTAAGGCCTGCAAATAGTCCAAAATTGTCGTTCGAAACAAGCACCACAGGCGGATGTACCTGCTGTATAATGCTGCAGAGCCGATCCAATGGATGCGATGGATCGAGAGAAACGCAGGCTCCGCCAGCCTTCAGAATAGCAAACATGGCTACAACATGCCATCCCGATTTCTCAAAGCACAGGGGAACGAATGTCTCTGGGCCCACGCCATGTGCCACTAGTTTCTCTGAAAGCGCGTCTGAGAGCCTGTTCAACTCGTTGTACGTCAACTCAATATCCCAAGCACAAACCGCCTGGTGCTCTGGCTGAGAGTCTACAAAGTCCTCGACTATGTTGTGGACGCAACGGTTAATCTTGAGCGGCTCCTTTCCATTCCATTGCTTGGCTAGTGACCGAGTTGCATCACCTGCAACAATCAAATCTCCCAAACGCTGCTGGGGATCATCTAGGATTCTAAGGAAGACGTTTTCCAAGCAATCCAAAATAACGCCCGCGAAGGAATCCGGGATCGAAGCGGCCTCATAGTTAAACGCCGCATCATTGCGTTCGAACTGCTGCATCAAGCCAAAGAAGTTAAACAGGAGTTCGATGCTGAAGGGCTGAATGGACCTTTGATCATCACCCCAACCTCCATACCGATATGCGAACTGAGTCCAAACGTTATCAACCTGCGAACGGCGGGCATTCTTTACCAGCTTCAAAATCTCAATCTCATTGTGAGTCTCGATAGCAACTGTGATGGGAGAGATCGTCGTGAGCCATCCGACGGTTCGTGACAGGTCAATGCTACTATCCCAAGTCTCACGACCATGGTGTTCGGTGAAAACTGAGGGCGCAGTCCGGTCTGGGAATATCTTGCAGAAAGACGAAACGAGGGCTGCTACCATTACATCCACTGATTGGAGATTCTCGACTCTGCTGGAGATATCCAGTAATGCCTTCGTAGTTTCGGGCGTCAGGTGAAACGAAAGGTGCTCGGCATCGGCATTCAGATTAGTCTCCTCTTTAAGAGACCAATAGTCAAAGTTGCTATTATAGTCCTGAACCTTGAGATGATGAGTTCCTTTTTCTTTCAATATTCGCCTCTGTTGAGCATTCACCCAGGTCGAATAGGAGGTTGAAGGCGGCAATGGTGTTGTACCCTGCAGCAGATCTTCTAAATCTCTAATGATGATACGCCAGCTGACCAGGTCGACGACTAGGTGATGGCAGATCAGTGATATAAAGATATCATCACCGACCGAGATTTGAGTGACAACTAGCATAGGCCCTGCCTCAAAATTGGTGGACTTGTGTTTCTCTTTGACAATGTCGACAACACTCTCAAAGTTGGGAGCTGTGAGTGTCTCGAAGAGAAAACTGCTATGACTGTTGGTGCTTATTCTCTGCTGCCAAGCGTTGTGACAACACTCAAACCTAGATCTCAGCATAGAATGATGCTCAACGACGTGCTCAATGGCGCTCTTTAGACGTCCAAGAGACCTTGGCTGACGCGACTGGAGCAACACGCTCTGATTAAAATGGTCTGAGCCAAGTGGGTTCTGGTGGAAATGAAGCTTCTGTATGGGCGACAGGTCGAACAGGCTATCATCCATCGCATCAGGCTTGACGTCCAGCACCTCCTCCATTAGTGGCTCCATATTGCTTGCAAGGCCGGACAGTGACTTGGCCTGAAGAATGTCGCGAACTCTGATGCGATAGCCCAAAGACACACAACGAGCCGTAAGCAGCATTGCAGAGATAGAATCGCCACCAACGGCGAAGAATGATGAAGTGAAACTTAGTAAAGACTTGGGCTTGTTCAACACATCGGATGTTGCTTCCAGCAGGGCAAGCTCTCTAGGATCTGATGTCTGAGTTTCAGTTTCACTGGCTTTGTCGTTGATATTCACAGGGCCCAGCTGCGCAATCCAGTCGACAAGCCACCTGCGATTGACCTTTCCGGAAGCCAGGGTTGGCAAGCTGTCAACCACGAGCCAAACAGATGGAACCATGTAGGGAGGGAGAAGTCGCATAGCTGCCTCTTTGAGAGGAGCTACCAGCTCCTGGGAGGATTCATCCATGGCAATCAGTGGTTTATCTTGGGGTTCAATCGTAGAAATCGTTTGCGAAATTGGGATTAGGGCCACAATACTGTCCCGATGTAGGCCTCGCCGCGGTAATAGAACAGTTGAAAGATGAGGTATAGCCGCCTCAATCTCGCCCAGCTCTATCCGATAACCTCTCAACTTGACTTGATTGTCTTTGCGGCCAAGAAATGAGAGATTTCCATCTGGCAGAAGCCTTACAAGATCTCCAGTACAGTATAACCTTTTCGTTTTGTCATCAGACCAGGATGGTCCCATGATAAAGGAGGTGGATGTATGATCTGGAGCCCCAAGATATCCCCGTGACAGAAGTGGGCCGCTTATCAAGAGCTCGCCTACGCCTCCGATAGGAACCAGTTTATTAGAATTGGCCGATTCCACTACGTAGCATGAGGAGGATACCGCTGTTCCGATGATAGAAGATTCATCCTCGGTCTTTGGATAGTGAACGGTGCAGTATACCGTAGCTTCAGTTGGGCCATATCCGATAATAAGATCCGTAGCTGACCCCCACGTTCGAATCACCTCTGGAACAACCGCTTCACCGGCCACCACGAGAGTCTTCAGGGTCGGAACCTGAGCGGGCCGAATTGTTAAGGAGAGTGATGGTGTCAGCTGAGCCCATGTTATTTCGAAATCATTCATCATCTTGGGCAGTTGTTCAATCCGGTCTGTGTCTGATGGGATACAAACGCAGGCTCCAACTCTGAGTCCTGCGAATATCTCACAAAGTGAGATATCGAACACAAAAGAAGTGAATTGTAGAACCCTTGAGTCTTCCTTCAACCTCATACACTTCACTTGCTGTTCGATTGAGGTGCAGATGGCGCCGTGTTGAACAACAACTCCCTTGGGTTGGCCAGTACTTCCCGAGGTAAACATGACATAGGCATCATCGTCTGTTGAGACAATGGGAAGGCCATCTTCTTGGAACTCAGATGGTTCACTCTCAGTCTCCAGCGAGATTGGATCAACGCAGTAGAGGTCGGTTCCCAAACGTTGGCACCTTTCTCTTGTTTGTTCTGAGACGAGGATCCAGTTAGCGTTCGTCTGCGATACAATATTCTGCAACCGATCGTGTGGATGGGAAGGGTCTAATGGGACATATGCACAGCCTGATCGAAGAATAGCTAACATGGCTATGACGGCCCATCGAGACTTCTCAACACAGATAGGCACGTAGGAGACGCCTGTGAACAGGGCCTGTTTCATAAGGTCTTTCGCCAAAGCTCTCGAAAGATATTCAATCTGTTGGTAGGTGAAGCTTCCATCCCAGGCGTGGATCGCTTCTGCTTCCGGCTTGCGTCGGCTCTGTTGTACGACCAGGTTGTGTAACGTTGATTCCATCGCTGGCTGCATGGTCCTTTGGGCAATGTGGTGGATGACAGTTTTGTCATCTGTGCTGACAATATCGATCTCGCTGATGATTCCTCCGGCCCTGGCGCTTACAATAGACTGCACTGCCTGAAGATATGTAGCAAGGATGCTTTCAGAAATCCTCTGCGAAATTCTGCTTCTCCACGTGTCGAACTGTACCCTAATGGTGTTTTCTGCCAGCGTGACATGTATGTTGATGTCAAATTCTGTTGGCTGATATTGTCGCACCGGCTCAACTATTACATCTTCGCGATCCTCATGTTTCCATTCCATTGCCCTCAACATTGACATGGCTGTAGAAAAGAGCTTTTGTGTTTGTCCTAATGCGTGCTGCACACTGGCAAGTGAGGCTTGTCTGTGAGGGTGGGAGTCAAAGAAGCTATTTTGAACATTGTTTAGAGCCTCACTGATGCTCATAGAGTCCAAAATGGTGCATCGACGAGCCATCATGTCGATCACAGGTCCAACCATGAGTTCAACGCCGTTCACGGGAAGATCCCGAGCCGATGTTAGTAGCCCGAAGACGACGTCGTTCCTATCGAGCATCCTTCGAAGCACAAGGGCCCAAGCAAGTTGTAAGATAGTTGATATAGTCACTCCTTGGCTCTTGGCAAAGTTGCTGATCTGTCTCCCATTGTTGATAGTGGCATGTAGTTGAACTAGTTTCTCGGGGAGATCTCTCTGCTCAGTGGGCTCGATAAGTGTAGTTAGTATGGTTGGCTCGAGTTCGACCAGAGTCTTTTCCCAGAATCCGAGAGCCTGGGTATCGTCTTGCTCTTTCAGAAAGCGCACATAATCCGAGTACTGAGACTTGTGGGCATTATGAAGTTTCTGAGTCAAAGCCACTCGGAAGTGATCCACGAGTATCTCGATCGACTGGCCGTCAAAGAGAAGGTGAGAAAGATTGAACTTGACAAATAGTTGACTCCCTTCTGTTTGGCAAATAACGAGAGAATGGGGTGGCTTTCCATCCTTGAAGACAGCTTTGTGGCCATCCAAAACCATCAGGGCATCAACCGGAATGTTATGAAAATTGAAGAATGTGATGTCGACTTCATGGTGGCTGAGAACAACTTGGTCCATGGATCCAGGTCTTGCCTGACTTTCAACGAATATGGTCCTAAGAATGGAGTGCGAATCGATAACTTGTTGCCAGGCCTTCTCCAGCACCTGTTGGCGAATCTGAAATTTGAATGAGAGCTTAAAGATGAAGGAGCATTCGTAATGCCCTTTGGATCTTAACTGGCCCAGTAGAAGGGACTGCTGCATTGGCGAGCAAGGCAAAACATCAGAAATCCTCATAGGATTGTCTCCGATGTCAGATGGCAGCGCATTGTTGACTAGATTCTCTTCTGGGGTTTCCATACTGTCTTTGATAGGCGACGTGGTATGTCCATTCGTAAGAGGACGTGCCGTATCGACGTTAGCCACCTCGGCAAGCTCAGCAAGGTTGCAGCGCAGTACGTCTCGGACGGTGAGGGTGATATTTCGCTGTCGAGACTTGGAAACGACCGTCATGGCCGTTACCGAGTCTCCGCCTAAGTTCAAGAATGAATCGTGACGTTTGATCTTTCCAGCCTCCAGGTTGAGCACCTCAGCCAAAATGCCCTGCAGTGCGTGTTCCTCCTCTCGCCACATCCCATCATCTTCATCTCTGGCTGGGTCTTGAATGCATATCTTCTCATAGATATCTGAACTCATTGACTGAATCCACTCAGATATAGTGACACGGTCGACTTTGGCAGAAGCTGTAACTGGAAGTGATTTCGCAAATACGTAGGCTGTTGGAACCATAAACTCCGGTAGTCGTTTCATCAGAAGATCTCGCAAGCCCTCAGCTCTCTCTAAAGAGAGTCTAGATGGTAAGCAGCTCATTGGCCCTGAGCTCACTGTGAACGATTCGTCTGCCTCTTTGATTCTCAACACCGCGGTTAATCGGTTAGCCAATGGGCCCTCTTTGGGCACGCTCACGACAGTTTGTTCCGCAGACCCAAGTGTGAGAACTGCTCTCTCGACCTCGGCAAGCTCGACTCTTTGGCCCCGAATCTTGACCATCATGTCCTTCCGGCCACTGAAGCTTAGACTTCCATCGGAATTAAAGTACATGAGATCTCCGGTGCGACAATAACCGAATCCTTGACGAGGTTTGGACCAGCTTGCGGAGTTGACAAAGACCTCTTTGGAATTTTCCGGAAGATCCAGATAAGAGGATGCTGTGCTAGGGCTGTAAACAACACACTCGCCAACAACACCAATTGGCAAGAGGCAATCATGGTTCGCAGGGTCAACGATCCAGCAAGTGCCGTTGGAATATCCAACGTTTCTCACGTCCGTGAGATGTCCAAGCCTGTTATTAGAGCTCACAATCCCGTTCTCAGAACTTGCATAGCAGTAGATCAGGCCGATCTTGGATGTCCACCGGGCAGCTTCAGGCTGCGGAATGGGTTCGCCCATCACCAACAGTGTCTTCAAATTTGGCAAGTCGTCAGGATTCATTGATCGAAGGAGAGAAGGTACGATAACAGAAGTATCGACATTGGTTTCGTTCATGTACCTCACCAGTTCGTTAACTCTGGCATGCTCCGATGGGATGCACACACAGCCTCCAAAAATGCAAAGTGGCATGAGGACTTCGTAGATGGCTGGGGTGAAGCTGTAGGACGCAAAGTTCAGAAACCTCTCAGCTGTGAAGATCCCAGAGCACTTCTTCATTCCCGAGCAAAACCCTGAATGTGTTACTGTAATTCCCTTTGGGACTCCAGTAGATCCAGACGTGAACATTATGTATGCGATGTCTGCTGGAGACACAGGAGGCGATTTGACTTCAACATCACCACAGCTGTATGCATGCGAGAGAAACTCATCATCAATCTGACAGATGTTCTCGCTCACCTGTTCGCTCATGGGGAGGTTCTGCAGAGTGCTCACTACTGCCTTGGCTTTGGAAACGTTCTGAATCTGCTCAAGCCTTGCGAGAGGTTGCCCCATATCAACGGGAACAAGGACTGCTCCTGCTTTGAAGATACCCATCCAAGCAATTGTAACGTACTTAGATTTCTCACAGCAGGCCATCACTGCATCGCCTTTGCAAATGCCAGTGGCAATCAATTGTTGGGCCAAATGGCTAGACGCGATTGCAAGTTCCGAATATGACAGTTTGCCATCCCAAGCGTCCACGGCAATCCCATCAGGCTGCTTCAATGCCAGGTCGTTAAATTGATGGTGAATGCAGTCATTGATGTATTCCGGTGGACTGGCACTCCAATGCTGAATCTGAGCCTTGTGCGCATCGGGCAAGAGATCTAGGTCCTTTATATTGAGATGGGCATTTCGAAGTACGGTTTTAGTAGCAACTTCAAGGACCTGAGCTACGTTGATAGCCTGCTTCGTAGACAGGTGGGCCGTATTGAAAGACAGTTTGATGACAGGTTTGGTGGATGATCCGAGCATAATGATAATAGGGAACTAATAATTTGTCAGATTATAAACAAGCACTATTTCTAGGTGTTATTCTTACGTTTTTAAGAAGGTTTTCTATCTTCTCTCAGTCGAAATCTATGTTGGAAACCAGAAGGGTGTTTTGGGGAAGACCAGCTTCAGTGGGCTTGGACCACTCACAATAGTCATCCAAACAGATATCAACCGCCTCACGATTGGTCTCGCTCTGAATAGCCTCAGAAATGCACGAGATATATCGCTGTGGGTCAAGATCTGTCTGGATAACCCGTGCGGATATTAGGTTTGACCAAGAAGCATCGGTCCTATTGGCCCCATTAAACGCAACAAAGGCCGGATTCTGGGAACTGGTGTACAGTCCAAGCACAAGAGCCCACGCAGTATAGATAAGCTGCAGCTGCAGTTTACCTTCACTGCAAAGATCAACACTACCATACTTTTCTTTCTCCAGTACTCCATCGTTGCGAATTGGGAACCGCGAGACAGTTGCCTCTGTCAAAAGCTTCTCCCAGAGTTGTTTCTTGTTCGCCATGGTGGCGTTACCAAAATCTTTTTTATTCTCTTTTGTTTATTCTCTTTTTTTTTCTGAAATATAGATGCAATAGTAATAGTAACTGTGGCTAAGAGACTCGTGAAATGACACTGGGCGGATTCCAATAATATCTCTAATCGTCAAATACCGGATATACAGCCTCACTAGTGCGGATAGCTCTAGGATGTTCTTTTTAGAACTCAGATCTTGTCTAACGCGCATGACTGCTATGGTGTCTGTCTATCGTCTGATTCCCAGTGGGGTTGACCCAATCGAGAATTTCCTCATTGCATTCGCTTAATCGCTATCCCCGGCGATTTTGTCAGCTTACTCGGTTTGTCAGCTGATGAAATCTCGATCGGGCAGTTAAAGAGCTGACAACACTGCGCTGCTAGATGCACTGTAATCAAATAAGTATGGTACTATGTAGTATGGTATCATCATCCAAGTGGTTTTATCATTGTCCGGGAGGGATTTACCCGGTTGCCGATAGCCACCAACCGCCTTCATTTTCAACAACCAGGGCTTATAGGCTAAAGGCATGTGGCACGGAAAGACGCAATTAGCTGAGCGAGGAAGAGATGGGCGAAAGACTCCGGGCTATGAGAGCATCTCGAAGAGAATATGTATAAGAGTTGATAATAGCTATCGAGAACCTTTGCTGCCTCTAACTGCTTAGGTTCGATCACTCATGCAAAAGACAGTTGAGTAAAAGATCCGAGCTTACCTCTTACCAAGAGTTACATCAACACACCATCAAAGATACCTCAGGCTGCCTATCATCTTGTGACGCACCCATCCATCCACACACAACGTCACACTTCTACAAAGATAGAGTCATACCTACCTACCTTCACACTTATTTATACCCCGCAACCACCGCAACCATGTTACTCCAAGCCAAAATCTTTGTCTTCGCCTCCATTCTTTTTTAAACTGCCCTAGGCGACAGGTTCTATTACGGCTCTGGCTGCACAGGAGATTATAAAGCCTTCAGCGCCTCTAAATACGAGAAGTGCTACAACACTCCTGAAGGCTACGCTCGTAGCATCTGGTCCGACAGTACTGGAGTAAATGAATGGTGGACGGCATACCGGCGAAGACAAGGCGGCGAAATCTGTGGTTATAGCGTCTGTTCGTTCAACGCTCTGAACGATAATTGCTGCACTGCATCTGGAAAGTTCATCAGCGGTTTGATCGTTCATAGGCCGGGTCGTACTCAAATGGCGAGCAAGGAGAAGACAGCGACTGAGGACAGTCGCGAGCGGGATCCAGAGGCTGCTTCCCGAGCATTCCTGAAATTAAGCCCAGAGGAGCAGGCAGCCGCTGCCCGCTCTGGTGGCCCTCCTGTTGGCGTTGATATTACTGGAACGAAATGGGAAGCCAAGGAGTGTGAAGTAATTGGAGGTCCAGATACACAGTCATTCATTGAGCTCCCAGACGGTACGCATCACGGCCTTGGTGCAGGAGTCCTCCGGGTTTCTGAGGAAGAGCTCCAGCGACAGCTGAAGGCCAAGGGCAAGCCAGCTCTGTCCGATAAGAGAATTGCGGAGCTACGTGAGAATGGGTTCTTGGAGTGAGAATGTTTAGAAGCCTTGTATCGATCTTTTTATCCTCTTTCGAGGCACTACATGGAAAAATAGTAGGACAACTTGATTCAACATCAAGAACGGGAGGTTCAAGTTAACATCTATAGTCATTTCTTCAACATATATAGCCTATATTCTGGATGTTGCTCTACCTACTACTGCAGCCACTGGAGCGCTGTGTCCCTAATCTTAAAGTGATTTCTTAGCTAAACTCTAATTTATATATTACTTCCTATAAACATAATGCAGCCAACTCTGTTTAAGGGGACACAATGTATACTTAACTGTATTCTTTTACGCTATATATAACTTTATTAGTAGCTACCTTTAGGGTAGTAAGTTTCTATATTAAAGTCTGTTTTAATAACCTTTAAAGATAGATTTACTTATTTCTTTATACTACTCTATACTTAATGTTCCGATCCAACGGGATAATAAGTGCTTACGCATAGAGATAGCTTTATGTATTTGCCGTATTATAGTTTACAGTAAGCACAGAGAATCCTTTTTTACTCAATAGATAAGTGCATAGTGGTGAGATGATCGTTAGATTTTAGCTATCTGAGTCGATATCTGCTTGTCTAGTCCATTGTCGTATGATCACGACTTTTCCCCGGTGCCTGAGCCAACTTTCCAAAGTCACATCCAGCGCAATAAATAACGACCGAGGGTATAATATCAAGCTAAACTTCCTCTCGGTAATGAACTCGATCGGCAAACGACCAAATGCCGTCCAGACCTCTTCAGACAATCCTCAGATGATTAACAGATCCTGGGATTATTGCATGGAAACTGACAAGAGCACCTTGTCTTGTCCCTGCACTGATAATAAGGTTCGTCGTAATTGATGTGGTTGTCATTGGTGCAGCGAAAGTTATACGGAGGGCCTCGACACTTTTTGCCAAGATCATTGTCATCACAGAGGAAGTCTGGCCTGGCCAGAATCCCCATGTCAGCAGATGTTGTGTTATGTCCTTCGTCTGGAATTGGGTTTGCGGTGGTCAAAGCCAGGGCGGTCGACAGAAGAAGAAGTACTGAGTCTGTGTAAGAATCAAATAAACTGCGGTATCTAGCGCGTTACCTTTGGTGAGTGAGATAGTCATCCTGGGCGACGAGAGGTGTCAAATGTTTTAGGTAATACTTTTGAAGATTGAATGCCAGGGCAATAAATTGAATATTGGGGACACTTGGATAGGACAGGACAATAAGTGACTCTATTATAGACCATAGGCAACGCTATCTGCTTACACTCTTTGAAAATGCGAAATGACCATGATGAGACGGCATAACCAACAGATGAAACTATGGATCTCCAAGGCCCTCCTAGCACCCGAATTGATCGACATACAGCATAAGCTCTTCGAGAAAGATGCAAGTTGGCTTACGGTGCATTTTGCAGAGGACAAAGTCATCGAACGGAACAAAAGGTCATCTTGTCAGCTTACTTTCCTTTCTGGGAGCCTCGTTGCATGTATGTTGGTTGGCTGTTGTTCAAAAGGGGAAAGAGCGTGTCACGTACGTGGATGCGCATATGTTAGCCACAAATGGAGTCAGGGAAGCTCCCGATTGGCTATGTTCATTGAATTCGGACATTCAACCTTGTTTTCCACCGCGAAGTCTGTCCAGCGGCGGCATAATACTTTCTGCAGTGTTTCGCATGCTAATAACACTTGCTTAAGTGAGAGAATTAATGATATCAGCTTATTTCGGCCTCTTAATTAATATGTTTTTTTTTTTCTTTTATGTTTTTGTATCAGCTGTAAAATAACATTTTTCCATGATGAAAGCTAGTCCTAATAAACACAGCCTGATGCCTATTCTTGCTTATTCCCAACCGAACAACTTCATTTCAGGACAACTTCAGGTTGAGGGTCATTCTCATTATCCCACGGAAATCCATTTTTCCACATAAGCTCCTCACGCGATTTCTCTGTCGAAAAAACAACTACACAAGAGTAATCACTGGCGTTCATACTGATAACCCGATAAAGGCCACGGGCAATGTGTTTTGTGACTTGTTTGATTGCATGGTCGATTGATTCGTTGGTGCCGGTACGGAGAAGGCGAAAGTCAGAGGCGGCATTAATGTTGATGAAAATGACATCAACTTTGCTGACATCACGGAACCCAGACTCTGGTTGGTTTGGATTAGCCCATAAGGACGGGTTGGTTGAGAGGTCGACCGAGTATTGAACAGGGATCTTGTCTGACATGTTTGGGAAAAGAGCAGCTTTTTAACGTAAAATATAGAGTCTTTAGTAGATTGAAATTAATACAAGTCGAGGAGCATTATGCCCAAGAATGGATGGTAGTGTCAGTATATATACCTTTTCTTGGGCAATATGCAGCCTAATTCATTTTCAGAAGGTGGAGTAAAGTCCTGTTTGCCCTGTGATTATAACCGCCTGGTTCGGAAAGGCGCAATGATGTTCTATAAAGTAAAGCCATTGTGACACATCTGGCAAAAGGCCAAAAGCCAAAGTATAAGTCAACTAGCCAGGCTACCAGGTAAAGCATCTACATGACTATCAATACGACACAGGCTAGGGTGAGGGAAATGACCTGGCAATACCAGTCCTTGTTATCGGGGGCATTCGTCTGATAAGAATGGGTATTAGGATGCTTTGATAAGCTATTCGGACAAATTTGCTGTGTGCCTAATGTAACGTAATTTTAATTAAGCCTATTCTGGCATTCAATACGCTAGAACTACTGATATCCTCTTTTTCCGGTGTATTTTCTGTGTCTGTATAAGGAGTTTTAGTTAAGCTGTGAATTGCTGTCGTGACTCCTATATTCCGGGCACCTGGTACACAAATTTTTGCTTGTGTTTTAGAGCCAGTAAAGCCAGAGACTGAAAGTCTTTACGTCAATATTAAGTCCCCTTTTCTCTTTTGATTTTCAGACAGGCCTATCACTTAGTACTATGTCTCGTTTATCTAAATTAATATAATGGCGAAGATCACGGTTGTTGGTGCAGGGTAGGTCATTTTGTCAATCAACCAATTACATACCCCTGTTAACACGCGTCTAGCATTATGGGCATAGCTATTGCAAGATCGTGGCCATCCACGCTAACCACTGGTGGGCGCCGTGGAAGATAATTTGTCAGCGTTCTTAGATTAACTAACTCCCCCTTTACTCCGCTTTTCTTTGTAAACTCTAATCGCCGTATTTATACGGCGCCCGGGTCCCTTGCGACGCCAGCGTATCTTACACTGGCGCGACACGGAGGCATGACAAACATGATTAGAAGGCGTAAAGGTCACAGAAAGTCCCGAGAGGGCTGTGTTCAATGCAAACAGAAACACGCCAAGGTGAATATCCTCACTATGCCAAGGGGAAAACCCGTAGCTGAACTTCCTAGTGCAACGAGGTGCATCCACGATGCCTTCAATGCGAGCGGGCCAACCTCGTATACAGCTTCTCATCCCCCACTCTAACTAGGCTACTACTAAACGAAGATAGCTTAGCTAATCTGGAGTTGCTAGAGCACTGGCACCAATATTTTGTGATAGGCGATATAACGAAGACTACAAGGCAGCTGTAATGCAACCTTATTTACGTAGTGTTACGATTCGTGCCCGTAACAGCGCTGTAAGGCTTCTATAAGGCAGCTGTAGCACATCTATGATTGCTTGCATAGCGATTATGGCCCGATCTTTTGCCCTGTGGTTTAACGGCTGATGCAACCGTTACATAATAATTACCTATTTATACCTATATTTTTAAATTACTTATTTATATTTATTAGTTTATACTAAGTAATATTATATATATATTAGCTTTATATATTAGTTATATAGTTAGTTACTTATTATAAAGCCTTTATATATAAAGTAATATATATTAAAGCCTGCTTTACTTATTTTATTAAAAGGGCTATTATAGCTATAACTAGTTAAATAAGCTATTTTTAAGCCTTTAATAAAGTTTATCTTAAAATAGAAAATATTAATAAATTTAAATTATATTCTCTTTCCCTTTAAAAGCTTTAGAAATTACCTAAACTAATTAGTAATATAAAGGGTTTTAAGCTAGCTAGCTTTATTACTTTATATAATATATTTATTTCTTTTTTATTTTTTACTTTTTTTTTTTTTTATTTTTTTTTAATTATTTTTCTAATTTCTTTTATTATTTCTTAAGTATTTCTTTCTTAGAAAAATCTCCTTTTTTATCATTAGTTATTCTTCCTTACTAATTACCTTTACCTCTTTTACTAAAATCCTCTTTTATTTAGCTCTTTTCTTACCCCTATTAATACTATATTACTTAACTTATATAATATACTGCTGCTAGTACTTCCCCAAGCCTTATAAGGGTCTTTACTCTAACTAAAAGAGGCTTTCTACCTTACCTTACTTTAGTCCTTTAGTCTAGCTAATTACAGCCTTAGTTATTAATAGAGGTTTCCTCTTTTACTAAAAACAGGATAGACCATAGGGATATAGAAATATAGCCATGCTATTAACCGCTTTACTTTAAAAGCAATTCTGTTAAAGAAGATGATATATCAACACTATCTGTAAAGTACTTTCGTGCTCACAATACATTTTTGTATTCGCCTAATCAAAGTGTCATGTCTGCTAGCCTTCGAGGTACGATTTCTCTTGTTGTTTCCAATACTTCCCGAATGTATTCGAGCACTCTTTCGTAATCATCACTGTACCGCTCAAACTTAACCAGCTCTGAGTGACTTCGGTTGATGGGGATGAGGAAGCGTGAGTGTTGATCGGTATGATTTGCCGAGTCTTTCGTGACGAGAATAGCAGGATCGCCATTCATTGTTAATTTTCCATTTTCCTAGACTAGGTTTAATACTGATCGAGAATGGTCTAGATGAAAAGTAGGAAGAAAACTCACCATTTTCGCTGTTCCTGAGATACACGTTTCGAAGAACGAAAAGATAACAGACCCATCTAGGGCTGATACAGAAGAAAACATCTGCGACTGCTTTTCGAGTTCAGGTGAACCGATTCGCAGCGATTCAAGAAACTCGCGGTTGGCCTGCGATCCAATGACAGACAGCAAGGCAGAATTATCCATTCCGCGATGAGGAACGCCGAAGAACAGAGCGCCTCCGGTAGCTCTAAGATTGAACATGTCCGTTCCATCACCTCCGGGCTCGTTCTGTATTACCAGAAGCTTATATTGACATTAAAGTCAACTTTCATAGTCATGGCGTTAGAAGAAACGAGGAAAACGCACCTCCTTGATGATGAGACCGCCTAGACTGTGGCCTATGAAGATCAGGGGTCGTTTCTTGACGATACCCTTTTGCTGTTAGTTAATTCTTTTCACCATTAGCCGACAGCTGCCTGGCCATTGTACTGACTGGTCTGATTGCTCTTAGTGAGCCTCTTAGCCTCTCCGCGAGGTCATGAACGCTCTGGAAGGAGGGGCTGTTTTCAACACGAGCGTCATAGCCGTACAAAAGAATCCTTGCAGTGCACCCGGCCAATGCAGCCCTGAGATGTGCTGGTAACGAATCCTCAAGCCACATGTAACTACCGCCACGTTCTTTAAAGGACCCATATGCGTGTCCTCCAAGCCCGTGAACTGCCACGATACTGTTGGTTGGTACGATGAGCTATTCTGCTTCCATCAAAGTGTGAGAGAGTTTATAT
Organism: Fusarium sp. Barmshour; assembly: GCA_020976545.1. Lineage (NCBI taxonomy): Eukaryota > Fungi > Ascomycota > Sordariomycetes > Hypocreales > Nectriaceae > Fusarium > Fusarium sp. Barmshour. The sequence goes on from JAAIJJ010000041.1 coordinate 55,209, forward strand.
AACGTACTCAACTTCAATCTCAGTAGGATCTGCAGAGGTCGTTCCCACAACGGAAAACCCGAGGAAATGCGTGTCGAACAGGAGTTTAGTGTTTGTGTTTGCGTTTAAATCGGATTCGTTTCCTTGTGGCGGCAATGTGATATTCAGATACCATTCTTTCTTTGAGGACTTCGTCTGCAGGAAGTCAGGAGTTGTATGGAATGATAAAACGGACATCATCTCCTCCCTGCTGCCATATGGATTCGGCATGAATGAATGTACCCGAATCGAAGATGTCTCAAGACCGAGAGCTGTTGCGAGACTTCGGATGAATTGGCCTCTAAGACAAGATGCTGGAATCCCCCGCACTCTATACAAAGCCCCTGAGGATGTGGAAGCAGATTCGCGCTTAGGTGACGACGAAGGTGCTGTCATGAGGCTTGAGACTACGGCCGAAAGCGCGGATGATGATGGGTTAGCGAGGGCAATGTAGTCCGCCAAGGTTTGGGAATCCAGTCCGTTTAGCTCCGTCCCCGGTAGCGGCCTGCCCTTGTGAGTGACGCAGTCGAATAACAGAGGATCATCCCGAGACCATGGAGTGTTGCTGATCTTGATAAGGCTAAATGCAGTAGTAGCTTCGACCTCCACCGTGGCCTGGAATGGCCCCTGATGTGTCACTATGAGGCCCAGTTTCACTGGCTCACAGATCCCGAACTTACTTCCGTGGGTCTCATTTATATTCCAGATTACCTCGTCTGGTTCTTGGGCGCCTTTAGACAACCAGGTCTTGCCCCGGATAACGAACTCGTCTGGCGGCCAGATAAAAGGGTCTGATGATAGAATCGACGCTGACTTTCGCGATGCAGGCTGTGAGCTCCGGGACTTGGTACTTGTCGGAAAGAGCTGGTGAATAACAGGATGACTGGCGCCGGGCTTTTGCCCTTTGAATGAGATAGATATTTCCGCGCTCTTGTACCGAAGTGGTCCAGAGCCTGCTTTAAAGTCAAACTGCATGACTAAGAGCGCAGCAGGAGTAGTCGGGCGGCTAGGACTGTCTCTCCATGTTCCGTATGCCACAGAGCAAACACTTCCAATAACGCCAAGGCCAAGAAAGTCTATATGTGTGATCTTGGTCCTGGTGCTGGTGTCGTCGACATTGTGTTGTCCCAGCCACAGGTCCTCTTTCGGATTGTCAAAATGGCAGAATCGCGGCTCCCAGCTGTCGAGGATTCCCGCTTCGGGCTCCGCGGAGGCGTAGTTGGGAACTGGCTCGTCCACGTTGCCCTGGCCGAACATAAGTCTTTTGGCTTTGTGAGAGTATCCTTCGAATTCACCACCGTTGTCGACTTCCTTTCCTTTAGACTCTAGTAGATGTATGCTGTGGAGAAAAAGGCGCGGTGAAGGTCAAGGAAAGCTGCCAACGTATTTATGCAATAAGCACGTGGCTAACTTTCAGCCGCACGTAGGTGTCCAATCTTACGCCTTCCTTAGTAAGGCCATGCAGTTGCGTTGAAGTCCCAGCCAATCCAAGCTGTGTTTCCCCTCCCTACCAGCGCCAAATTCTTACCTCAGACATTTCAACATGACTTCGTGGGCAGAGATCAAGTCGACTTCTCAGCATCTAAATGATGTAGGGAAATACGATGATGCTATCAAGATACTCGAGGAGTTTCTCGAAGCTGCGCAGGGCGACGAGCGACTCTATGCCACGGCTGAACTGGGAACGGTACTCACCAACCAGGGATGCCTAAAAGCTGCGCTCGACATTCTCGAGAATATACTAGAGACCGATGCGGCCCTGTACCCCGCGGACCATCCTCTGTGCCTTCAGCTGAGAATGCAAGCTTGTCGGCTGCGTCCCATCGTCAAAGCCTCTTTCAATGGAGTTCTCCATGATGCATCTGACATCCACAAAACATTTTATGTCTTGGAGGACATCGGAGAAATGAATCATTTTACAGTCAGTTGGTTTCAAACATGTTGAATGTTCAACTTCTTCCGAAGAAAAGACGTATTCCATGTCTCTGTAGACACTGACTCACGTGATCGTACAGATCAGCATCAACCTGGCATATACTGCGCTTCTCTTCATGACAAACGACTTGCACGACCGAATTCCAATTCACAAGCTGAAAGCTTCCATCGCCTGGCAACTTCCTACATTTCGGGGATTGATGCGAGAGGGACGGGACAGAGAAGCTTTTGCCGTGGCTCAACACTACATCCGTCTTTTAAATACTTCAACCGCTCAGCAGGATGGGCTGGAGGATATGAGTTTCTCATCTGTGATTGAGATGGTGGAAGCGATCATGGCATCACCAAATACGGTGCTAGTTTGGAAAGCTGCAGTCGTTGGTGAGCTATTATACCTCAGAAATCTGGTTCATGAACCTGAGTGGGAGCGATTAAAAGGTTTAGAAGTGGATGCAATTAGGTTGTTCCAGTCAGTCGAGCATAATCATGCGGTTGTGGACATAAAACTTCGACAAGCATGCACCCGACTCGCACAAAGCTTTCTGAACCTGACAACAGAATTGTTGCAAGAAATACAGGGCTATTTCCACGCCTACGAGGAAGCCAATGCGCTGAGCGATTACAGCAGGGCCGTCTTACTCATGCTCAGCAGCATACCCCCGGGACAAGGCTTTGACCTCAGAGTTTCGCTACTGGCCATCTACTCTCAGCTCTCTAATATCACTGGTGCAAAGTTGGAATATGTCGTCTTGCAAGTCCGGCATATCAGCATCTGGCTAAGCCATTCTACGAGGTCGTCCCAGGTCATCGAGTCCGCGCGCAGTATCGATGAACTCATCGGCCTGGAGGACTGTAGATGGGTCAAAGGCATGATTGCGAACATCACCTCGAATGCATACAACCTACTTGGTGATGGTGACAATGCATTGAAGTGGGCAACAATTGCGGTTGATAGGTGGGGAGAGGTATTCCGAATTGAGAGAGCCGGCGCAACTCTGATGGTTCTTATGGCCATGTTGAACAAATGCAATGGCTTCCGATCACCTGGAGTGACAGAAGTGATAGATTTTGCAGAAAAGGAAGTCGCTCGCCATCTCGATGAGGGCTTGTTTCTGGCCGCCTTCGAGAAAATGGCCGTGCTTGTTGGGTCGATATTTCTACCCAAGGGTGACGAAAGAGGGGGAACGTGTCTGGATAAGATGGAGGAATGTCTTCAACATCTCCCAGGCAGAGCTACTCCCGACGAAGTCGATCATTGCAGAGCTCAGCTATGCCAATTGCGCGGTCAGGCTTTGATGGGAACTGAGCCAGACCATGATGCGAGTGATAGACGCAACGACTACTTCGAGCAGGCGGTCGCACTCTACATGAAGACCCGGAATCCTATAAATGCCGCTTGTGCCCGACAGATGCAAGCCAATGCGCTTTATACAACCTTCCAAGCTCGTGAGCCACCGTCTTGGAGCATGCTTCGACGTTGTATCGAACTGAGCGACATTGCGAAGGATGTCTTCGAGGCACTCGACAACACACTTATGCTCGCGGAATCGGCACGCTTGTGTGCATTCTTTCAGTTCAAGGCCTGGTCCCACGGATTCGTCAGTGGTGACACAGCCCTAGCTGCTTTGGGGAAAGCAGAACAGGCCTCGGCAGATCGGAGAGCTGAAGTATCCATCCTGGCGAGTTTCGAGGCTGTGTCGCGCAAGCAGCAGTTCGTCATGGTATCGGGAATAGAGGATGCATATGCCAGAGCACTTGTCATCTGTCAGCTGGAGGGCAGAATGGCAGAGTTGTGGGACTGGATCCAGCGCGCCAAGGCGAGGAGCGTAGGTGATCAGCTGACAGACCAATTTCCGATCCCAGCAACACTTCACGAGGATATAATGCGGGATCCCGAGATGAAAGCGCTGTGTGAGGAAGAGGAGTCTGTAACGCAGCAGGTCGCCATCGCGGACCCAGTTGCGCGGCTCAAGTTGCGTAGCGATCTGCATATAATTCATGTCAAGATGGCCGGCTATCCAATCCTCAAACAGGTCCTCGATCTACGGAAGAGCACCCCAGTCTCTATCTCTCAGGTGCGTGACCTGGGAAGAAAGATGAAGTGTAATGCTGGAGGGATGGACGTGGTGTTTGTTGACTGGGTCAATCTCGGTGGCACCATCTGGGCCGTTGCACTCAAGGGAGATTTACCACCACAGGCTGTCCACTGTGGGATCACTGTCGATGAGGTAAAGGCTTGGAAACGGCGATGGCTCGACGCTCAGGACGGTGGACGCCCAGCTGCTTTCTTCGTCGACGATGAATACGACGAAGATGAGCCAGAATACTGTCTGCGAAGTATCGATAAACTCGTTGCTCCACTACGCGACTTGACGCCAGAGGGAGATCTGCTCGTCTTCTGCCCAACGAATGTTCTGCATTCGATCCCGCTCCACGCGCTGTGGGTAGAAGGCGACACACCGGTAATCCAACGCAATCCCATTATCTACAGTGCAAGTTTGACGACCTTCTGGCAGTGCTCTCGACGCTCTGAGCTTACTGGATCCATCTCCACAGATCTTGGGTGGAATATGGCAGGCGTCTATGAATCTAAGAACGACCGCATATTCTCGTCAGAGCACGACGCGGAGCAGTTGAATGTCTACACCACTTTGGACCACCTTGCAGAGCGTTACGGGGGGAAATCCATTACTGGCCAAGCTGTGACGACAGAATCTTTCAAACACATGATGGAAAACTCAATAATGTTCCATTTCCACGGCCATTGTCGTCTTGATCAACCCACACTTGGAGACCAGAGTCTTGAATTAGCCAACGAGCTCCTCCCAGTTCGGAAAGTGTTTGAGATGAAGCTGCGAAATCCGCACATAACGCTTGTCGCGTGCGACTCAGCACTGCAGGTAATTTCTACTGGCGACGAGCCTCTCGGCGTGGTCACGGCTCTGCTCTGTTCAGGAGCTAGTTCAGTGCTGGGTACTATTTGGCCCACGTTATCGAGCACTGGTCGGGATTTCAGTGACGAGTTTTACTCCGACGTAGTGAACCAGTACAGACAATTACAGCAAGGAGGATCATCCTCAACCATCGTCAATCTGGCTGAAGCTCTGCGGCGGGCTGTGCTTGCTCTAAGAACAAGGCGCAAAACTCGACAGCCATATCATTGGGCGGCGTTTGTGCTCCACGGTTCCTCGTCCATCAAACTCCCACACGCATTTATCCCAGAGCGCCGAGTAAATGAGTGATCACGTGTAGAGGCTTCTTGAAGCCCGTTGATAATATGTCCGAACCGGTTGAGATGGAAATTCCAGCAAAAGCCAACCAAGAGCCGCGGAATGGTTACTTATCATGCGTTAAATGTGGCAATAAAAACACTATACCCGGCATACAAACAATGTCTCTTGCTGATGTCTTGATAATATCTCACAGTATCAATGCGAAGTCCAGTACGTCTGGATGGATCAGCACTATCTATAATACAGTCTCAAATAAAGACGAGGGTATGTCAGTTAAAGAATTTTGGCTTTCACATAACACCTTAATTAATCACCCGATAAAGTAAGTTCAATTAAAGACATAGTATATGACGTCTGTAACAATTTCATCTCCTTACATACTCCATTTCATATCTCAATGACGGCGATAATAAACCTCGTCGGGGTTGCTCTGCGTTCTGAACCACAAGTAATTCGTGAAAACATCCGTTCCGGACATCCAGACAGTATAGAGAAGCCCGCCTAGTACCGCAAATGGCCTTGTATATTTGTTACTTAATAAAATAGCCTTAGTTCGTTCCGCAAACGAAAGACTACCCCAATTATCACTCAACGCTGTAGCACGGTTCTTACCACCTGCCTCGACCAGCATACGGCGTAGCTCATTCATCTTTGCGTTGTATTGCTCAATAGCTAGAGCTCCTCTCTTGACAACTGCGCTGGGCACCTGGCTTTGATCGTCGATCAAATCAAGGGGTGTCTTCCAGACGGGACTCCCGAAGAAGTAAGACATGATGTTCACCTCCGCTCCAACTCTCCGCATGCCGAGAGAAGCAGCTTGGTGACTACAACATCACGCGCGACACAGGCAAAATGTAACGCGGTGTAGCCCCGGATCTCACGGGCTTCGAGCTCTTTCTTGGAATGCCACTTGACCAGCAGCTTCTCGAATATCTCACCGGGCGCCACCTTAAACTCGCCGTATTTGTTATACCGGAGCCTGCCAACAGCTGATGCGTGGAGTGCTGTAAACCGCTTCCGTGCCGACACCTCGAAGGAGATTTCGGGTATACCGAGGAGGAACTCAACTGCGTCAACGTCATATTCCGCAGCAAGTATCTGGAACAAGGTTGTACTCGTAGGACGCGGACCGAGGACCTGATTTGGATCGGCACCATACTCTAGAAGCAATCTGGCACATTTGAAATCGTGGTTACGGACAGCGGCCGAAAAAGGCGAGTCACAGTAGCTCTCCATGGTTGCGAGCTTGGGTTCCCTTGAGAGAAGGAGTCTGGGTACGTCCTGGTCAGGGAAGTAACCAGCGGCACAGAATAGCACAGCGGTTTGACCACTACTGGTCTCTGAAAGGATATCGGCGCCAGCGTCAAGCAGGGCTTTGCATATGATAAGGTTGTTCCGCATGGCCGCAATGTGTAGAGGTTTCCTCCACCATCCGCCAATATACGACTTCTCCAGGGTAGGTTGATAACCGAGGAGGGACAGTACATGTATCACAAGTTCCGTATCCCCAGTCAAGCAAGCTGTGAGGATGGCACTCTGCCCTGTGTAGGTGGCCCGGTTTAAAGTTTGTCCGGGGTTGGATAGAAGAAGCTCGAATGTTTGTTGGAGAGCTTCCTTTTGCCTTGGGCCATGGATGCACATTCGAGAGAATCGACTAATGGGATCACATGCGTATCCAAGAAGTGAATAGGAGCAATAGTTGATGCAACCTAACCCGTCATCTTGGTCTGCCCTGAATGCGGCCAATATTCCTCGAGGCGGAGCGGTCTTGCCAGCCCATCCCGGAAGCATGATCGATTGATGGCCTAGAATAAGATTGAGCATCTGGTCATCGTGGTTTTGGCAGGCTCTATGAATAGGTAACAATTCCCGCTCGTGAATATCGGGCATCTCGTAATTCCCAGCCGCTCCAGCTTTCTCGAGGGCATCCACATTGAAGCGATTTAATCCCGAGAAAAAGCAATCAGCACCGCGTTGGAGAAGGAATGTGACGACAGCCTGTCGTCCAAGAGTCACGGCCCGGGAAAGGGGAGTGCCGGGCACTATTTTTAGGCCTGTAATAACGACGTTCGGGGCCTGATTCCTGACCAGGGCGTAGGAGAACAAAGACAAGCGGCTAAAAAGGATAGTCCCCATCATCTCAACAGCCTCGTCAGGAAACGACACTAGCCAGTGAAGTGCTGTCTCTCCAGCGAAGCTAGCATGATCCACATTGGCACCGCGTAAAAAGAGCTCTATTATGCAGCTGGCATTTCCGTGCCGGGCAGCGCAGATTAGGGGGGTTTCTCCGACGACATTCTTAGCTTCAATTAGCTCAGGATATACGTCTAGAAACAGACACAGATGCTGAGGCAGGCCAAAGGTTGCAGCCCAGTGCACTATTGAGTCTTGACTCCCATTCAAGTTAGATGTCAGATTGCTATTCTCAGCCAAGAATTGCAGTATTTTTTCAGGTGTGTCTGAAACATTGACAGGATATGCGTCTGGGTCAAGCGGAGTTATGAGGTCCCAAGGATCAAAGAAAGTGTTTTCTTGACCGGTGATCTGTGCCTGGACGAGATGTGCGACTTGGTGTCCTAGAGATGTAGCCTTTTTTAGCCAATAAAGGCCCTTTTCGTCTGATTGCTCATTTCCAACCCCGTTAATATGGCACTGTGAGAGGAGGAAACAGGCCTCGGCTGCTCGCCTATCGTCAGGTATCTCGGAGATTCTTTCCAGACTGGATAATATCTGGGAAAGCAGAGACGCAGGGAATATCGATATGTACTCTAGCTTAAGTAACGCCTTAAACACCCGATTAGTATGGCTAGCTAATGTCCCTTGTCATTGGACTTGGGTTCCGGGGCTTACATGGTCAGGATGCGGCTGTAGAGCAGCACTCAACGACGAGCTCCAGTCAAACTCGCAACTAAATACGATAACCGAATCAGCATGTGTCAAAATCAAGTCACGACCAAAACTTACTAAGGATCTCCGGTAAAGGCCAAGATCCTGTCAATCCTGCGTTGCGTAGGCACGGAACTAAGGGTATTTTCGAAGATGCAGCTAAAGTAGGCCCAATAGGCTTCGTCTGATTCACTGAATGTAGGCCGAACCGAAGCTTTGACCTTGTTGATAAATGTAACCTCTTTCTTGGCATTTTGGATGTAAGTTGACCAATTCGATTTTGACGCGGCTCTCAGCGGACAGTGAAAAGGTTCTTGATAAAAGAGGTCTTCATCATGTAGACCATCAAGCAAGACTTGCCACACAAGTATCCCAAAGCAGAAGTAGTCAGTATAAATTAAGGCCTCTCTCGCAAGCAGGGATGTAGCCTCCGGAGGCGTAAACGGTTCAGTGCCACCAATTTTTATATGCGCTCCTGACTCTAGCTCAGCAAGGAATATTGAGAACCCAAAGTCAATTAGCTTTGCCCTGAAGGAGCCGTCGTCTTGCTGAAAAACAACCACATTTTCACATTTCACATCCCCATGGATGACACCAACTTCATGCAGGACTGCAAGCCCTTTAACGACGTCACGACACAGTGATTCCTTGGTTTCGAGATTCTCAGCGCGGCTGGATCGGGCAAAGGCAGCGAGCGTTCCGCCGTTGGCATACTCGAACACCAGTACTGGCCGTAGAATTCCTTGGTCGTGCTCCCACAACAGATGCAGGAGGTCAATAATTTCCGGGGCGTCACGAACACGTCTATGCGTGAGCACTTGAACCTCTCGGATAAGAGCATCCATCTGTTCAGAAACCTCGTGGTCGGCACTACCATCTGGAATCGTGGCCCGACCTGCCTTGTAGCCACGTGCTACCTTGAGGATCACCGTGTCACCTGGCACCAGCCTCTTCTTGTAAGCGTGAAGGCGCCGTCCGAGGATGTGGCGCCGTACGGAGAAGGTCTGTCCAGCGGACAGGTTTGTACCGTCCAGAGCGTTGATAACCTCCAAGCGGAGCCATGGATTCTGCTCAAGAACGGTGCTCAGTGCTTCTAGAAACGTAACGAGGTCTTTCTTGTCGCCTGGCGTCCTCGGTGATACTAGAGGAGCGGAACGCTCGGTATCACCTCGTGGCGGCCCAATGTATATGGTTGAGCTGGAGCGAGGAGGGCGATGTCCAAGAACGACTGAGGATGAAATGCTCATTTTGGAAACTAAATGGGCCAAAATCGAGGTGTACCAAACACGGGTTCGAAAAGAATAGCAGACCACAGAGGGCGGGTGGATATTTGTGTGCATGGTGAACTCCAGGCAACCAACTCCGAGTTCTTGCTAGTGTCGCCATTAACATGCTTCATGGGCTGACATCTGTGACCTGTCATGTTGAGCTGAAAGTTTGGCGCCTGAAGAGGATCGGTTGGGCACTTAACGGGGCCAAGGCGGCAAACGACCTTTGGAAGAAGCTGAATATATACAACGATGCCTTGAATAGACTCTGGAACCTGAGCGATGGGTCCGTACAGCGTCAGCTGCTCCCCGAGCTTGACAACTTCAATAACACTGAGGGTCTGCGGTTGATGGAGGTGGCGCTCAGGAGGGCAGACTTGGCCGAGTATCGGGAGTTGGCTGCCGCTGTTCGGCTTCGACGAGTCGCTCTCGAAGCCAGAGTCGCAGAAAACAAGTCTTTCCAAGACCTTGATACCGAATTTTCATTGATGAAGTTCGACGACAACATGGAGCTCGATGTGGGAGCCTTTGAGCCGCTGATCTCGTTTCGATCTCCTCAGCTGCCCCGTACTGCCACCGTCAACGGGCAAGCTGCGCTTTTGGAGTGGAAGGAATACGAGACAAATCATCCACCAGGTCTTACCCAGCGGCAATACGAAAGACTAGTTGGTAGCAGCATGCGGTCCCTTGCGAAATTGCTATCACAGGAAACAAAGCCTACCAAGCTCAGAGCCCTCCACTGCGTCGGCTTCTACGAGCCGTCAACAGAGGGCCTCGCTTCTTCTGTGTGCTTTGCCTTCCGTCCTCCGCCCAACATGGCCACTGAACCAATCTCGCTGGCGACACTTATCAGTAAAAGCAAGAGACCCTTTAACCACGGCGGCGTCTCGGTAGATACTCGCCTCTTCCTAGGCGACCGCTTCGCCCTGGCCCTCACACTCTCCAAGGCCATCTATCAGCTTCACTACTTAGGCTGGCTACATAAGGGTATCCGAAGCCACAACATCCTCTTCTACCGACCCAGCAACGCTCGACACAGCTGGAGGCCTGACCCAAATCAAGTATTCTTAGTAGGCTACGAGTTTGCCCGCCCGGCCTCGCAATCTGGCCTGTCAATTCCGATAGAGAACACGGCTGGGGTAGCGATTTACCATTACGCTACCTACGTTGACAGCATGGCAGCTGGCTACGAGCCTAGATTTGACCTGTACAGTTTCGGAATCGTCTTAATTGAGATAGCACGGTGGCAAACGGCGGAGGAAATGGCGGCGCATGGCAACGTCAATACCTGGACCCACGAGAGTGGGCTGCCTATGTAGCCAACTATCTGTTACCGGTGGTCGAGGAGAAGATGGGTCGCTTTAGCTTGCTATATATAGC
>JAAIJJ010000410.1:0-15413 GCA_020976545.1 Fusarium sp. Barmshour
ATTGATTTATGATGAGCGCTGATCTCTGGTAGGCCTAGCGGAAGAATTCATCCTTTAATAGTCAGTGTTTTTCTACATGCTTTATATCAATGGTTAGTTGCTAAGTGGAATAGAAATACAGCCCAGGCTCGAACTGACCATTCATTTCTTCATATAAAAGCACAGGTGTAAACTTCATTATGCTCACCTTGACCTCGCTCGCTGGGTCTGATGGGGCTCTCAGCGACCCTCTTGTGGTCTCCCTTATCTTTTCCTTTATCCGCCTTTGTGCCACGCCAATGTACATGTTGATATTCAAGATGCTTGGTCAGCGCCGAACTCTCTTTTTCAGCGGATTGGCCATATCGGCATGCCACCTTATCACAGCCATCGCCGGTATGGCAGCAGGCGTCACTCATGAAGAATTGGCGCTTAACCACCTCCAGCTTGTGCTCATTGGTCTACTCCTTTTTCTTGTTGCGTCAAGCTGGGCCCCTGCGGTGTGGATTATTATTGGAGAAATCCCTTGCACCGCTACAAGATCCAGGGACGTTGGGATTTCCGCGGGAGTTCACTGGCTATGGGCAGTTGTCACGTCTGCCTACACACCATATCTAGTCGAGATTGAATGGATCAGTCGGTCTGGTATATTTTTACTCTTGGCCCTTCTGTCTCTGTGCAGTTCGATATTTACCTATTATTTTGTCCCCGAGACGAGTAGATTGTTCCTTGAGTATATCCAGGTGATTATCGGAGAATCAGGTCCTCGTATTACACAGGAGTGGAGGCCAAGTGATACTTTCGGCTGGCGGCTAAATCCTAGGACTGAAGTGGAGTATTGCCGAGTGCCCAGAGTTCGAAAAAGGTGGTCATCACAGAGATAGCAAGGTTGAATCAACATAGAATAGGAGGGGATTTAAATGACGTGGATCATTGAATACCACCACTGTTGTTGTTTATATCTGTATAATAGTGATCCAACCATTCTTTCTGCCATCATATAAGCCCAACGGCCGCAAGTTCTAGTCTTGTGAACGATAGCCTGACTACATCTTTATCTTATTACACACTGTAGTGCGTAATAGAACTACCATTGAGGACAAATGTCGTTATAGACTATGTTAGATATAACGATGAAATGACGATGCAAAGGTATAAGGCATTAACCTGCCACGATATCGGGAATGTCTTCGGTGAAGTTCCTAACTTAAGCAGCACGAGATGGTACGATGTGGGTATACAGATCCCAACTAAGGTACGCATCGCCTGATGAGCGGTAGCGCTTAGTTACATCCTCGACTCCACAGGGCCAGCCCCTATATAAGAATACTCCCTATACTAACGGATATCATTGATAAACCGAAGGATATATATATCCCTTCACTGCCTCATGAACCATCTTTACTTAGCCTATTGCGGCTTTATTAGTATGCCTATTCTTTTATCTATATCCTTTAAGAGGAGACTTGATTTTCTGAGGTTATTTTGGCCCCGATACCTCTCAACAAGTTGTTGACAACAACTTGTCAGAGGACTCCGTACTCCTGGTGTTTAGCCGGCAAGCGCATCATCCCTGAATTCTAAAAGGGAGCGAGTTCTCCAGGAATCCTTATTCTACCATAGCCGCTGTATTGAAGTATTCTCTGAGGCCGTTGGAGAATTCATGCAGTGCTAATAGCGTCCTGTGATTCTAAGGTACATGCAAAACAAGAGCAAAAATGGATCTAAATGAATTTTTTAATATTCTGCTTGCTTTTTCGCCGATAGGTCTTCTATATAATTAGTAAATATAAGGAGTATTATTACTATAGATAAGATAAACCCTTAAGAACTACTGGCTTTCTTGTGATATTCCAGTTTGTGATAAGCAATACAAAATGATATGTAATGTGGAAATATGTTCTAGGCTGCGGCTGGGACTGAGCCATAGGAGGACCAGTAGATTAATCCTTTACTACTTCGTCTTTGTTCATATTCTCTTTTACTACTTCCTCTTTCTTCATATCCTCGTATGGGATGCCACGAAACTTTAGTACTGGTTTGCTTCGACTACTGTCCCAGATTCCAACGCCGAGAAGTATAGATAATATTAGCAGAGAGGCATAGAACACCGATCCATATGATACAGCATTTGTTCCGATTGCGAATGAGAAGCTAGTCACTTCACTTCGTGCTACAACCACACATATGATTATAGTCATTGCTTCTATCATCGACAAAGCCCACAAGCCCCATCTCACAACTGCGATACCTGAGAATATCTGAGGTAGAACCCACCACGCGCTAGAGCTAGCCATGAGGACAATAAATAACCACTTGGTAGCTATAGCTATGCCTTCTGTGCGTGCGTAGGGGTCGTCGCGTTCCGATGTCGGCAATCGGATAGTAGCCAGTGGTTTGCGGGTTACGTGGCCGTTGATCGAATAAATGCCAGTCCCGTCAACATGTATACAGAGCAACTGGTAGAGTTCAAAGTCAGTTTTAATTTGTATTTTCTCAGTAGTTACGTTCTCGACTGAAAACGCTGCAGTACTTGAAACCTATTCTATCATTCAGTATGGATTTAATAACAAGGGACCCGGGTAAATTACATTCAAAAATGAGCAGTGAGTTGAGTCTAATGGATTTGGGGGAACTAGTAAGATTAGTGGAACTATTAAGAAGAGCCATGAGAGAAGGTATCTTTGTTTGTCAAACATGTAGGTTCAGGCGTCTCAAGCATATCAGATATTAGGCATGTTCAAGAGAAAGATTTCTAGTAGTTCTTGTCTGTCTTTTTGCTTCAGTTTAGTAGTAAATGGATGCTCCTTTCTACTCAAGCTATACTTCACTGTCACTTACTTCATTATGCCTTGTGATAAATTAGATGTGTGTGGCATGAATAGAATATTATAGTCTAAATGCATAAGGTGGTAGGTCAAGAATAGACAAGGTAGAGTCGAACGGATTAAGGCATTCTTTGAGTCTAATTTGGTGATTTATCAATTTATTCTGGATTGAGGCAGGTGATATGTGCAGGTACTTCACTGTCAGGCATTAAGAGGGAAGCGACCTGGACCTCACCGGCATCATCGATGAGCCGACTATTACTATGCGCATTATCCCTTAAATATTATGAATTCAGTCTTGCTAAACTCGAATCGCCACCGCGCGGCTTTGCATCTCTTTGTGATGTATTTTCAACAGAACTAGGTAAATACTCGATGGGACTGAGATTAGGGGAATACTCTCACTGCTGGTCTACTATGATGACTGTCTCCCGCAAGCTTCTCTCCATGAGACTTATGGAAATTATATGAAAGGAGGCGCTGTCTATAGATGCGACGGAACTTAGTCTCTGGTAGTCTACTAAACAAGGGAAAAGACCTTGTAAGAAACCACTACAATCATTTGCCACTATCCAAGCTGTAGGTTGATAACACCTGCAGTCTTATACTGCAATGTAATAGTGTGAACTGGAGCGGGATTACAACTTTGAGGGCGAAGATTCGACCCACTATGGTCAGACTGCGCAACGACCAGTTTCTTACCGTTTGTTAATTTTCTTCAAGGCTTGATCTTACTACTGATTGGGCCTCGCCAAGCTCTTCGACCGCATCCGGTTCAAGTCGGAATACTGGCATGCGAGGCGTATTAAGATGGGGGGACTTCAGCAAGCTTTTCTGTCCTCTTCTATCGTTTCTGTTACGCTGTTCTTGGTCTGAGTATTGCGATCTTTGACGTTTCTATAGATGAATATGTTTTTGTTTTTGAGGATTTTAATAAAGCTCTATCTCTATGCTCACATCGTAAATCTGGCTCTTGCTCTCTCTGGATGTTCTGCGCCACCTTCCCAAGCCAGCCAACGCGCTTCAACATTGTCCCTACGGCGTTAGGCGTAGGGTATTCTACAGTACTATGTTCTCCCGAAGGTGTCATAACGCATATAAGACAACTTTCACAACGCTAGGCTATGCGGCTTCCAGACGCGGATAGCAGTATTACTTCACACCCTGTGAATTTATATGGTAAGGTCTATTAAATGCAAGCTTTAAGCCAATAAGGGTGGTATTTAATAGCTATCGATGGAATTCCATGTCTATTATTTATCTCCCCTTATGCTAGTTGTATCTTACGGCGATAATTATTACTCATTGACGGCACGATATTCTAAAAACTCACTCTATATTTAAATTCAAATCCTATACCATAAGCCTATCACAGGTAGATCACGAAGCAGCTACCGAAGCATCTAATGACGCTTCCTACTCTACCGCCAGAACTACACTTTGAACTTGCTGCTTTCCTCGACACGGAAGACCTTGCCCATTTGCTTTGCACTAGCAAGCAAGTATATCCTATCATGGAACGCATTTTATACTATCACGATGCCAAAAGCAATAACCCAGTCAGTTTACTTTGGGCCGTTAGAAAGGGAATAACAAACACAGCCAGGAAAGCTCTCGGTGCTGTGGAGTGGCAGTCTAAATACACAACCCAATTGATGCTAAACGAAGCCCTTTGCCTGGCGGCGTCGGGAGGACATACACACATCGTCCAACTTATTCTCGCAGAGGGTGCTGATACTAGTGCCCAAAGAGGAGGACGCGCAACAGCCTTACAGCTAGCCTCGTTACATCGCCACTGGGAGATTATCGAGCTCTTGCTCGCTTCCTCTAGATAGTTCATCCGTGATGCTTTTAGAATTATATATAATATACTAAATATGTAGCGGTTCTATTCTAATAACGCCTAAAATTTTATCGCCACCCTTTTCTTCCGTTAAAACATGGCGCTTTGTCATAGCACATCCAAAAATCAAACTCTGAAATGTGACAGAAGAGACCTCGAGAAATCTTCTTTGCAAGATTTGCAATATTAGCGATAGTCCCCTGATCGTTCCTCCAGCACAAATATCCGACTCTGAAGCTAAGCTGTACAATGGTGATTTTGACTCGGTTGAGATTGTCAAGCACTGCTAACCAGATACTCGAGATCAGTTGAAATCATTGGGGCCAGTCGGGCTATTGATACATATGGTCGATAACGCAGCTGCAGTCTATCCTCTTGAGTCTCCCATAACTAAACCCCATTGAAAGAACCACGAGGGTGATAACGGACGAATAATTCGGGCTTCTTCCAGAAAGCCACCAATTCCACCCGTTCAAACCAGTCTAGGCTCTTATCGACAAGTTCCCAGTCAAAGGAGTACACCATAGTGGCGAGAATGAGACTCGCTTCGAGATAGGCGAGATTGACACCAAGACATGCACGAGGTCCAATAGAGAATGGACGGCTGGCTTCCCGGTTATTTCCTGTCTGATTTTCGAGCCAACGTTCAGGACGGAACTCATCAGGCTTTGGGAAATACTGCGCATCGTGAGACATAACAAAGTTGTCCACTGACACTTCGGTGCCAGTAGGAACGTATTTTCCGTCAACCATTGCCCCAGGACAAGTCCGCGGTAGACCAAGTGGCACAGGGGGAAACAAGCGAAGACCTTCTTCGATGGTAGCACGGAGGTAAGGGAGCTGGTTTAATGAATCCCCTCTGATCTCATCTTCCGAAGCAAAAGAAGATCGTACTTCACGCTGCAGTTTCGCCAGTGCAGCTGGGGATTTCAAAAGCAGATATGTTTGACCCGCTAAGAAGGTTGCAGTGGTTTCAGACCCGTCTAGTAGCAATATCTTGGCTTGTTCCGCGAGATGATCATGGTTGAAGCCGCGGTCTCCAAGGATGTGGGCAAAAAAGTCCTTGCGCTGGTTGAAATCGCCCATCTTGATTCGACGAGCGACCTTCTCCTTTGTCAGACTTTCATGCCAAACCATACTGTCTTTGAGGTCTCTCGGTATAAATAAAGATAGGAGTCCTTCTGGAATACCTAGTCGCTTGGCTCCCTGAATGACGGTAAAGTGCTTTATAAATTCCAAGATCAGGGCAACATAAGTATCTGGCTCCCAATTCGCCACTGAGTCAAAAGACTCTCCAAACGTTAACTCGCCTACTACCTGTCAGTGGTCTTATAGTCTTCCCAGAGCCGACACTGTTTCTATGCCAGCTGTCGTAGCGTACCGATAATGTCAAAGGTAAGCCAGGTGAATGCAGACGACATATCAACGCCAGCGGTTCCGGGGCTGCCTCGTTGGCTAATCTGGCGGGTAAACAGCTTGATGTGCCTCCGAATCGTACCCTCGGCCTCCCGGAGAGCACTAGCACTGAAGGCATGAGAAAGGGATCGTCGTTGCAACCGATGCGATTCTCGATCAATAGTAGATAGTGAAGGAGGAGCTCCCCAGGCACTTGCGGTATCAGGGAAAATATCGCATGGTTGCAAGGTTGGAGCCACCAATCCGGATTCAGGACTCATGAGTGCTGGATCTAAGCTCCTCAAGATAGTCTGGACATGGATAAAATCCCCTTGATAAGTGGCACGAGCGATTTCGCGCAAACCCCATCTCAAGACAGTGACAGTGTCCTCATTAGCCTTTAGCGTTGAACGGTGGCGGGCTTGCGCTTTTCTGTTTCTGGCCCGCTGGGTAAGTCTTTTCTGCATGTCGTTGTGGTGGTACTTAATGGGTACTGCTTGAGTCATGGTTGGCTGCCAAATAGGTTTAGCTGGTTAGTTCTGTATGTAATGAAACAAGGATACGATCTCAAGTTCCTTCCAATCCTTATATGGCGTGAGAACTCTCACAGTTTATCTGAACTTGGGCTTCTGAAGGGCACTCTTCTTTGTTTCAGGGGGTGAAACATTCTAAAGTCCACCTGTTCTATGTTTCAGCCTACCTAAATGGAAGTTAGCCAATAAGGTATGTAAAGCATAAGCAGAACTATTTTTGGTACTGATAGGACAATATAGAACTCCGTTATAAGCTTTTAGCCTTTAGGGGGGCTTATCGGATCTTCCTTTGCGATTAAAGCCATGCCGCTCAAGGATAAAACCTGAAACAGTTCTTGGTATGCAGTGGGTAAGTCATTATTCGCAATTTCATCTAGAAAAATGCACGTTATGGCATCACAAAAGGTATACTAAACGCCTCTATTTTGGGTAATATTCTACAGGGAGCAGAAATGCCACTCGATCTGGAGGCCGTGGGGAACAGGCGATCTACCCATTAAATTCCAATCATAGAAGCAAATGCAAGCTAGCCCCTCTTCTACATTTTATTTAGAATTCTTTATCTAGAGAGATATTGAGTGGCAACCGTGTAGTGACAAGTCATAGGTTTAGGCCGCTTCATTCTCTCCTCAATGGGCAGTTTAATCGCTGGGGGTGCCGTGACCGATGTTCTTGTCAAATTCGTATCAAGCGGCAACAGATATTTATAGAACTTGATCTCCAAAAAACAGATTACCCAAAGACAGAGATTAGGTTATGCAGGCCACAGGTATCACAAGCAATGGTTGCTGAGACAATGTCTCCGTGAAAGGACTTCTCTGCCAGCGGCTTACAGGCCCAGTTTCCTTCCTGTGTGGCTGCCTATACAATCACTACTACCCTATCATCTATGAAATGATTCCAAGATGAATCAAGTACATCGAAGATATCAACCAAGTGGAAAGCATCTCTTCTTAACATTGCCTAGCACAGATGCCTATCCCCCTGGACCTTCCCACCATTCATTCGTCAATGTCAGAGTCACGAAATCACAAGGACAAGAACATTTAACAGTGCTGTCAAACATGGATAATCCATCTATCACACACATCTCGGATTACATCTCAATCTATTAGGTGACATGCGCCGAGCCTTCTTACTTCGCATCTCCTCCTCAACAATCAATGCTGCGTCAGGAACGAACCGAACTCTGGCATTGTGGCGTGGTTGACGTGCATGGAGCCTGCGATGGCTCCTCATGTTATCAATGCGGGTGAAATCGTTTTTTCCACAAAATTCACAGAAAAAAGATTCGGGCGCCTCGTTATGATAGCTAATATAGGATTTGTCAGAATGACCACTCGAAGCAAACATGTGTACGAAGGAAAGTCGGATGCTTGGGGGGCACTTACGTTTTCACATGGCGGTTCAGATGTTCTCTTCTTCGGTAAGCGCGATCGCACCCTGGGAAGTCGCATATGTGATTATTCCTCCCAAGGGCAACTGGGGGCTTGATGCTTGGCTTTTCCTTGCGCTGCCTAGGCGACGACCTTCTCTCTTGCTCTAAGCACGGCACATTCTGGCTTGTGCGGCTAGATTCCCCAGTTTGTGAGAATGATTGATCGAACGACTGCAAGCCATTCAAAATAATTAAACCAGAAGCGACATCAGGTTCATTGGTCTCGTTGAGAAATTCAAAACTACCCATATCCAAACTTTCATCGGGAAGCCAAATCGGACTTGCAAATATATGACCTGTAGGAGAGTCATATCCAGCGACCTTGGAATGGTCCGCAGGGTCAACACGAGACCTTAAGGGCTGAACTGGTATTTGGGGCAAGTTCGGTAACTCGCGCGGGCCAATGAAATCTGGTTGGCTCTCAACGAAGGCATGGAAACGCGCATCAAATGCAGGAAAGTATTGTCCGTTGCTGGATTGGCACGGTAGCGCTTGATCAAGGCCTTGGTTCATATGTGGTCCCCATGGGATCATATTATTCAATGTATCGATGCGCATAATGAATATGTCTCCAGAAGCTTGATTAGATCTGTGCCTTCTGCGGCGGGCGACAGATAGGGTCAGAATCAGACATTTATTTATAATCTTACGAGTGATCGGGTGACTGAGTAAGGAGTTTTAGAATAAAAATTCAGTGGCAGTTACAAGCCACTCTGGCTAAGGCCGAAAGCTGTGAAAAATATCCAGATACCCGGTGGATTAAGAATCCAGGTTTCCCCCCTTCCCCCCCTCCGAAAGAAAATGGGGGGCAAATGCATTCTCAACCCACCGGGTAGCCTAATGCCAAGATTATCACATTATAAGCCATACATATTTTCACATCCCCACTCACTTTAGATGGTAAAAACAATTTTAATTGCACTAAAAGCTATTAACTCAGAAGTAAATAAAACATTAGAGTAGTCTTAACGTTAATGAAGGTATTAAAACTATCGCAGTTGCATACAGATTTAAAAAACATTGTGTAGCAGAACACCTAAGTGTCGAATTTCTAGCATAAACATTCACCTTGCCTCGCGCCACTTTATCCATAAAACGAAGCAACATTGATTTATACACATAAGAAATTGCAAAGGGGCGAAACAACAATGCCAGGTCCTGTGACTCATTTGCACGCCGTCATATCATTGCACTGTCGTCAAGCTGTAAGGCTGGACCCGAGACTCGGTGCTGCTCATAGCAAGGTGAAACAGTATAGCATCTGGCACAATATAAACCTGGGTGACGTGACTTATCACTTTTGAAACATAATTCGCGTGACAACATTGAGGTAGTTGTGTCAATATTATCATTAATGACCAAGTTATAGGAATAATGGAGCAGGGCTTATGCGAAAGGCCCATATACGCAACAGCTCATGTATGTATTGTAACATGAATTGAGTCCTTTAGAGCTACCATATGGTGCACTCAAGACAGATAAAAATAGAAATGAGCATACAGCTTTATCCAACAAAGACTAAATAGATAAGTGTCCGCGGCGACCTTCGCAGCCAAAGCACTTCATCATCATGGATTCTCTTCCGGTCGAGATCTATTGGACGCTAGTGGGTCATCTATGTATTAGCGACCTGAGCAGCTTAGTCAAATGCAATAGGCGGAACTATGAACGGGCCCAGCCCTCCCTGTACCGGACTATACAGCTCAATTTCGCATCTGGCATCGCCGATTCTAGGACAATACTACTCTTGCAGACGTTGTCAAAAAATCGGTATTTGGGCGGTTTTGTTAGATCCATCTCTATTCTCCATGATGGCAGAACATACGATTGGACACTAGGTCACTCTCAACTCTTGATATCGGTTCTCTCCGCGATTATGCTCGCTCCTCAACGAGTAACTAGTTTTTCGTGCGAATGTCCGGGAATTACATGTACAGAGCCATTTCCTAACCTGAAAACTTTGGTGCACAAGAATATTCGATCCAAAGCGGAGCTTGAATGGGTTCAATGGCATTTGTCCCGATGCAGCCAGCTCGATTCTGTCACTCTCAGCCTTCCAGCCTGGAACATAATACCAGATACTACGATCTTCAGGAATACTCTCTCAACACATCTGAAGGTTTTAGCACTTCAAGGGTTTTTTGTCTCTGAACTTGTACCAGCCGCGACATGGGACCTGCAGAGTTTGGACCTGAGTCTCTGCTCGGGTGCGGAAACATTGATTAAGCGTCTATTGGTGGCGGACAAACTCAGCTCACTACGAGTTCTACACTTCGCTGGCCATCTTTCAAGGCAAACTTTCTTGGACCTTCTCTCCAATCTAGGTAAGACATGTCAGCTAGAGGAACTCTCCCTGCGTCTTGGTGGATTGTCGCATCTTGCAGGCATTGGAGTAATGGCTGACGCCAACGGCGACGGCAAACCTATTCGAGACCTACGTTCGCTGGTGCTAGACAAGGTTGTAAGCCGCAGCAACACGCTTCGATCATTAGTGTTGGATATTCGAGAGGTCATTGATCAACCGCAATCATCCATGCAATTTGATCTCCAAGGCGTGCAAAAACTGATTGGGTCATGTCCTGTAATCGAATTTATTGGAATGCCAGTCAACCTGCGAGCTTCTGGGGGGCGACGGTATCGGCGAATGAATTACGCAGTAAGTGAAAATTATCAATACCTTCTCATGTCTGGGAAACGGGGCATATTGACATTTTTCACAGAAAGATATCCACTTATCGGCGAGGCAGCTGAGAGCGTTTCATCTCCGCGGCGATTATCGTCCATTCAGCAGAACTTTAAACGACGCTAGGCATATATCACGGCCGTTCTGTAATAGGTCTAGTTTCGAAGTTTTTATGGGACATTATGATAAACTTCGAAAAGTTTCATTTAATGCAAAAGGCGAGCAAAAGTTCCTTAGGGTAAGCCTAGAGGAAATTAAGTTATATAACTTAAATTTATAGTCATAAGCTAGAGACATATAAGGTAAATAAAAAAAATAAAAACTAAACATTAATATCTTAAAAATAATTAAGATTACTTATAAACACAAGTAAGAAAAGACCTACTAATCGAGAAGGCCATAGATAGTAATATCTAAACTCAAGCCAACCCTTGGGTGCCGTCCATGCGTTAAACTTTAAAGCAGTGTTAAAAAGTAATGCTTTCTTTGACAATCTATAGGTAGTCTCTCTTAGGGTTAGTGCACAAAAGAGTCCTGCAGTATGGCTCTAGACATGCATATTCTCACAAAGCAAAGTGGTGGAGACATATAGATAATCAAATAACCCGAATCGGTTGCACTATAACTTACAAGGAGGTCGAGATTTGTGAACCGTCTATCTTGTGCAAAGTGTTGACCCTTCATGGATGATGACAAGCTATAATGATCAAGTGTTCACAATAAGTACGTTTCATTGAGGGTACTTCAGTGATTGCCATCGATTAGTGGAAGCCAAAACCTACTTCGCATCCTACTTCAGAGACAGGAACATTCAAGCGTGATAGAATTATGTGCTAACCTTTTCAACCTATAGAGACAATTATAGGTCGCAATCTGGCAGCAAATGCGCAGTTAACTAGTCAATAGAGTAGACTTTAAAATATATCTCTGTAACAAAAGGATGTATAGATCAGGGACAATGGAACGCTCTCATACACCTAAATCTATTGTAAAACTACTTACTGGCTATGAAATTAAACTTTGGGCTGCTGACACAGATGATAAGAAGATAATATTCTTTTCCACATTATAAGCTTCTACCCAAAAGCTTCCGCGATCACTAACAAATCTTATAGTGCAATCAAAACCTTAGGGCCTTGAAAAGGGAGGAGACCAAAAGGTATGTAACCCAGCAAATCGGACTGTTATAGGCAATGGCCCTAAGAGCCAGCTCCCTAAGAATGTGAAAAGCTTGAAAACTCCATGAGCGCAGGCCTGCATGTTTGTATCTGGACAAAGATGTAGATTTGTCATGAGTTGTCATAGTTCAAGAAAAGAATGAAGAGTAAAAGAGTTGCTCAAAGACAATAGATAAGGAACCGCTATCCTTTTCTGTTATAACACCCTCGCGATTTGAAGTATCTCCTACTCAATATGAAATATGGGGATCGTCTGCTAATATAGATGAAAAAGAAGTAGTTTTAGGATTTGATGCACACAGTATAAGTCATGGAGGTAACTTTCGGTAATTGATGGGCTGCAGCCGCTAACATGAGACGTCACGCCCGATAATATTATCATCGCTAAATCTGCATATAAATCACTAAGAAGATTAGATTTAGATATTGAATGCTTTTGGATAACAGACTTGATTGTGCGATAGGCTATCCTTTAGCGTACGCTTTTTTTTTTTTTTTTTTTTGATGCTTCTTCTTCCTGCTTGAGTCTTCCTGGTCGAATTCGAACTTATAAGCTACATGGATTCACCGGGCTAGATAAATTAAGGCTTTACTTGTCTCTAGAAAATGACAATGCCAAGGATGCGAAATTGATGGACATGTGTTAGGATATACCAGCTTATCTGGCCTAATGAAGATGAAGTGCTGTCCGTAATTCTGCTCAAATAAAGACCCATGACCCGTTTATAGCTTCGAAAGAGGAGCGATGAACTCCTTTTGGCTCTCAAATGCATTTAGACTGTGCATAAAAGATTCCCACGACTCATCAGAAGTGATAGGTGCCGTCACATAATCGTCTATATCCGACCGCGAAGTAGATTCAGATCTGATCTGGGCTAAGACAGTATTGTATGACGCAGAGGATCGAGACGGTAAATGTTCTTCGGCCAGCGTGTGCAGTGGATCCAAATCTTCACCCATGCAGATGCGCTCATACAGCGTGCGCACTTCTAAAGGGAGACCGAACTTCTCAGAGGCCTCATAGGCCATGCGATTTCCGATCGCTTCCGCCAGGGGTCGACACCGAGGGAGGATGTGACGGTCGAATGCGAGGCCGCGGTGTTCTTTATAACCCCCAATTCTCTCCAGCCGTGATTTCATGTCAGCCATCATTTTTGCCTCGCGTTGCGATAAGCGAGATAATCTGTCCTGCGCCGGTGGAAGGTCTAATTTCCCTCCCAAGAGCTCTGACATGAATCCTACAAAGCAAGTGGTTAGTTATGTTGCAAGACCAGAAAGACTGCTAGCAGGCAGATGCTCACTGAGTACGTACGAATGCACAGGACCAACGTGTCGCCTTCGGCAATTGAGTTTCCGTGAAATGTCAGGTCCAGCTCGCTTATTTGATTGTACCCAAAGAGACCTTGCCAGCCACACCGTTCGGCCAGCGGTCTCAGCACTTCAGAAGCTTTGACCACTGTCGCCTTGAAAATTGCAGCAAGTGCATGTTGTGTAGGGCCGCTCAGGTCAGGGCACATGTCTATAGTCCACCGAGCGAATGCATCCAAGACCTTTCCCTGAACCCATCCCTCAACTATTGGATGTTGCTGAGTGCTGAAAGCCATAATCCTCTTTCTACCTTTCCCATCGGTTGCTGTAATAGTTCTTCTTTCGCTATAGACAGCTGCTACGCGTGTCCCAACTTTGATAGCCGAAATTCCCATAATAGAGAGGGATAGCGTTCCAGCTGCGATGCGCCAAATATGTCCAAGAAATGCAAGACGGCCGTTCTCTGGTTTTGCAGTAGAACCGAGTAGGGCCGTCGATGGCAGACTAACATGATGAAAAGTCGTCAGAGAGTGATCCAGCGGCTTTGTACCCGGCCTTGTAGGAAGGATACGTGATGTAATCCCGGGCCGCATCCCCCCTGCGTCGCTGAGAAACACGAGGAAAGGCTTCACGCCATGGCTCTCCCCATCAACCATGAGGCGAGCAAATACTATGGCTAAGCGAGGCATGTTGCAGTAAGGTGTTGTTGGAGGCATTGCCTTTGAGGCCCCTGCGTGAGGAGTATCCAGATCGTAGGAGCCATCCGGCAGCAATGTGACAGTCGTTTCTAAGTTACGAGCGTCTAAGCCATGGCCAACCTCTGTTAGCATAAACTCGCCGCAAATGTCGAAGTTCAGTAGTTTATCTAGTATGTCCTGGAGGTCAGGACGCCCTTTGATGAAAGAGCAAAGTGTTCCTATGCACAGGTTTATATGTATAGCTGCAATGATGAATGCCGTCATATCGCGAGCGGCGATCACTCCATCGGCTGATTCAGTACATATACCAGGATATAATGAGGTTTGATACACTTACTATCAAAATGGAAATCCCAGAATTTCGGGGTAAAGTTCTTTATGTCATGTTGTGACAGACCTACAATAGATCAGCTTACCAACACCTTTTTCAAGCAATATTTTGAACACACCACTGTGAAGCCACATAGACTTTGCTCTCTCGTAGTGTATGGCTATATCTTGTCGGGATGCAGGGGCCACATTATCATGGTCCCTGTGCCAAATATGCTGGGTAAGAATTGCTTTGGAATGATACATGCTTGAAGCCTGGTTTCCCTGATGACTTCGCAGTAGCTCTTTGCTCGTAGAACTAGAGGCCATCGTACGAGATATACTGTAAAAGACAAGTAATATTTGTTTAATCGTTCGGTGACTCTTATAAGAATTGAGGACAATCCCAGCTAGGTATAATGATTCTATCCACTTGAATGTACCTTATTACCATGTGATGTCCTAGGCCCACTTCTCATCATATAGTTTGGTGAAACGTGTGGACCTTTCCCACAATGAGAAGTGGCAATGAAAACTGGAGCCATTGGACCACGCCTTCTATCGGTAGCGCATCTACACTGTTGAGAAGATAGCCCTTAGTCATTTGGCCCACCTTCCTTTGATTTAGCCTGACCACCGTAGCCGGCCATAGCCCCAGCTAGCTCCGTAATGAACACACACACCACTTTGTGCCTTCATCAGCCATCAGCGGGTTTGGGAACCACCAGAGCAGTAATAAGCAAGACACAATGGCGCCACAATAGCCGGATCCAGGTGATAGCAAATCGATCATGTCCAGTGGTGGGGTCAAGTGTGATATATCGTATCTCTTTGAGTGTCATAAGCCTACACTTGCGTACCGGACAGGGGGTCTAGCCAACCAGAGGATATCAAATAAAAGGTACATTCAACCCCACCTAATTTATGCGGTGATAGAAGTCCCAACAATTACCGGATCTACATAGGGGTACTTTGCACTCCTGACAGCCGTACCGTGACTGAACCCTTTTGCCCTTATTCCCATTATTTGTATTAGCTTGTAAGGGCTGCGGCTGACCCTCTCTAACCTGTATTCCTTTACAAGCTTTACAAGGCGAGGGGTTTTTATTTCGGACCCAATTATGCAGTGTTACAGGCCTCCAAGTCACTCCATGTACCTCAGCCAAAGCGGGGGTCATGTGGGGCTCGGTACGGAAGTGTAGGCTTATGACACTCAAAGAG
>JAAIJJ010000417.1:7404-94932 GCA_020976545.1 Fusarium sp. Barmshour
CTTAGTATTATGCCTTATGCAATCTGTAAATATAAACCTAATACAGACTAGTTTACCTATTTAGAAACCTTAACTATTATACTTATTTTAAGTCTTAAAATTAACTTTTTAACTTTTTCCTTTTTACTAAAGCTAGTCTAATATATATTAATTATAATAAAAACTTAAATTAATTTTTTCTTTTTTTACTTTTAACCTTAAAAAAGGCTATTTAGCTTTTTAGCTTTCTTATTAATAATTTAAATAAAAAAACCCTCTATAGCAGGCTATTATAACAGAAGTCTAGTTTAATATAATAGCTTCTTAATATTTATTTAAGTTAAGTATTAAAAGAACGAGATAAGTCACACAAGCAATCTAATCCCGAGAAGACGTCATTAGTAATGCAAGATGTGGCTAGTCTACCAGACCCGGGAAACTTGCCCAGAACGATCTACGGGTTAACAGTAGCAGAGTCACCAAAGCAAGACGACAGTCAGGTCGAGAGCGCTCCAAAGGTTAATGGTGAAGAGTTGTCCTTCAGTCAAAAGCTTTCAGGCTTCACAGATAGTAACGCCGGCTATGCCATTGATTACCTAGTCCAATCACTCACTTGATTCCCAAAAGTGCCGGCTTCAGAGCTACAAATCGCAGAAGGGCATCGCCATGGACCTTGCCTTCAAGCCCGTCACTCAACAAGACAGTGAGACTCACATTAACATTGCTCCGACACAAAGGACGACAGTGCCAGTATGAAGATCATCGCGGTACTGACCATGGTCTTACATCCAGCGACGGCTACGTCAAGCTTCTGTGATATGAATTGTTTCAACCTCTCAGGCGAAGGGTACTTTCAATCATCTCCTAAGACCTAGATATTCGTTGTGACTACTTTCCCTTTAGCCCTTGTTGTCTTTCTTATTCGGGTGTATTGGTATCGGATAATTGACCATCTCAGGCAAGGCACTAGATAAGATAGCAACGTCTTGTGCGGTTCATTTTTCCTCCAACTATTGGTAAATATGATTTGTTCATAGACCCTGATTATGCTGAATGACGTGGCAGATTGTGATGTACAACCTAACAGCAACACATATTCGCTAGATAATAAGAAGAGACTCCGATCAATTTAATTGCTTTTCCTCTCGGTTCAGAAGCGATAGGACCCTTGGGAGTCCACTCAGACTTAAATGGAGCTTAACCTTCCTTCCAACAGTTCATTACCATTGCTGTTAACATTATAGAGATACTGACTTAGGCAAGGTAATTAAGTAGCACGAAATCTCACAAAATATGTTTGTTGAGCGATTACGACATTAAACTGCACGCTTGGGCATATCTAGGTTCTGTGGTCTGCTCAACACCAAGCTTCGGAGACTCTCCCTTTCAACAACGAATGGTGATATCTTCACTCTTTCGACATGCCAAAGCCCCGAGCTCACCTGACCCGAGCCCTGGGTATATAATCTCTTCTTCGCTTTCGACTTCTCTTTCCTTTCTTCTTTCCCCTTTCATCACCCCTCTTGGGCTACTCTAGCACTCTATTCAGACACACCTGTTCGGAGTTGTGACCAGCGGCCCCCTTTTCAAGCAGGTCTTCTTGGGATCGTTAACTTTGGCGACTTTCGGCGGCTCCGGCAACGAATACGACTTTGCACTTGAGCTGGGGCTCAGCATACATAATTCCGGGCAGTCGTGCTCGGATTCATCAATTTCATTGACTCCGGGGTTTCTTTTCAGATTCGCGACACTCAGACGTCGCACTCAAAGTCCTCGGTAGCTTCGTCCTCGCTGACTTTTCAGACCACGAATACCCAATCCCAAGCAGCTCTGAGCGGAATTATCGACGTCGGCACTACAGGACTCTTATTGTTGACAGAATTCGCAAACTCGAGCAGCCCTGCTTGGAATCGTGGCAATCCAAACATCCTCTTTCTAGGGGACCCCTTTATTCCCTAATACGATGGCACCAGCTACAGAGAGCAATGGTAGTCCCGCTATTTGACCCCGCAAAAGTGGAAAGGATTTCCAAGCATCATCGCAACTTCAAGAGTTTGATGCGTATCTTGGACGTCAATAAACAGCATCCCATTCTGACTTTTCCCGGAACCCCCGCCTGGATTGATCAACATATGAACTATGACAACGTTCACCATGAGAATGCTGCACGAATTAGTGGACTAGTTGCAGATATCCCTGATTCCTTGGTCGACCATGAGCGGCCGTCTGTCATGGATTCCCCTGCTTCCTTGTCTCGATATTGCTCTTTTGGGAGCGAAAAAGATTTGAACTCCTACGTTGACATCATCAGTGAGTCCATAACTCCTGCAAACCTACACAGAAATTTTACTAATGTGCGCGAATCTAGTTCCGGATATTGTTCAAACTGCAGCTCTGGTTGCCTTTAATTGCTTTCAGCCTTCAATCGTGGCTAATGGCATCAACAAGTTATCCTCAGGGGCTTAGAAAGCCGGGGTTCAACCTACGATGCAGGAGTTCAAGTTTGAAAGCCGTATGCGGGGCTATTATACTGATCTCAAGACCGCAATTGAGCGCTATAAAGGCAATGTCAACAAAACAGACATGCCCAGCCCAGCTACTATCCTCGCGGCCTACGAAAGCAACCCAGGGATCCGGAGATTTGTCAACGAAATTGCATGCCTTTACACCAGCCCTACCTTTATCCCGGCTCTACATAAGCATATCTCAAAGCCTGTCTCGAAGAGACAAGGTAACAAAATATGCCCAGAGGCGTTCGTCCCGTCACATGCCATTCAAATCATGCTTTTTGCCGCTCAAAAGTGGGATCCAAAATGTGAATACTCCAGAGACCATAAATACCCCCATCGATTTCCCTTTTGCAACACCCTTGGTTTCGGTTATGATCCGGACGGAGATGTTCGCGATCGGCTCTGTACGAAGAACGTTCGTCGGGCAATTCTACTGTTCTGCTATCTGATCAAACGATGAGATGGAAGCTCGGTTTGGATTGGCAACGCCCCAAACAACCTGAACGTGGGCTTTCCAGGGCATTCTGGCCCTGACGCTGAAGATGATGGACCTCCTACTCCCAGGATCGAAACTGCACCTGCTGTGCCGAATGAGCATGCACCAGTCAATGGAGTTGACGTTGTGACGGACAACAACGAATCCGATGAGTCCGATGAAGATGAAGATGAAGATGCAGACGCACCTGAAAGTGTCGATGAAACGGAAACCATTGAGGGACTCAGTACAATCAGGATCAACACCTTGTTGTTGGAATCTTTTATAACTACACGTCCATCGGAAAGTCTCTCCCAGCGCCTCCGGGGCTCGGGCGAACCCGAATCACCTCCGATCTCGTTCGATAAGCTCCGGAAAGAGCTTTATTTCCTCCTTGAACATCATATGCAGCCCGAATTTGAGTCTTTACTCTCCACATCCACGAAGCACGAGACACATGTCCCTTTCGATCTTGCAATATTGGACATGAAGCATCTGATCAAATGTCCATTCGGTGGTAAGGGGCTTTCTTCTTGATGATCCTTTCACGCAAACCTGCTTGGAATTATTCCTTAGCCTTCTACCTGAACACTAACCCATCATAGTCTCAGCAAACTCAGAGGTTAACCAGTCATCACGCAAGATCCTCGTCGATTTGGGTTACGGGCAATCACCAGGACATGAAAGTCGTCCGAATTCGAACTTGCCGGAACACCGTAAGGCGGTCTTGATTTCGTTCGACTGGCGGAACAAGATAGTTCTCGAACTTGAGGAACCCCCCTTTCTGGCTACTGTTGCTACGGCAAAGGCTGTCATGAAGCAGCTTCTCAATCCGGAAATTGAAGAAGATTGGATCAAGGAACGTGGGAGTTCTGAAGTGGCCCACCTTGTTGACACGTATAAACTGCTTCTCGATGACCAGAGCTGTGGCTTACGTTTACTCTACAACTAGACTACAGATGACGAGACCAGGCATGCGCCAACTGAGAGGATTGACTGCATTCGCTGGGTTTGCTACTATAATCCGATCATGACTCGAGACCTTGAGTTAGCATATAAGTACTGCAGGGAGGACAAGGAACGTCTTGTTGTCTATGTCGAAGATCCATGGATTCAGTGGTAAGCACACATGTTTCCCTTGTTTCGGGCAGTCCTGCTTGGAATGATGCAAATGCTTCAAGATTGCTAACCTTTTTTAAGTATCGCTGTGGCCTTGTTCGTCGTAGCCGGTTTCAACGTTGGCACTATCCGCTCCTCAGACACTACCGAGGAGCAATTCAAGATCATGAACCAATGGAAGAACAAAGCCTCCCGCTCGGAGATCCTCGTTGCCAACGTGGACACCAAGATCAGGGACGTCAACATGCATACAGGCTGTACAAAGGGACTGCTGTTGAACTGGACTCTTGAACCAGAGCGCATGCTCAAGATCATCAACAACATGGTCAGCACCAACCAGAAGAAGCCGTCCACCTTTCACATGCTCAAGGTCGCCGATACCTATCACGATGTCATCGAGAGGGTCTGTTGCACTAGGTGGGCGGTGCAGCTTTCAGGAAAGATTGAACACCCGGAATGGATGACTGGTGTCGTCCGCGAGATCTGCACTTGGCATCAGTGTTTCAATCGCTATGCCTGGGTAGTCACATACGATCTCAAAGGCCACGACTTCAAGTATCACGACCCTGAATGGCGTCAACCTGGCAATGTCTTCTCGATTGTGGCGAAGCTGATGCTTCACCATCCCAGGGACAAAGAGTTCTGGGTCGAGAGCATGCCTATCCTTATAGAGTTGTGTTTTCATTTCAGGGATGCATTCGATAAGTCGGATTATCTTGAAGACCATTTGAGTCTTACACCCAAAGAGATGAGAAAGTCGCTACTCCCGATGTTCAAGGGGATGAAAAACGCACGGGCAGCGCTCAATGATGAACAGGCCTCTGAGCGACGAGAAGTGCTACAGCGTGGTGTTGAAGCCAGAGCCAAAATGTACGAGACAGGCGCTCAGGTTGGTGTGAAGCGCAAGGCTAGCGAAGATGGTGAGGGTGGCGCGAAGAGGCAGAGGACCAGTGCTGCTTAGATTGGCTCAGTGGAAAAGGCTGGATGCGATTTTGGACGGTACTCATCTAAGGAATTGAGACAATTGTATGCGATGGCGACTGGGAACTTCACAATAGCCCTTAGCAGAGAACTCAAAAGAAGAAAAGTCGCTGAGTTTAGAAGAATGAATGAAAAACATTAGTGATATGTTGCTGTTTTCCCTTTGAGTGAAGTAGAGCTGTTGAGGCTGGTCAATTAGGCGTGTTGTGAGTGAGAGCCAGTTCCAGTGGATGGTAGTGCTGATCCGTTGAACATAGCCGCTGTGCCGTCTTGTCGGATGTGAACATGCACAAAATGCACACGCGATTGGTTTATCACTTAGACCGAATACCACCTTGCCAAAGCTTTGGAAGCAATACGTCTCTAACAAACTTTACAATAACTCATATCAATCACATTTGAGATAAGAGTCGAGTTTCATATTATTCCCCATTTCTCAACCTGAAGCCAAGACTCGGAATCTCAAGCCGGGCCGAGATTACACTAACAATTATTAAGTCCGAACATCCGTTGTTTTCCGCCCTCTCTCACAATCTCACATCCGATTCCGCTCCCTTCACCGAAAAATAACACCGCTTGATAGCATAGCATGCAACCCTCAGAACCAGAACGCTACATCCGCAGCCGCATCGCCAACGCCTGCGACGGATGCAAATCCCGCAAAGTGAAATGCGACGGTAAATTACCATGCAGCTACTGCACGCGTCGTCAAAAGCCCCACGACTGTCACTATTCTCCCCAGCGGCGGAGAAAAGCGCACTCTGTGAGATCACCGCAGGGGTCGGAGAGGGCGCAGTCTACGAGACATACTAGTCCTTCTACACCTGCTGCTGAACCTGTGAGAGAGCGGGATAATGGAACGCAGATTGATGCGGAGGATGAGACCGAGGTTCCGAGGGAGGCGAGGCTGGTATGCGATGCGCAGGGAAAGTTAATCTTTGTGGGTGATTGTGCGCCTCTTTCGTTTTTTCAGAGCGTGAGACAACTTGTTACCACGAGAGTTGGACAGAATGCTTTTGCGCCGCAGTCGAGTCGATATTCGGTTCTTGAAAATGCGACGGCGCATCAATCGAGACGGATACCGGGTGATAACCGCACACCCATTGTTCATCCAGACGATGTTCCTCTAGCGGTCTCGAATTACTTGTCTATTGCGACTGGACTCGTGGATCTGTTTGATAATCGACGACTTCAAGATGATCTTATCCTCTGGGCGAATATGGACCAGAAGCAAGATGATGCTACGACCGTTGTCAATTTTCTAGTCTTGGCTATCGGGATGAAGATCAACGATGAGGAGCGATCGCAGGATTACTTTGAGTATGCGCGCGATAAAGCATACTCCAACCTCACCGGCAATCTTAGCGTCTCAACTGTTCAGATGTTCACGCTGATCACGCTATACATGCTCTGTTCATGCCAGATCAACGGAGCATTTCTCTTCTTCGGAACAGCTGTACGCGCAGCTTACTCGATCGGCATTCACAGAACAGAAGTCAACGCGCGTTTTGGACCGGATATTCACCGACAGCGAGATCGTCTTTGGAAGAGTATACGTGTGGTTGATCTTTTTTTAAGTTCTTCCATGGGTCGACCGCCTGCTACTTCAGACGTTGATTGCACGGTTCCATATCAAAGCCCGGATGAAAACCTCGAGGAACCTGTTGATCTACTCAATGCATCCGTGCAGATATTCTTGGTGCTTGAGGGCGTCGTCACGGAAATTTACTCAAGACGAAAAGTGTCGCTTCAACTTACGGAAGGAATATCACTTCAACTACGAGATTGGTCATCGCGGTGGTTAAAACAGCTTAAAGATATAGTCGCGAACCCAGAAGTTCAGGATAGAGCCCAAGCGAGTGGTGCTTGTCAGATATTGGCTACGTATTATTACGCCGTCATGCTTGTGTCGAGACCATTTCTCATGTACGAACTTTGTCGGCGACTATCTGATGGTTCGGTCAACTCGAATGGGCGATCTGCTTTGACGAGTGGGAAGTCAAAGTTAGCTGATGCTTGTATTGATGCAGCGAGTCTCATGGTTGATCCGATATTGGATCTCATTCAGAAGGGGGTTCTTGTTGGGCATGTTCCCATTCTTGTGTAAGTCCCCTCAACATATGGATCACGCTTTGTTCTAACTGTCACAGATCATGGCTATTTGCTAGCTCTCTTGTACTAGGAGTCGGCCTCCTCGGTGGTTTCGGCCGAGTCCTCGAAAAATACACCCGCATGGCAATCCACGCCCTAGACCACTGCTCCAAGCACGACACCCACGCAGGACAATACTCCCTCATAGCCCAATCCCTCCTAACAACTGCCCTCGAATATCTCGAAAAGCGCGAACTCGCCGAACGTCAGCGCCGCACCGAAAACTCCAGCCAACTCTTCGGTCTCATACCCTCCGACACAATGGACTCATCACCCACCTTTACCGGCCACTCAATCGCTACCCCGTCCTCTAGAGGGCGTGAGTCACTAGACAGGACGTTTTTACAGCATAATGGGTTACAGAATGTCGGATCGCCGCTGTTTGGGGATTTGGATTCGGCGTTTTTGGGGTTGAGTGAGAGTATGATGCAGACGCCTGATCCGAGTTACTGGGGCGGGCCGATGGGGAATGAGGCTGATTCGGGGTCGGCTTTGAACTTGTTTGCGTTGTTGGATGCGGGAGGTGGTATTGATCTGACGCATCATCTGTGAAACGTCAGTGATAAAACCGACGAATCGGTGAAGTTACTGGAGGTACGGAAGTTCGGAGTTGTCAGATCAGGCGGGTATGTTCTTGATATCAGATCCGATGAGGATTGCGCGTCAGAAGATAAGATGGTTGGTCCTCGGTTATGGAATGCCATGTCTAGCCGAGTAAGACGATGATATGCGGAAAAGTAATGTGATAGATCATATGGCTCAATGCCAGGAAAAGAAGCCAGTGTCATGCGATTTCAGTGCCGTTCAGTCGTTCGGTGCATGGGAAAGGGCATCAAGATATGATGCGGAGATAACTTCCAGCAATGGATGATTGCGCATCAACTGGCGCAACAACCTCTTCAATAGGCATCACTAGATTCTCAAAACGTAACCAAATTAATCAGGCTTCATTAAACAATCATTATCTATCTCTTCTCATCTAAGGCAAAGCCGTCCTCAAAATCTGCATAAACTTCCAAACATCCTCAAACCTCGTGTACAGCGGCACAGGCGCCACCCGAATAACACCCGGCTTCCTCTTATCACAAATCACAGCATTCTCCTCCAACGCCGCACTAACATTATCCAGAAGCCCATCCTTCAACAACACACTAAGCTGCGTTCCTCGCTGCAGAGGATCTCTCGGTGTGATGATGCGGAAAAGCTCAGAATCTGATGACTCAGCGAGGATCTGGTCGAGTAGATACTCAGCGTAGGCTGTTAGCACGAGAGCCTTGGAGCGCAGATCGTGCATGGTTGTTTTGTTGAACACGGATAGAGCGCCGGATAAGCTGGCGAGATCGATGGCGGAGGGGTTGGAGAGCTGGAAGCCGCCTGCGCCGGCGGTGGGGATGAAGTTGTTGTCCATGTTGAAGCGGACGCTCTTGTCGCCGCCGTACCAGCCCATTAGACGGGGGCGGTATGTAGCTTTGCCAGAATCGTCTTTGAACTCAACTTTGCCGTGACGCTCGTGGACGTAAGCACCTGCGATGGAACCGGGGCCTGCGTTGATGTACTTGTATGTGCACCAGCATGCAAAGTCAACGTTCCAGTCATGAAGCTTTAGCTCAACGTTTCCAGCGGCGTGAGCGAGATCCCAGCCAACGACAATGCCCTTGGCTTGAGCGTACGCTGTAATACGGGGAATGTCGAATAGTTGGCCAGAGTAGTACTGAATACCAGGGAGTAAAAGAAGAGCGGTATCCTCAGCATGTTCATCAATCGTCGACAGGATCAAATCCGTAGTGATGATATGATCCTCATTAGGATGAATCTTAACCATGCTCTTCTCCGGATCAAGGCCATGCCAAA
Organism: Fusarium sp. Barmshour; assembly: GCA_020976545.1. NCBI lineage: Eukaryota > Fungi > Ascomycota > Sordariomycetes > Hypocreales > Nectriaceae > Fusarium > Fusarium sp. Barmshour. The sequence goes on from JAAIJJ010000417.1 coordinate 16,471, forward strand.
CAACCTGACTCTCAATAGCATAATGATCACTAGGAAAAGGCTTCCACTCCAGAATAACCTTGTGTCTCTTCTCATTCGGCTTGTAAAAGCTCGCCATAAGAAGGTGGAGGTTTGCTGTGAGGGTGTTCATGATGACAATCTCGTGAGGAGAAGCACCGACAAGGTCTGAGGATTTGATGGCGCAGTCCTCTGCGAGATCTTGCCATGCTGGAAGTGGTGAGTTGCCGAGGGCGCTGAAGTGACCGTTTACACCGATTGAAGCCCATGTCTCGAGTTGAGCGTTGAGATATTCTCTGACGGCTTTTGGTTGAGCGCCGAGAGAGTTGCCGACGAAGTAGAGGCATTGTTGATCATCAGCTGTTGAGCCGTTACTATGGCCGTTACTGTGACCATTTGTGCCATTGACTGCACCAGCTAAAACAATTAGTCAAAATATTCTCTGGGAGAAGGGCGTACTCACAAGGAAGTGATCCATCGAGAGCTTTCTTCTTGAGGGACTTCTTGGTAGGCAGAACAAACTCATCCCGAAGATGGCTTAGCTTATCCTGCGAATCCAAATGGCGGGCAAAGTCCAAAGAATTAGCATCACTGGGAAACTTGGCAGCAGCACCGCTACGCAAACGCTCGACAAAACCGGAAAGCTCCATTGTATGTAATGCAAATTGTAAGCAAACGTGATGTAATGAACTGATTGTAGCAGAGGCTGATTGAACTCGTATGATGGGATTGCGAAATCACTTTATGTTCCGTGAAGCCTCCACCAGAATGTTAGCGGAAGCACGGAAGTTGGTTGGTCCATCCGCACATCCGCATCCCGACATCCGCATGGTGGACGTCATTATCCATTTTAGATATAGTGAAAAACAGCGATTGGTCACGCGGGCACAACACGGATCGGATGAGAAGCTTTACGGAGGCCGGAGACGGAGATCAAGTACACGGAAGACGGAAGTGAGGAAACAAGAAATTGTCCCCATGGTTTGAGCAATTGTATTTTAGACTGATGCTTTTCTAAACAATTGATACTATACATCTTCTTTACCAATTCCATCAAGCTTCTTTGCATTGTCTATTTTTAAAGAATTGAACTCAAAATGTCGCCACACGCTGTTACGTACCAACTTCCGCGCATCAAGCTCACAGCCGAACTAAAAGAGTTCGCCGTAACGAGCAACGCTTTCCTCCCCGAGCACAGCCCTCTGAAACAATTACCTGATTCTTACTATGAGCCTTGGGAGCTTGTTATTCAGCATCTTCCTGCTCTGATCAAGTACTTTGACATAAGACGCGCTGTTGATACACTTCCTGTTCTGTCGACGGAGAGATTAAGGTCTGAGGCGGAGTGGAGGAGGGCGTATTCCATCTTGGCTTTCTTGACGCATGCTTATGTTTGGGGTGGAGAGAAGCCAGCACAGGTAAGCTTAAAACTCCATACTTTAATGTGTTGTGGATGTTAACAGTGTCAGATTCTGCCCCCGCAAATCACCGTCCCTTTCCTCGCCGTCTCAAAACATCTCGAACTCCCTCCCGTTCTCTCATACGCCGCTGCAAACCTATGGAACTTTTCCTGTTCAGGCGACGATTTCACCGATCTTGACCAACTTGATACCCTACATACCTTTACCGGAACAGAGTCAGAAAAATGGTTCCTCCTCATCAGCGTAGCCATGGAGGCTAGAGCCGGCACTATCATTCCCAAAATGATGGAAGCTCTTGAAGCTGTCAAGACAAGAGACTACGACGTTATTATCTCTGCTCTCGAACAACTCAAGGCTTGTATCGATAGTGTCGGTGTTTTACTAGAACGCATGTATGAGAAGTGCGATCCTATGACGTTCTACTACAAGATCCGACCGTTCTTGGCTGGGAGTAAAAACATGGAAGCAGCTGGTCTACCAAAAGGTGTTTTCTACGATGAAGGCAATGGAAAAGGCGAATGGCGCCATCTCCGCGGCGGAAGTAACGGCCAAAGCTCCCTGATTCAATTCTTCGACGTCGTACTCGGTGTAGAGCACATAACCAGCGGCAACAACACCGAAAAGCAAGGCGAGCGAAGCTATCACGACATAGTAAAGGACTACATGCCAGGTCCTCACCGCCGGTTCCTCACACACGTTGCTCGCAAGGGCAGTATTCGCGAACTAGCGATGCAAACACCCAGCACGCCTGCACAAGAACGTCTTCAGAATGCCTTTACAGCTGCTACTGAGGCGCTCACTGTATTTAGGAACAAGCACATTCAGATTGTGACGCGGTACATTATTCTGCCGGCGAGGACTGGCAGGAAGGATGGACCGCAGAATCTGGCGAGTAGTTCGTCCAAAAAGAATGGGGAGGAATTAACGGGGACCGGGGGCACGACGCTTGTGCCGTTTTTGAAGCAGTCGAGGGATGAGACTAGTGAGGCTGGACGGTTGGAGTAATGGGTGAGATGTGTTTTTGAGTGATTATAGAGCATAGCGATAGATGAGCGCGATATGCGCATGGCATTTCTTTGAACAAATACAATTTATGAACATTCACTGTACCTTGCGCGTCGCGTTTGATGTCTGCAATCAGGTGAACACCAGCCACTTCGGGGCCAATGAAAGCACCGGTCAATGAACATCCACCGTGAAGAACCTCCATTCTAAGGTGATCTCAATTTCTTCTAGAAAGATTCCATGCGCCAAGGCCGTAGAATTGTCTTCCGCTTACCGTTCCATCAATCTTGGCATCACCATCTCCAACACCAAGACCAACGATCATCAACACCTCCAACGTCAATTACCGACCATGGGGGTAACTGTCACCCTCTTATTGCCGAGTTCCACGGCCATGTCCCTGGAATTGGGTTTATCATTACCCGACTCTCTCTCACACCGATAATTCCCGTTGTTGAGCCCCATCCAACCCCGTCAAAATTAATAACACTAGAAATCTCTGCCTCGGAACTCCTTACTCCAGACGTTATTCCCCAATGACAAGACCCCCACGCATTTCCCCACGGGCAGGAATTTAATGCTGCTGCCTTGCGAGTCAGTCGATTTTCGGCTCTGAAAGCAGTAATTCCGGACATGTCTACCGTGGAAAAGCATTCGGGCCTTTTTTTTACTGGTAGTCGGGGTTTGCACGGGCTTTCGCACTTCAGTTCCCCTCACTTGACTCTTTTTTTTTTGCGGAGTCTCCGCATTCTCTCCAACGTTGCAATGTTTGGAGGCGTGTGGAGGACAGAATTGTGAGATGGGCTGTGTTTGTTGGAGCAGTCACAATTTGGCCCTATCAGTTCCTGTGTCTTTTATACTAACTGTACTGTTAATTACTATACTATTAAATCTCCTCTATCTTTTCTGTAGTATTTACATTTTGTGTAGATTTAGCGCAGCCTCCTTAATCTCAGACTCTATCTCACTTTTCTGTCCCGTTTCCATCCCCCTCTCCAAAAAGTAAAGATCTACACCACCACTCCACCATCATAACCATAGGTCCTTGCACACCATAAGTGTGACACTCAAATTTGCATTCTGCAACAACCGGCTCAGAAAATCTTGCCTCAAGCGAGGGTGACTGTCAACCTCTGGGGAACCCGTGATAGTCGCCTAATCAGGTTTAAGCAACGCGGATAAACCCTTGCCCCCTTTCTCTCTTCCCCATATTCTCCATACTCTGGCGACTGTCTTTCTCCGCGCTACACCATAATTGCTGCTCGATGATGTAACACCGTTGCACACAGCCGGTATTTTACCAGCGCCTGTACATTCTTAAAAGGGTTCAATATGCCCGCCTGAGGTTTGTTTCTGCAGGTGTTGTTTGCTTGCGTGAGACTGGTAGCTCACGGTGTTTATTTCTCTAGCTCACCTACCAAGTCTTGATCAATCACCATCATGGCGGATCAAGCAAAGCCAGACGACCATGTCGCCTCGGCCAAACTCAGCGTCGAATCGCACCCCGAATCCCGCGCCGCAAACACCTTCGCAATGGACTCTGTCCACCGGCAAGTCGTCGAGAAGCGAATGAAGCGCAAGCTCGACACGCGATGCGCCCTGTTCGTGCTCATCTACATCATGAACTACCTCGACCGCAATAACATGGCTGCCGCACGTCTCAAAGGTCTTCAAGAGGATCTGAACCTGAGCTATAACCAGTACGCGACCTGCTTGAGTATCTTGTACGTGGGATATATTCTCATGCAGGTACCCTCGAATATGTTCATCAATCGCATCCAGCGGCCGTCGCTGTATATTTCTGCGGCGATGTTGCTGTGGGGTCTTATCTCGACTTTGTCGGGTAGTGTTCATAACTTCGCTGGCATGGTCTGCATTCGATTCTTCTTGGGATTCGTGGAAGCTGCTTTCTTGCCTGGTGCTCTTCTGATTCTGTCGAAATGGTACACGCGACGCGAATTGACCAAGCGCAACGCCATTTTGTTCTGCGGAAACCTCATCTCCAACGCCTTCTCCGCGCTTGTCGGCGCAGGCGTCTTGTCCAACATGCAGGGCGTTCTCGGCCACGCAGCATGGCGATGGCTGTTCTGGATTGAGGGCGCCATCACAATGAGCATTGCCATTTCTGCAGCATTTATTCTTCCTGATTTACCTCATAACTCTCGAGGCTTTACGGAGGAAGAGCGACAGGTCGCACAGCTTCGTATGATTGAGGATGTTGGAGAGGCTGATGAGGATTCTGCTGAGGAGAGCGCATTCTACGGTCTTAAGCTTGCGGTCAAGGATCTCAAGATTTACATTATGATGTTGACCTTTACTGCTTATGTCGTTGGTCTTTCGTTCAACGCGTTCTTCGTAAGTCAATTGATGTCAATCGCATGCGCATCGCTAACAATTGAACAGCCCAGTTTGACAGGGACTCTTGGCTTCGGTTACGTGCCTACTCTTTTGATGAGCGCTCCTCCGTGGGTGTTCTCTTGTATTGTCTCGGTCATCAACGCTTGGCACTCTGATAGAACCCAAGAAAAGGTCAGTTCAATTATCTGTCATGTCGCGCAATTGTACTAACAGTAAATAGTTCTGGCACATTGTCGGCCCAATTGGTATCGGCACGACTGGCTTCATCATCAGCATGGCGACTGAAAACGTCGCAGCGCGCTACCTGGCCCTCTTCCTCCAAGCAGCTTCCTACGCTGGCTTCATCGTCTTCTACTCGTGGATCAGCTCCTCATTCCCCCGTCCACCCGCCAAGCGCGCCGTCGCCATCGCAATGATCAACGCCTTCAGCCAGCTCGGCAACGTCGCGGGCTCCTACGTCTGGGACCTCAAAGAGAACGGGTACCGCAAGAGCTACGGAATTGTGCTGTCCATGTTTGGCGTCACAGTTGTTGGATGCTACATCTTCCGTTTGGTGCTGATTGACCTCAACAAAAAGCTCGAGAGGGGAGAGGCCAATGCTTGGGAGACGCGCCAGGATGTGGCTGCGCATACGGCGGCCGTCGAGGTCATGGACAGCCCCGACGAGGCTTTGAGGATGAAGCGGGATTTCCGATACCTTATTTAAAGCGGCAACGTCTAGTTCTGGGCGTGCATGCATGCATCAAGGGTTATATTAGACCTCTCGTAAATAAGACAAGCTTTATGATGCTCTCCATGTCCAATTGAATGTTGTTTGGGTGATCTTCTCAACAAGTGGCTTGATGTGCCTTGACCGTTCTGCAACCCCTCTTTTACAACATTTTCCTTTTCTGTCTCGGTCTGTGTGATAAGCATTACATGAACAATTACACCTGCAAGAATTGATGACTCTGGTATTAATGATACGCGATAAGCATTACTCAGTATTATCTGGACTTTTGTCGTAGTCCAGTCAGCATTGGTGATGATAACTCATCATCAGCGATTTCATCTAGGGTAGCTCTGTCGGACCGGGATAAGGCAATTTATCGTCTGACACGGAACACGTTGACGCGTTAATTTTCACCGGTGCCTTGATCCCGCGGTCTCCAGCCAATCCAACAAGGTTGCTGCTCACAGCAAACTAAACTAAATGGGGAGCGGTGAAGCCGGCCGTTCTGCGGGGTCGTGATGCGCTCTAAGCAAGGAAGAGGAAGAGCTCGAGACGGGAGAATGACGCTCGATTTATCCACTCCAAACTCCATCCGACTCTATTCTCGGTGGTATTTGACAAGATATAAGATTCAATTATGGATCAATGATGAAATACCAAAGACAGAATCCATTTACCAATTCAGTTGCTGTTGCAATTGATGTAGACTGATAGAGGGGTTGGCCCATGCAGAAGCAGAAGCTATCACCCCGCCTCGTTCTCGTTGTGTATGTATGTACACGTCTCACCACTCAAAAGTCTATTAAATACAAAGCCAATTGGTTCAAAAAATCACCAGACAAGACATGAAAGCGTTAGTTCACATGGGTTCATGCGTCCCACCGAGACTTGTACTCACCCAACAGACTTTCTACCCCTCGACGCGTCTTTCAACACGGTTACAGCGAAATGGAGGGGCTTGCAGCATTGATCCCTGGAAATCCGGAGCTCCAGACAACCCATTGAGAGACTGATAGTGGATACTCTTCTCTTTGTAATCGCCGATGCCCCTCGTTTTTCGCTCGCCTTGGTGTTTTAGCTCAAAGGAGCATTGGATGTCTCTCTGCTTCCATGACATCACTGGACCCATCCCTCCATTACAGCTCTTTGGGCTTGCTGCTTTTATTTTGGACCACGCCATGATCTGAGAGACACAATCGTACAAATAGTCTAGCATCTGCCCTTCCATCTATCTCCCCTCTTCATTCTCTACCCCTCCATCGATCTTCTTCTTTTTTAATACCCCAAAACAACTTCACAATGGTTCAACAAATCCCCAAGGCCAACCACATCCTCGACCTCCTCAGCCTCAAGGGCAAGGTCGTCGTCGTCACCGGCGCTTCCGGACCCCGCGGCATGGGTATCGAGGCTGCCCGCGGTGCAGCTGAGATGGGCGCCGACGTCGCCATCACCTACGCTTCCCGCAAGGAGGGCGCCGACAAGAACGTCGAGGAGCTCACCAAGGAGTACGGCGTCAAGGCCAAGGCCTACAAGCTCAACGCTGCCGACTACAATGATGTTGAGCGATTTGTTGGAGAGGTTGTCAAGGACTTTGGCAAGATTGACGGTTTCGTCGCCAAGTAGGTCTCCCCTGTACACCAATTGAGTCAATTGAACTTGTGCTAACAATCGCAGCGCCGGTGCTACCGCCAACGCTGGTGTCATCGACGGCTCAGCTGCCGACTGGGACCACGTTATCCAGATCGATCTCAACGGCACCGCCTACTGCGCCAAGGCCGTCGGTGCTCTCTTCAAGAAGCAGGGCCACGGCTCCTTCGTCATCACCGCCTCCATGTCCGGCCACATCGCCAATTACCCTCAAGAGCAGACCTCGTACAACGTCGCCAAGGCCGGCTGCATCCACATGGCCCGATCTCTCGCCAACGAGTGGCGCGACTTCGCCCGTGTCAACAGCATCTCCCCCGGATACATCGACACTGGTCTCTCTGACTTCATCGACGCTGAGACTCAGGAGCTCTGGAGGAGCATGATCCCCATGGGCCGCAACGGTGATGCTAAGGAGCTCAAGGCTGCTTATGTCTACTTCTTGTCTGATGCTAGCACATACACTACTGGCTCTGACCTTGTCATTGACGGTGGATACACTTGCCGATAAATGGCTCTCTTAATGAACTCGACGATACCAAACAAATAAAGTAAATAAAAATATAATGACACAATCATCAATCCACTGTGGATCTGTTCCTGGTGTGCATGTGCTTGCAGTAGCGAGTAATGGCCTTATCAGATGGCGCTAGAAAATTCACCGAGCAGCAAAACCCACTTGACACTTCACGATGCCTGCTAGTCTAGTCGATCAGACTGTCATCTCGATGACTGCATCGCGATTCATGTCAATGCTCTATTCTATGTCTATTATTGAGTCATTATCATGAAACCCTACACTTGAGTATCTGCATCGCTTGCAAAGCTGACTGACCCATGGGTTCTGCTGTCTTTTGTCCCAACTCTTGTCGTTGATGGAGCTGTCGTATTTCCCTTTAAAAGTCCACCTTCATCGTGCAGTTCAATGGCCTGCGAGTCCCCCACATCGATAGTTGCAAGCGATCGATCGACAAAGATTTTTCGGTTCTTGTGTTTTGCTTCTGTGCCCTTCCTTGCTCTTTTTCGTGACATTATATGGCTCACGAGATGGCGAATATGAGGCATGCAGGCCACCATGACACCAACGGATATCTCCACGACAGACCAGATGACCGCTGATTGTGCATTCACGACTGCAACCGTTAGCTTGTAGCCTGAAAAGTTGTCTGAAGTATCTACCTGTTAAATCTGCAGAGCGTAGAAAAATTACAAGTTCGCGAACTCTTATCGCAGCGACAATGGTGAGACTAGACTGTTAGCCAACAAATCGGGATACGATTTTGAAGCACTCACAATATCCCAACACTAAACATGCTGATGACACCAAGCTTCTTTCTAAGCTTCAATCCCAGCTCCCACAATTGTGTCATCGGCAAGATAAGCATCCATATATCCAGCAACAGATTCAGTCCCGCGTGTGGTAGAGTAAAATGAGTTATTCCAGCCATGATGAGATCGCCTTTCTTCTGCTGCCAACCCTCCCAGAATAGTGAGAATGGCTGTGTCTGGAAGAACACATAGATGAAAAAGGCGACTCCGACTAAGACGTTGAAGACCATGGTGCATTTGACCATTATCCTGAACTTGTTGTCCGGAAAGATCCGGAGAAAGAAGCATAATATTGCTGCTTTGACGAGGACTAATGCAGTCAAGTAGAGGATCTCGATAACGATGAAATACTGACAGGGAATATTAGCTTGCTACCAAAAACTAGAGTCAAGATGTAGTTGCCTACCTTGAAAGTCATTATGATCTGCCTATCAGTGAGAAACCACATATCAAGGCCCAACCCCAGCGAAATCACTAACAACCTCACGTCAGCAATGTGTTTCAGTGTTGATGAGGCATGGTACTAACTGATCTGTAATACGACGTAAAAAGGAATCAAGAAGGCCTGCCAGTGTAAGTTATTGTTGAATCACCGCAGTTAAAGGGTAAAGCTGATGACTTACAACCGATAGAGTGGTTAGGGTATCATCCATTCCCCATATCAGTCCCAATTTGACTTGGGTGCCAATTCGTAAAGCGAAGAATACAAGAGCAATAGCAAATATGATACTATTGCTCAATCGATATTCCCGCGTCAGATTGATCGGCGGCGTCCCGCATACTGACGATGACTCTTTGATGAAGTCTTTTTTCCCACATGTCAGCTTCCCCAACTGTACAAGCCCGAACAACTCACCCATGGTCTGTCTCATCGAGCACTCCGCTATCAAGCAATCCCCAATCGCATTCGCAAACGGCTTGCTATGGCAAATCGCGTCTTGTCCCATCTCTGCATATTCCTTCTGGCTTATAAGCCCGATTAGGCAGTCGACCTAAGCACCATCAGCGATCTATTTGTCGGGTTGCGCGTTTATGCTACTGACAGCACATTTTGGCGCACTTGTGAGAACAGAGCCGAAGGTCTGGGCGGCTGCTGTATCGTATAGCAAGCATAATGTCCCCAGAAGAAGAAACCGCCCATTGAGCGTCATGGTGAAATGCACGTCGCAGTCAAAAAGGAGAAAAAGGGACAGGGGAGGGTTGCACAGCATTTTAATCGAGATCAAATCTAAGATACTTTGTGGCACTTCGGCAGTGGCTGCAGATTTGATCAGGCTGACCAAACCCCTGCATTCATCTGGCGCTGTGAAGCGTATCACAAGTACAACCATCCAGTCTGTTGGGCCTGGAGCAGATACGGAGATTCCCGATATGGAACTTGCCGAATACCTGGTTGGCTTCCATTATGCTAAGATGCCGAAGTGGTTAGTTGGTAGAAGCCTCACGCCAGGGCTGAAGTTGGGAATGGGTTGCATTCCTGAGCGCCTCAATTCTCAGATTCGACCTGGGGGCACTCATGGCAGAAGGGTCCTTAGCTTTGCCGCTGATCATCATTTCTCTATAAGTTGGTAGCAGTAAAGCGTACCTGCATTAGGTGCATCTTTGAGATCTCGTCATATTCCTTCCGAATCGTGAAAAGTGACGAGATTTAGCCTCACGGAGCTAAGAAACAAGTCTCGAGGCTTGTCCTACCTAGTGTAACCAACCCACGGACTATCCTGGGGATGATCATTGGTATATGATTGGTTCCCAGTACGACGGAAAGGAAGCCAAAGCGAAACTGGAATTCGGAATGGATCTGAAACTTAAAAGCTAATCTCCCTAAGGAATCATTTCTTCAGAGATCCTACCCGCATTCCCTATAGAGAGTTATATTGATCTTGTGCTCAGCCACTGTTTGCCACAGCCCATTCTCAGTTTCACATTGTTTCCAAGCTAACAGCCTTGTGCGGCTCTGGAATGGATTCAGTCTCAGTCGCGTGCCTACGCGAGATGGTTGAAGACCCTGTGCCATGCAACCAATACCTATTGTCAACGCCACGGCGCATGAGGCGACATCACGAAGGTGACAAGACCAATTGTATAGAGAGGCAGCCCCGAAGCTACCTCATAGCTTGACCATCGGCCCCGACAAGTCCGGGTTTTGGTGATTGGCTAGTAGCACTTGCTCGGGGCTTGAGATGCCCAGACTCAAATAAGAAACGCAATCCGGGGGAATCACGCCCCCTGGTGATACAGGCACACATCATCATTATTAGAAAATGTGGCAAGAAGCCACCAGGAATGATCGGATTGGCACAGATTCTACCGTTCCAGACTTTTAGCCAGATCCACGCCGATAATTGGTTGGTTGATGCCGAGCATTTGAAGGAGCCTGCTACTCTAATTCATGTACGCGTGCTTATGACCTTGAAATGTTAACAAGACGTGTTCCCCCGCGTGTTGTCCCTTGGATCCCGAGCGGCTTCTCGGTACACTAACTGTCAGTTCGTTTCAGATTTAGTCAGTTGGTGGCTACTTGCTCTCACTTAAGAAGCTATTGAATGAAGAGGCACAAAGCGGGCCGTTAGACTGCTATGGTGGGGCAAAGCTGGCGGTTCATGATATTTGAGAGACAGGAAATGCCATGCTCGTGATCATTGAAGTATCATTTATTGGCCTAAACATTTATGTTGTCGTCGTCTTGAGGATCAAGTTTGTGAACACATGATCAGTAAATCTGCTCAAGACTACCCGGGACCGGATCGACTGGCTTGTCATCTGATCTAATGCCCAAAGCTTCTAACAAAAACGAAGTAATTATCGATTTGTCAATCACATCAGGCTCGAATAATGGAGAAGGAATAGCAGCATGCTCCGAGTCTGAGATGTCGAGGCCAAAGCACATAGATATGGTTTGAGAATGTCTCTTTCGGTTTCAATATCTTAGAAAACCTAAGCCAACATGTCTTACATCAAAGAATTCTTTTAGGAACAAGTTATAGTATGAAAGTCTATTAACACTTAGATTAATGCATATTACAACACTTCATCTCACAGTCAAGTCTCGGTTAATAAAGACATAACAGAGCTCTGAGTCCAGTGTTGCTTAGATACTTGCCAAGGGTTACTAGACCATGAAAATTATTTGGCCAAGTGAGTTGAAAAACATAATACGTGATGGATGATAGATTCGCATGGAATTGCTTGGTGGTTCTGCACCCTGCAGCTCACCTAATTATAGTGCCTAATGGGACTGAGTTAATTCCTAATCTGTTGACTCAGTTAAGTTTGACTTGAGTTCAATTTATATCATCTCATTAAGAATAGTTCCGCAATATTCCAGTTAAGTTTAAAAGAGAGCTTCTGTAAAAATTTTAATCAGTTTGCTGGAGAAGAATGTGACAAAGCAATTTAATCATCACTCATCTCAACACCAAGCCTCACTGAAGACAACGCAACTCAAATCAATCACCACGACCGAGCTTGAACTGGAACTTGGTTTATAAAACCTCACGTCATAGCCTCGAGTGATGAGCAAAGAAACCAAGTATTTCCAAGACCAAAAGCTGGCTCGTATAGCCATATTTATGGTTCGGCCGAGTTATCGGATGGAGCCTCGGCTTCTCTGATTCCGCCTATCCGCATTGGAGGTGGTGAGGAGAATAAATACGAGCGCTAACCTCAGTAAAGTCAAGCCCCATTCGTCACTCTACGGTGGACCACGCACATGAAACCACCCCCTGTCGATCGCAGTTCTCGTTGGTTCTGGAGAGTCGAGAGAACATTTGATTCTCCTCGGATTGTAGTGGCTCTGGTGAAATGACGAAATGCAGGAACTTCTGCAATACGGGGGAGATGGTGTTGAGCAAAAGAAAAAGGAGGTGGAGACTTGGCAACTCAATTGGGAATGTCACATCAACATCCATGGCCCACGAGACATGGTCACTTTAAGGAATACGGTTTTAGGGTTCAATTGAGATCAAAGTTATTGCTATACGGCTGGACGAATCCCATTGTTTTACTGTAATTTCGCCTGTATAAAAATAGCCAGATTAAATACAAGAAGGTTACGAGCTGGCATTGACAGCTCAAGCTTGGACGATGGACCTCGACAGCCTTACCTTGCCTACAGCTGACGGCAAAAAACACGGTAAGTTATCTGAAAATTCAATTCGTGTCTCCTTTTTCCGTACTCCGTATTGCCGATATACTCGATCACACAAAGATCTTCACTGCAGTCTGCAGCCCTCATTTAGCCTTAGACTCAAGACTTCGTATTTATGAATTAGTTGCATAAAATCAAGCAACTTGACGTCAACGATTAGATAAAAAGCCTCAACGACGAATATCCAAGATCTTGGAACCAACAGATGATAAACATCTTGGTTTTTAAGCCGCTTTGACCGTTATAAAACGGTCCATTTTTATCCTTGATTTTACTGCTAAAAACTGAGGATATACCCGATCGATTATATTCGATTCCCGCATTCCTGTCGGCCAGGCCAACGGCTCCGCTGTCGCGTGGAGCCAAGACTGTCATTCACTGCTAAAGTTGTCTTCGGCAACAAACTCCGAACCTTGACAGGGACAAGGCCTGAGCCTTCTTGGCCATGATACGATGTTGACATTACTACCCTGAAGTTGAGATTTTAGCTGTAGAAATTGGAGTTTAATGATGGCGTTATTCGAAATGCCGCCCGCTAGAAGCAGACAGAATTAATCTGCCGAATGGTTGCATTTGCGCCAAACCAAACTGGAATAATTTCTCACTCAAGGTTCTACGCCAATGATTACCGGCGTTTATGTACGTAGAGATTGACATTCACAATTGAACAACTCACCTCACTTGTATGCAAGCGCCAGCCGAGTGATACAGTACATGAAGACCCATGAATGCAGGAACAGGGATGCACAGACTCCAATGGGCTTTTGTCGGTAATAAGAAAATACCGTATTGGACGGTGAGATGAGTGTCGACATGCTTACTTGGAAAAGGAGTTCCCAACAACTATACTCCGTATTCAAGCAGGGATAGCAATCGCAGCTTTCCCGCCATTCTCTCGGCATCGTCTTGTCATCAACCGACTATGATTACCAAACAAGGATTAAACGGAACTCGCCTCGAAATGCTACCTTGATCATCCAGAGTGGATTGCCTGATACTACCCATCACCAACACCAACATCAACATCAACAAAAGATATTGTTTGGCTGACATACATCTAAACAGTTGATTTCTCCACTGTATCTTATGCAACAATCCTTCATAATCCAACGTGTTCTGCTGGCCAACCTCGAGATTCTGTGCGAGATTTTAGTGCAAAGTGGAGAGATAAGCAGCGATCTACAGGGAATTTTCCTCGTGTATGTAGGTGCGTAAAGCACGCCAAGTAGCGAGCCAAGGGCAACGCTTTATACGAGCGGACCACCCAAGAGCCCCACGAATCAACCAGAAGACACTTGGCCAGGCAACATGACAGGGGCTGCAGATCACAAAAAGTTCCCCTCCATCAGCAAATTCATAGGTACTGAATACAGCACAACAGGCCACTGAGACAACAGTACAGGCCGTGTCAGATCATAAATGGCTAAGTAGAAAGCTAACGCAGGTGTGGTCAACGTTACCCCGCAGGTTGACTCCAGTGACACAGAAATTTACGGGTAATACGGTTCCTGTGCCTGAAAGGTAGCAACCAAGCGGCGTGTTTTGATTAACTCTATCTAAAAAAAAAACGGCGAAATGCTCTGCTAGCCTATCGGACCACGAGCGGCTCAACAACCACCAACGTTTCTGCACCGTGCACAAGCTAAGCCAACCGTAATAGACGAACACGATGGCCGAGAGATTGCACAGTAGCAAGATTCCGTCACATCCGAACTGTACAGTACATACATACGGTCGCAGCCAACATCGTGATCTGGAGCATGGATTTTTTATGGATCCTTGTGAGCCGCCCGCAAAGGTCCACCGTACACAGGCTGCATGTTTACCCAACCTTTCTGCTCATATTACATCACGTTACCGGGATGAACTATGGAGAAAGCCCGTATTTTACCTACACGGACAGTTGGGCCGATAGGACACGAGGGAGCCAAGCAAAGATGATAAGATCCTGGGGGTGTGAGGGGGGGAAAGACCATGCATCGAGTATAAGAGTCTTGAGTGTTTCCCCCCAGAAATTGTTTCCGGCTTCTTCACCCACCTTTCGTTTAACAAACGCTTCACTCGTTTATTGCATTCGTTAAACTATCCATCAAAATGCGAGGTCTCGTTATTCTCAGTGCGGCCGTTGGCCTGGCTAATGCTGCCGCTGTCGAGGTGCCCAAGAGGCATTACCCTGTCCCCGGCCAGGAGGAGTATCCCGCTGTCCCTGATACCGAGTATACTCCCCCGGCGCCCGGAAACGGAGGTGCCTACCCTCCTCCCGCCGTCGAGCAGCCTTCCAAGCCCAGCAACGAGTACCCTCCTCCCAAGGCTACTGAGCCTAGCAACGGTGGTGCCTATCCTCCCCCTCCGGTGAACACCAAGCCTACTGGCGAGTACCCTCCTCCTGAGCACACCCAGCCTACTCCCCCTGAGGAGACTCAGCCTACTGGAGAGTATCCTCCCCCCGAGGAGACCAAGCCTACCCCTCCTGAGGAGACCAAGCCCACTGGTGAATACCCTCCTCCCGAGGAGACTAAGCCTACTCCTCCTGAAGAGACCAAGCCCACTGGAGAGTATCCCCCTCCTGAGGAGACCAAGCCTACTCCCCCCGAGGAGACTAAGCCTACCGGCGAGTACCCTCCTCCTGAGTACACCAAGCCCACTGGCGAGTATCCTCCTCCCGAGCACACCAAGCCTACTGGAGAGTACCCCCCTCCCGAGGAGACCAAGACCTCTGAGTACCCTCCTGAGGAGACCACTGATGTCTACCCTCCCCCCGAGGAGACCACCGACGTCTACCCTCCCCCCGAGGAGACCACTGATGTCTACCCTCCTCCTTCCGAGACCAAGCCTGAGGAGCACAGCTCAACCGAGACTCCTTACCAGCCTCCTACCGACACTCTCCCTGCTGAGGAGAGCTCAACCGAGACTGGTTACCTGCCTCCCACTTACACGAAGCCTTCCTACACTAAGCCAACCTACACCAAGCCTTCGTACACCAAGCCTGGCTACCCCGAGACCTCTAAGTGGACTACCTCAACCATCTACACCACTCAGGTTCAGACCGTCACCAAGTGCCCTCCTGAGGTTACCAACTGCCCCGAGGGTCCTCACGTCACCACCGTGACTATTCCCATCTCGACCACCATCTGCCCTGTGACTGAGGAGCACCCCTCTTCTGTCTACCCTCCTCCTCATGAGCAGACCAGCACTCCTTGGACCACCTCGACCATCTACACTACCAAGGTTCACACTGTCACCAAGTGCCCTCCCGAGGTCACTGACTGCCCTGAGAAGCCTCACGTCACTACTGAGACCATCCCCATCTCTACCACAGTCTGCCCCGTGACCGAGACTCACGTCGCTCCTCCTCCTGCTCACGAGACAACCACCAAGCTGACAACCTCAACTGTCTACACCACCAAGGTCCACACTGTCACCAAGTGTCCTCCTGAGGTTCCCAACTGCCCTGAGAAGCCTCATGTCACCACTGAGACCTACGCCGTCTCTACCACCGTCTGCCCTGTGACTGAGACCCACGTTGTCCCCGTTCCTCCCAAGGAGACTCAGCCCATCGTTGTTCCTCCTCCTCACCCCGGTAACGGAACCTGGACTCCTCCCAAGCCTCAGCCTCCTAAGGAGACTTACCCCGTCCCTGGCAAGCCTGAGTACCCTCAGCCTCCTGCTCCTCAACCTCCCAAGGAGACCTACCCCGCTCCCCCTAAGGAGACTCAGCCTGGTGTCACTCCTCCCAAGGAGACCCATCCCGCTCAACCTCCTGCTCCTCAACCCCCCAAGGAGACCCAGCCCGGTGTCACTCCTCCCAAGGAGACTCAGCCTGCCCAGCCTCCCGCTCCTCAGCCTCCTAAGGAGTCTCACCCTACCTACCCCGTCCCTGAGCAACCTCAGCCTCCTGCTCCCAGCAAGCCCGCCGAGACTGCTCCTGTTGTACCTGCTCCCAGCACTCCTGCTGAGACATACCCTGCTCCTCCTGCTACCACTCCCACCCAGGTCACTGCCGGTGCTGGACGTGTCGGAGGTAGCGTCGGAGCTGCTCTCTTTGCGGCTGGTTTTGTCGCCTTCTTCCTGTAAATAATTTGACTGCTCACATGGAGCAACGAGTATATGACGGTTTGGAGATATACGCTGCATAGTACATGCACCTATTACCTGCACCTATTACATTCTATTAGATAATTTCTTAGATTAATATATTTACGGGCATAAAGCCAAGTAAAACTTGCGCTCTTTAATTTCGTGACGTCTCTTCAGCATGTTCGAGAATGGTTAAGCTAGCAGGTTAGAGATCTGACAACGGCGAAGAATCGGTATCCTAAGCTAGAGTTACTAGTCTGACGAAGCTATTCCTGGTCAGACTGGGTTCCTCCTCCTCAGCACCATCGAATCGGCTCCTCCGACTTGAGTGACTTCCACTGTCGTCTACCTCCCTGGAAAGTCTGTAGATCAGTTGGGCTTTGGAGCTCCATCTTGTTCCACCAGTCGGATAATTTATTAATATTCCACTCCAATATGATAGATGGAATACAGACGATAGCGGCGGTTATGCCAACCGTTTGATCAAGTTATGTATGTAGAAAGGACTGGCCGTTATTGACATTTCCGAATGGCAGCTATAGCGGAGGCAATGCGGTACACCTCGCTAAGACATAAGACAGAGCAATGAAATGAATAGTAAAATAACGCTTAAGATAAATAATAATAATATAATAAATTATTATACTTTATAAACTATTTAAGTACTTTTATTTTCCTTTATATATATTAGAGGTTCTATTTTCCCGCTTAGTCAGTTACTATAGTAGAATCATCCCAGCGCTCAATACTAACATCTCCCATCCCCCTTAGCTCATTCTGTTCAAAAGATGGTGTCAGTCT
This sequence comes from Fusarium sp. Barmshour, assembly GCA_020976545.1. Taxonomy (NCBI): domain Eukaryota; kingdom Fungi; phylum Ascomycota; class Sordariomycetes; order Hypocreales; family Nectriaceae; genus Fusarium; species Fusarium sp. Barmshour. The sequence goes on from JAAIJJ010000417.1 coordinate 33,962, forward strand.
ATCGTCCTGGCCCCATAATAGATAGACAGGATCCAGGAAATTAAAAATCCCTATAGCTACAACCATAATGGCACCATCTAAACCAATGAAGTATCCTTCATGGGTAATCAGGTAGCCGCTCCAGCCTTGCAGGAGCTCAACAGTTCGGTAGATACTTCGGATGAATATCATGGTCAAGGACACAAAGACTGCAACTAAGAGCCAAGTATAAGCCTTAGGCAAATCATTACCATCAGGTAGGCCATGCTTGCTCATCTGTAAGAAAGACTTTTTTAGAAACACTCTCCTTAGAAAGTCAATTACTAGGACAGTGAAAACCACCATGGCTGCCATCTGGAACACAATACCAGCGACCTATTACATCATTCAGTATTAGTTACTGGCGTTTAATAACCGCATTTCCTTTCCACACACAACAACAAAGGACTGTGGAGCTTACCATGATGTTTGTTCCCGGTTTTGTATTACCGTTAATCTTGTCTGACTCAGTGGAGGCCATGGCTCCTCCGACAGCTTGTATGATGAGAGCGATGACGTCGCATGTCAAAAAGACGATTGCGTACATCCTAGGGCCAAGCACAGACGATTGACGACCAAGACGATTGATGAGAGCACCGAGGATAACGTATAGTCCTGCCGTAATGAAGGTCGGGGCGATGATGAGGGTTGTAATCTGCATTAAAAAGGCGTCGTTGTTGTATGGACATTCGCTTGACCACGTGCGACCAGCCCAACCAATGGTTTCAACTAATTTAATAGGTATTAGCAAGGTGCATACTCTTCTTGGTATTGCGTGTGCGATCTTGGAAAGGGAATTTGGTATACCTAGAGCTCCGACTGCAAAAGCACATGATGTCCATTGACGTTTTCTAATGAATTGGACAAAGTGGCCAAGAAGACTCAAGCCGAAGAGAGCACAGAATGCAATTCCAGCACCCAAGGTCGGGACATAGTCATAGGAAGTATTGATCCCCTTGATCAAACTGTGACATCCTTCCCTCAGTGTATCCACTTGCTCTTGGGTGAGCTGTCCCGGCGCTTCCGTAGTGTTGGACATCTAGAAAAGGTAGCTCTTAGGGTCGTTCCGGTCCGGGTCGTTTGGCAGTTATGAGTTGTAAGTTGTGGTAGAGTTAGGATGCAATGAAATGGTCACAAAATATTTCTCGCTATTAAAGATGTTGCTTGAGTAAGGATTTAATGGAAAGTAATGGACACACACTTTTGTATATATATATAGACTAATTAGAATGGTACTCACTCGGTGCCCGCGGGAACCCATTCTTAGCCAGCTTTTAGATAATGTCATAAAACGTTAAAGGATATGCTCCGGGCTTTCCGGGAAAAGAGATATACTTAATATATCTTACATCATCTTTTCAAGAGTGACATTGGCTCAACCATACTGAGTCTCTTACCAAGTATCATGACTGCCTCTGAAGCACAGCCGGAAGAGATCGTCAAGACTGCTCTCATGTCTCCTCACAGGGGCATCTTAATCGCTGCATTTAGTGTTAGGATATATACAAGCATTTTCAGGAGGCTCTCACCCTTGGACTCGACACCAGATGATGCAGTTGAAAAGACATGGGTCATAAAAACAGTGAGATTTACGAAGCAATTGTCTTGGAGACATCTGCTATGCAAACTGATCAGCGACGTTGTCGTGTTAAGCTTGATGAGACCAATGCTTTGGCAGAATTGGATAGTGAACTCAGCTGTGCTCATCCAGTGGCTTCGCGAATCACCAATCATGGTGCTTATGTGGCCCCTGAGCAGCATTATATGGGTAGCTGTTGCTGTCTTGCTTCTCCGTGCCATGGCTAGCGATATAAGCTTTAAGCATTCGACACGAGACATCCAGTACACCTGGTGGGAGGTACTTCGGTTACCTTAAAAGCTGGACATGGAAAACCGATATGAGTTTTATTTCAAGTCTCTGACGCAACACCGCAAGCTTAGATGGATAAGAAGGCCGTCTATAGGGGTCAAGACAACTACCGCGCAATCAACCGGCACACCAGATACCAATGAGTATGCCATCCGTATAATTATTCGAATGCCAGTCAAGTCAACGGTAATTAGCTGGCAGACATACTTCTTCATTATAGAGCTGTGATCGCGATATACTTTTACGCAACATTCGTTCTTCTTAGTGCAGTGTTTATTGGAGCTGTTAGTAGTGTTAGATTTGCAGGTATGGTGGCTGGGCTGTATGTTGGAGTGAGGTTTGTAAAGTCTGTGTTCTGAACTTCCGACGTATGGTTATCAGCATGAAAATTTCTTTTTGCCCCAGGATGGCGCCCGTCACTCGAACAGACTTGTGATTGGACAATATGAGAAGGCCCCATATCAGATCAGGGCAGCCTACTCAGGTGATAGCAAAAAGTCACACATAGTTATCGCAGAAAGAGGTACTTGGTCGTTGTCAAGTATATGTCCTTGATCAATGAATGTATGGAGGGAAAATTGTGATATCCTTGCGCGTCATGGACCTCTCTTTCATCTTGAGGTCCACAATCAAATTGCTTCTGCAAATCAGAACTGTCAGTTTTCCGCTCATGGCAAGTCCAGGGTCAACGTTGCAGGTGAATAGAATGTCGTCAGTGACAAACTAGAGCAGGGATCTCATCTCTAGACCTTGAAGGTCAAGCTAGGTAGTGTTCCAGGTGAGCGGCCAGGTACAGGGGCAGGTAAACCGCGTAAATGAACGCAAACCGCGTAAATAATTAGGGGCGATCAGATTGATAATAATCTTGGCAATGAAACGTAGATCTTTAACAGTGACTGCATAAGCCTCGGAAAACTACAGATCCTAAAGCACAGTAATACTTAGTAAAAGGGCATTATACTTATTGCAAACTTACCTATAGTTTTCTTTATAGTTTTATATCGAGGGCTCAAACTTCCACAAAGAGACCCCCACTAAAAGAATGAAGCGACTCAACAACTGTCAGCAGAGTGCTGCCCAAGGACTCCCACATTCCGAGATGCAAAACTACCCAAAGCGGGATTGCATCATTTCCCCTGACTAGCCCAATGCGAAAACGCGCCAAACCATCCAGTCAGCAGCGGTGACAAGTCCCAAGACCCAGAAATAAGCTTAAACAGATAGTTCGATAGGCGGAAATTTTATTAAATTGCAGTCTCAGGCCTTCCACGTGCATCTTACGCCATCACCAAATTGTAAAGACCAGACGAAACCACAAAACAATTAACCTTGAATTTCTCCTGTCTCTCAACTGAAGCTGTAACAGTCCCTGGAGCTTTGACCTATTACCGCGCGCTTGGGGCCGGGGCCTTGACCGAAAAAGGCTTGCGGCTCCACGAAGCTGAGACGAGGTGCTTTTCCACCACTGTGAATTGAGATGCTTCTTGGCGGGCGATAAGAATGTTGCTGATCACTAAATCCGATGAAAATGTGATGAAGAAACATATATAAACGTGAAACTCTTGCCGTCTGGTTTTTGTTTCTTCAGCTTAGTTTCTCATCTCAAGTGCATTCACTCTTTTCTTCATTCTATTCCATTCTTTTCTTCACTGTGTGAAGCTGGTCTATTACACTCTTTTACAAAACTTTCCAACCTTTACCTGACTTTCAACATCTTTACCACCTCTCTCTTTTCAAACAGTCATCATGTCTTTCAAGGTTGCTGCTACTCTCGCTGGCGCTTTCGCCTCTGTCGCCCTCGCCCACGGAACCGTCACTGGCATCAAGGTTGACGGAACCTACCAGCCCGGCTACGACCTCACCTCTTACTACGTTGCTCAGCAGGGTGGCAAGATCCCCGACATCGCTGCTTGGTCCGCTGAAAACCTCGACAACGGTTTCGTCCCCCCCGCCGACTTTGGCACTTCCGACATTGCCTGCCACAAGAAGGCTGCTCCCGGTACCAGCTCTCTGTCCGTCAAGGCCGGTGGTACCGTCGAGTTCCAGTGGTCTGCCTGGCCCGAGTCTCACATTGGTCCTGTTCTGACCTACGTTGCCAAGTGCGCTGGAAAGTGCACTTCCGCTGACCCTGCTACTCTCAAGTGGGTCAAGATCGATGCTGCTGGCCTTGATGGTACTTGGGCTGCTGCCGATCTTATCAAGAACAACAACACCTGGACTACCACTGTCCCCGAGACACTTGCTGCTGGTAGCTACGTCTTCCGTCACGAGATCATCGCTCTTCACGGCGCTGGTTCCAAGAACGGTGCTCAGAACTACCCTCAGTGCTTCAACATTGACATCACTGGTTCTGGAACCGATAACCCTGAGGGTACCTTGACCACTGAGCTCTACACTGACTCTGAGCCTGGTATTCTCTTCGACCCTTACAAGGGTTCCACTACCTACGAGATCCCTGGACCTGCTCTTTACGGTTCTGCTTCTGGTTCCAAGCCCGTTGTCCCTGACACTCCCTCCAACGGTACCATCTCGACTCCTGCTCCTGCTGCCCCTACCCCCGTTGCTCCCACTCCTGTCGCTCCCACCAGCCTGGTGACCTCTGTCGCTGCGGCTCCTACCCAGCTCGCTGAGGTCCCTTCCACTGAGGCCCCTGTCGCTGAGGAGGAGGAGGATACTGAAGAGGGTGCTCTTCCCAAGACCTTCACCCTCGACACCTTCATTGACTGGCTCCGCTCCAAGAACGGTGGTTCCAAGAAGGCTCGCCGCCACGCTCGCCAGTTTTAGATTATCTGAGACATACTTGGCAGAAACATGGCGCTCTGATTGGGGGAAGATTGATCCTTTGACAGGTCAGGCTTTTTTTTTACATGTAGATAATAGTGAATACGCTTGCAGATGTTAAGCCATTGTACAATATGAAGAATTAAACACTCTCTGAAAACAGTTAAAAAGTGATGTCTAGTGCTATGAGTATTATACATGAAGTCAACGTTTATCGCTCTGCTCCCAGTTGTAATGGCCATTGCTATGGCCTTCCCTGCCTTATCGAGTTTCAAAGAACAGAGATAAAGAGCCAATGGGAAAAACCTCCCCTGCCATAAATAACCCGGTGACAATCCTTTCTGACTACTGTACAGTACTGGCTCATATGACTCCACTAGAAAGCACGCTACCCAAGCTCGCAGCCAAAGGTCAAGGCGAGAATGACCAAGCAGCTTCTGCTATCGCACACAGAACGCTTCCCCCGCGTAGACGCAATGCTCCTGTTCCTTGTTAAACTAAGATTTAAAGCCGGGGGCCCTTTAAACTCAGTGGCAAAGCAGACCAACGATACATCTACCAGACTGTCGGGCACATAAGGTCAAGGTAGGTACCTTTGTTAACTCAACTGGGCCTGCAGCGTACGTCAGCTAATACTATAGTAATAGTGTGGAATCGCAAGTTGTAGTCCTCGGCCAACTTGGCCGACTTGCTCAGAGATCAACCCGAGGGCTTCGCATTACAAGTCTTGGAGTCTCTAAGACAGGGCCGGTCCCCAAAAGCGATTATGGATTCGATAGGCGGCAATTTGTCTGTAACTGTTAACCCGTCGATAAATGCAGCGGCTAGGGGCACGTCTGCTCCAACACAGGCACCGTTGGAGTTCCAGCTTATTGTTCAATATCCAAAGGTATATTCGCGCCTCCCTCCTCTTGACGCAGCGTCGTCGGACCTGCAACTCCTCGGTATTCAGCCACTTGTGCTGGTATCGCTCATGACACAGGGCTATCGACTCTTTTTCACGGGAATATGTCGAGTTCAATATTACACAAGAGTGTCTATCCGCAGGATGTGATTAACAGAACATCTTTTGGTGTCGACAACGGAATCCCTAGTGACCCTCGCCTCCATTACGTCGACATTTCACGCTGGACAGTTGTCGCCATAAGCAATCAAGTCGCCGCGGAAGCCATCTCCCTATATCTGAACATGAACCAGCCCTGGTGGGCATTTTTCGATACCGACCTGTTCCTAGACGATCTCGTTAGTGTGAAGACCAACTTCTGTTCCCGGATGCTGGTCAACGGTCTTCTTGCATGGGCCACTGTGAGTTCTTGCGACTGCCAGGTCTGCTGTTGTCAACAATCATCACTAAGCTCGCCTCACAGCAAAGCTATGCCCACTATGAACCGATGGCCGCTACACTACCTGCCAAGTTCCTGGTTGAGGCCTTGCGAATTTACGATGCCGAAAAAGGCGTCGACAGTCTAACAACTGTGGCAGCGACATCTTTGATGAGTATGACGTGGATTACTCTTGGAAAAGACAAAGCTGGACGTCGGTTGCAAGAGGATAGTGCTAGGATGGCACAGCGCATGCGATTGTATGGAGAATCAGACGTCTCTTCATACAATCAGCTGGACCTAAGCGATGAGTGCGTTGAAGCAGCCGTATGCGCCACTGCTTGGGGATCCTTTAAACTCCAAATTTACAGTGCAGTATGGATCGTGCCATGTGAGAATGTAGCTGACAGAGTCACCAGGGTCATGTAAATGAGTTATCACCAAGAACCAATCCCTAAAAGGACACCAAGATTTCGCATACCAGGAAAAGCGTGGACCACAGCCCAGGGGCACGGCATACCTAGAACCGACGCAAAATATACAGCCGTATGTCAGTTCTGGCTGATAGTATTTGATATGAACTACCCTTTGCTACTTCGAAAGGTCAGTTTCCATATCATCAGCTGTAGCTATCTTCCAGAGATTGCTGGGTTGGGCAGATACATTGCCAACCGGAGTGGGACGTGATGAACATAATCCAGACTATGTTCTCAATTTGCAGTAAGTTCAGAACGTCCCCGGCAAAATACAATTTATATGCTTACTTTACCAAGAATCTGGTTTCATACAGCTATTATTGATCTGTTCCGGCCCTTCGAACACGAGTTCCCGCAGCCCAAGCCCCCAGGCTTTGCAGGGAATGCTACGCCGAAAGCCGTTATAACAGCGTCGATTGAACAACTAAAACGTCTTGTTTATCAATACCGTGCAGACTGCGAGTCATCCAAGTACTCAATCATCTGGCAAAGCGGTATGCTCTACCTTGTCAACTACATACTCCGAGATTTATCCAGCAACGAATCGCAGTTTTACTTCCTACTCTGCATGCGTGGCTATCAGCACCTTGCTCGCTACATGCCTTTTGTCAGTGGCATAGTCCAGAACCTGATTTTCATTACCAACCGGCAGGGGGTTCCTTTGACCGTTAATACTCAAAGACTGCTTGAAGAAGTTCGAGATGAGAGCCGCAGGAGTTGAGAGTTCTTCAGCGCGTATACGGTTGACCTTGAGATGGTGGAAGGGGGTGACAGGAATAGCGTTATGATCAATTGTGTAAGGGGGAGAGACCCTTAGTTAGTGCAGGCAACTAATAACAACTCTATTCACCACGACCTTGAGATGGTGTCCAAGGATCCTGATTCTGCAACGTTGGAGAAATTGACTAGCCGTTTTCAAGAGTAGCCCTCGGTGGTGAGCCAGCGCGAGGCATCCGAAAGTGGAACTTTACCAGACGGCTGGAAGGGTTCCGTCGAAGATCTGATAACCACCCTACCTATGCTTGAAGATGATTAAAGTGAACTACAAGCCTCAGGCCAACTACAAATCGCCTGACTCTAGACACTTAATCTTCTTGGCCATGAGATACAAGTGAACTGTACTCGATGGAGAGGTGAAAGACCATATCTTACAAGACTCGTGATGTGCCAGAACTGATATGTCTCCTTCACATCCTTGGATGTCCCACTTACGAGACGAACGAACCTTCAGCGGCTTGTTACCAAACACTAGGTTCCGTTACTTCTTCTCTTTGGCCTCGCATGTATTACACAGATAGAGATGTATCCCACCTGGCCCAGGACCATCTCGAAAATTAGTTTTATCTTTAGCCCCAGTGAATTCACTGTATAATATAATCACAATTACCCAGTTATTGAAGAAAGTGTGAAGCCATACATTTAGTGACATGCAGATATCAATTGTCTTTTTGAAGCAAAATAGCGCTTCTGGCGCGGCAGTCTTCTAAGTCGAATAAAGATTTAACAACATGTTACCGAGCACTATGCCTAGTTACGTTATTCTCCTCAGTCTCACAAGTACTACAAAGATTAAAAGTCATTCCGTCTGGCCCATCTCCCTTTGGTGAATCGGCTATCTCCACAGCTCTGGTAATAGCATCATCAAAAAGTTCCTCCCCGATTTTCTGAAACCTGTGGGCCTCGTTGGAATCTTGCTTCCTGGATCCGGATGAGTCAAGTAGCAATGCGGTCCGGCAGAATCTTTCAAAACTAAGTTTATCTGCGCCCGAGGATATTAGAAAGCGCTTTGAGCGCATACTCAGCATGACGGGCTTGATAGTCTGAGGGAAAGCCCCGAGTCTGAGATCTTCTTTGATCTCGGGATATTGATGGGCTTTACTATACTTGACTGCTTGCCGCAAAAAGATCTGAGCCAGGATTGACACGGTGATTTCCACGTAGAGAGCTTTCGCCCAAAACGCGTATGTATGCCTATACCCGATATGTAATGGCAGGTCACCACTAATCGGCTCACAGAGATGAACAGCAATAACCAAGCTATCTGCAAAGCAGAGCAAATTTCGGAAATCACCTATCACTCTGATAACTCGATCGATTCTATCCGGTTCCCATGGAATCCATGAATGTTGACGGAGTCTGAGCCTGGAGGCAGGTTCCTGTCTAAGACGGAAGGCATTGATAGCATGGATAAGAAACAGTGTTGTAGCCCTTTTTGCTACCGCATTATTGCTGATATTCATTCCTCCTAGATCAAAGAACTGGAACTTATCAGCACCGGCCATGGACCTAATGATATGCTCCATGAGACGGATGCGTCCACCAAATTCGAGTCTGGTATCGCAACCACGGTTACGCCATCGATGGCGAAACCGCAAGCAAACTAAAAAGACTCGATAAAGCACATCGATTCGCCCTCTGTTCCTCCATTCAATGAGGCCATTTTTGACAAAGGCGTCGAATCCATTTTGAGCCATGAACAATAAATAATCCAATTTGCATCTTGGTACTAGGATATGGAATTCTGGATGGTTGTGCGCTGGGAAATTCTTAATCATGTGAACATGAGTGGCCCATATCAAATCAATCATCTCGGCCAGAGCTGACCCTTGGAGAATATCTCTATGATATGCGAGTGATTTCAGATGACGATCAAGACGCTGACTCGCGTCACGCCCTTGGTACTTGTCCATGAAGGAGGGCCGGTTATTGCCAGTGAACTGGATAGCTGGCCAAAGACAATCTCGAAGAAGACATGCTCTGAAAAGCCTGATGAATAACACCTCCTGAGACATCATATGACTTCTCAAGATTTGTTTTCCGTCTTCTGTCCCGACCAAAAAGTCGATAGCAGTACGATGAACGGCCTTCACCAAGATAGTCCTATACCGAATGGCTGGATCAGTCTCTAGGTTTGTACCAAAGCGTTCGTAGTCCCGAGTATATTCAACGACTTCAAGGAGGCCCGCTGATCTGACGGGCACCCTTGCGCATAGTTCCTTACAGCGTTGCTGAAGATCTGTTACTGGTAGGCTATCAATCGAGTCAACAGATGTTAACCACAGGTCATCGCTCGACGCCACCATCAATTCAAAAATCGAGATGTATGGACTCGCAGTCGCGAGACTGGGATAGAATGCTGACTTGCTTCGCCAGACCATAACGATAAAGCTGAGAATCAATGCTGTTGATTCCTGGTAGAGCTCCACGTCTTCACCCAGTCTCTCCCACATGTCAAGGTATAACTTGTAGAGGTCTTTCGGCGTTCTCGAAACTCTTTCGTGGATGTCGCTTTCTGAGTCGCCATTCATAATTCCCCGGGCAATTGACCTAGTTACTAGAACAGCCCAAAGAAATACGCCCTCTGCCATAAGACCGATATCTTTCATAATAACTTCAACGTCGATTGAAGAGGATGCTAGTGCTATCTCCTTGTTTAGAATAGCCCTTGAATAACACTTAATATCATTTCGAGTCAAATTCTGCATTTTCATGTCTGGATTCCGACACAGCCGCATCCGTATGCCTTGTTCTAGGCGGCTTGACATACACACCTTGACTAGTCGTGATGATGTCTGCATACTGTCGAGAAAGCCGATGAGTATGCTTACACCATCATCATCCTCAAACTCATCAAGTCCGTCGATAAAAAGACAGAAAGGTCGAGCTGTAAGGCTTAAATAACTAGCAATAAGGGATTGGAGGTCCTCGTTGTCCCAATCACCGGGCCCAGCCTTGCGAGACCAATCAGGGTTTTGCTGGAGCCAACCCATGGCATGTTCTTTATCTAAAGAGCATAGTTGATAGGCCAGAGAGCATAAGAAACCCTTGAAACTATTTTGCATGGGACTGCCAACTTTCCAGAAGAAGTGAGTGAGGATCTGGACGTCGGGTTGCCATTGTCGTAACGACTCCATTGTTTTTCTATGGGAGATGATGAACTTCATCAACACACTCTTTCCGGTTCCAGGCCTCCCGCTGACCCAGTACCGGTCTTCTGTCGATTTGAGCCACCTGACAAAGTTCTTGTAAACAAGCTCTTGAGCATAAGAGTGTAACGAATTTTCAGACTGTGAGTCTGATTGGGAAGCCTCTGGTTCCCCATAATTGCCCTTAGGCCCTCCTTCGAATATCCAGTTGAACGTCGATTGATGGGAGGAATGTATATTGTTTCTCCGATGATTCATGTCTGGGTAATAGAAGCTTTGCAGGAGACGTTCATGGCCCTCGTTCTCCCTTCGGCTATTTTCTCTAGCTTCAGCTTGTATCAAAATAGTGTCCCTGCCTCGGTCTACGTGTGATATGAGTTTCGACTCATGACTAGCAAGCTCTGTTGTGACATGAGTCTTGGTAGATGCCTCCGCTCTATTAATACGGTCTGAGATCTGTGTATTGATAAGGCTCACTTGTCTTTGGATGAGATCATGAAGTTCCTTTTCGCTTGCGGAAGATGCCTGAAGGAGAGTCTGGAGCTTGTCTTGGAGGTCTGAGGCCTGGACTTTGGAGATGTCAAGACCTTTGAAGACACCAACGAGAAGATTTGTCTCCAAGGACTCTTTGGCTATGCGTAGTTGACTTTCCAGACGATCGATTTCTGGTTTGTTAACGATGCCTTGGAGAACTGCTCCGAAGCGAGCTCGTTTGCGAGGCTTTTGTTGAGAAAGGAAGCGAGCTGGAGTTTTCTTCCTCCACTCTTCTTCGGCATCTCGACAGTTCCGAGCTAGAGTCAAGAGTCTCGAGTCATCGAGGTTGAGAGGCTGCTGTGAAACCTCCAGCGACTGGGTCAAGCTTGAAGCGGTGTCTGCGAGGTTTTGGGCGTAGACGCTGAGCTCTGGATCAGGTTCACCCGTCCGGTAAGCATTCTTGCAGAGCGTGGCCGTTTTGAGGCCAACTTCGACAAGTTGAACAATGTTGCAAACAAGGCCCAAGGCCGCAAGTGGCTCGAGGCCTGACATATTGCTGGCTTGGGTGAGACAGTGCTCTTCGAAAAGGTTTCAATATCCTGCCACGAACCACCGCTGAGGAGTGTTATTCAGAATTGATATTGGCGGTGAGCTGAAGCTTACCATGCGCCTTACCGCCTTATGAGTGAGTGGAAGAGGTGAGAGCCTTGTTGGGCTGACATACCCCGCAAGCCACAATGACACCCAATATCATATCAAGGCAATGCTGAATAGGCGGAGAAGCAAATTTCAATTACAATCACAATTGAATATTACCAGGAAATATAGCGCATGGTCTAGAGGTAACAACACGGGATTATCGTAAGTTTGGCGCTATAAATTAAATTGATGGGCCCTAGACAGGACGCTATTGTTAAATCCCGATGGATAACCCACTACGAATATCACAAACCCTGGACACCTTCATTGACGCATCTGCTTTCCGAAGGCTTGGCATATACCGAATGAGATTATTTCATTATATAGTGGCACGAAGCAAGTTCCCCTTGAACAAGGCAGTCAACAACCCAAGTGAATTCACTTCTGCAGAGGGCACATGTCGGCCAGCCATGGTACGATGGCTTTGAGTTGACTCAATTCCTGACTCATCCATTCCCTCAATGCTACCATCTATTGGCAGTATCAAAATGTAGAATATGCCCTGGACGAATAGTTTCTGTTCAATGAAAATTATATTCCAAATTGGGTTTTTCTCCCAAGATGACACAGAGAAAATGCTGACCTAATCCCTGCTGGCCAGTGATTGAACCTTATGGTAGGACTGACCACTGCAGCCTCAATGCAACCTGGGACGTCTGCCTAATCCAGGCTGAAAGGCAACACTCTTTTTCAACCCTGATCATCCTCCCCTTCAAAACTCGTCAAATTCCATTGTATTCTATCGCTTTCCCGGGCATTTTAGTATCATATTATTGCCAAAATGTCACAGAACCGCCGAGATTCCATTGCCGACGACTGGCTTGAAGTCGATAGCGCTGCATCTGTTATTTCGATGGATTCACGGCCATCGTCCCCATCCCCATCTTCATCTTCCCCGCAAGTGACCCCTGCAGCAACGACGCAAGCCGTCGCATCATCCCACGCTGGCCCATCAAATTCCACATCACAATCGAAACTCCCATTGCGCCCGAAGAATAACCCTTTCGAGCTGTTCGAAGACATTCAAGAACAGCAAACATTCCCCGCGCAAGACCCCAATGCAAGAATCTATGTCGATCCATCTACATCATCACGCACCCAACTCCCATATCGTCCAAAAGATAGCCATGTCGAATTCTTCCCAGCATTTCAACAACAACAGCCTAGGACACCATTTCCCCAGAAAAGCCCTGATGCGGAGATCAATGCACCTGACAACGTGCCCTCCGACCCGAATCCCAGCGATTATCACAAGGCATGCCAAGACACCAATGCATCTCTCGACGCTGCTGCCAAACTCGCAAACGACATTGGAGGAAATCTAATCTCGACAATGGGCCTGATCCGCTCGACATGCGAGCAGCTCTGCACGCAAACAGCAGACCTGGGCAAGATGCTCGACGTCTACGCTCAGCACTGGGCTTCCAAGGGCTCTAGCATGGCCTTGATAGACATTCCACTGAATCCTGACACATGGGGAGTAATGTCGGAGCTGAAGGAAGTCATTCTGGAAACACACAATACTCTTTCAAGTGTTGCTCCCCCACCAGATCTTGGCAGGCGCTTGACAGCTGCAGATATTCCTCTGCATGCAAACTTGGAGCTAGCTCGTTGTCTCGAGGCCTTGGAGGATATCCGGGACTTATTTACAGAATTTCTGCCCATTCTGAAAGCGTGAGTCGAGCCACTTCTGTGTACAGTACCATTCCGGAAACTGATGTTTTTCTAGGGATTTCGATGAGTTCAGAACCAAACATATGGGTTTCCCGCCTGCAGCACTACCCGATCGACACCACAAAAAGCCGCATCAGCCACCGAATCCCAAAGTCCGCCAAATCCGTGACGAGCTCTACGCCATGAAGGACCACTTCGTCATGATAAACGTCTTCTTCTCCAGATTAAAGGACTCCCATCCATCGCCAAACGTGACCGACCCCCTGGTCTTCAAGTCACTGAAGCGCATCACCACAGCCATATCAAGAGTACTGACCAATAACCCTTCAGACTGGATCGAGTCAGATACGGGGTCATCTTCAAGCAAGACCATGTCGTATGCTCAGTTCTTGACACTAGATCCTGATGTCCTGCACGATATTTCGTCACATTTACAGGATTTTCAGGATGAGCTAGATTTCGAGGCGAGGCCCAGGGAAGATGGGTGTGATTATTCGCTTGAGATGATACATAATCATCAAGAGTTTATGCTGTTGGAGGGTGGGCAATTACAGCAGCTTCGTTCGGTTATTGAGTTTACTGAGACAATGCTGATGACGCAAGGTTAAGGAAGGAAGGATCTATAATGAAAACATATGATTGGAGTCAGGCTGAATTTGCGAAAAATGGTGGAAATTGATTGTTTTGTTATTGTTGTTGGGCTGATCTAAAAATATGTTACGACATTGTTTATACGCGCTGGAGGTTTTTATCGTGCAAGGATTAGGCTAAATTGACGCCGTGGTGGATTGTTTTCAGGGAACCCGGCTATACGGCAACTGGACTGAGATAAGCTCCTAGATATCGCTGCAGGCTTTCAAGGCCACACCGAATTTGGAAGTCCAGTAGCAGGACCTTTTGTTGGTTTATGCGTCTGCCTGACCAGGCATCTGAATTATTTAGGTTGCTGGATTTCTTACGTCGCGATGTTACGCAGACCATGAAGAAAGTGGAGACGAGGAATAATATGAATAGATTGGCTTGCGCAATGGATATGACCTTGAATTTCTTCACAAACTCTTCGATTACGCTTCTTATCTTTAAGTTACACGATCTCAGCAATGACTTGTTCAGATATACCCAGCACTTCATCGGCCTCGGAGTTGAGTCCCCAGGACTTGGCTGCCCGGGGACACGAAATCACCGGCCTTTCCATATATAAAGACACCAACGACGACATCACTATGGAAAGAGTGCATGAGCTCTTATCCGAAATGAACTCGGATGTTCCCCAGGGCGGAACAGACATTGTGTACGGTGGAAGAGAAGCCCAGCGCCTTCGTCTCTGGAAACCGATTTCAGATGCTACCAAGGCCCCCGTCGTCGTGTATGTCCATGGTGGAAGTTGGACAATCGGGACTTATCTCGATTCAACTGGCTCAAAGAAAGTCAGCTACTTGAACGACATTGGTTACGCCTTTGCGTCAATTAACTACACACTTATCCCGACTGTTACTGTTGAGGAGCAGGTGCAAGAGGTTGCTGATTCAGTGGCATATCTGATTAAGAATTCTGAAAAGCTTGGCATTGATCCAGAGCGTGTGGTTCTCATGGGGCATAGCTCTGGAGCGCATGTCGTTACTTTGCTAGGCACTGACCCAAGCTACGCAGAAAAGGCAGGATTTGGCATCGACGTTCTAAAAGGCGTTATCGCTCTCGATGGGTCAAACTACAACGCTTTAGCAGAGTTTGCCGATAACACAGGACCCATCATCACCAACATGGTCAAAGGACTAAGCGATGATCCCGTACGATTACAGGCAATGTCACCGACACACCATGCAGCTGCACCAAATGCTGGAGCTTTTTTACTTCTGCATGTTCAGAGAAAGGGAGATATTCGCCAAGCGGTTGAGTTGTCTGTGACCTTGAAGGCTGCGGGGACGGATGTTGACTTGCATGTTTTTGAGGGAGAGGGGTTCGAAGGGCATGTTGCAATGCTGCTGAGGCTTGGGGATGCAGCTTACCCTGCAACGTTGGTGATGGAGGAGTGGTTGAAGAAGCATGTTCCGGTATAAACGATGTCACGATTGTGAAAATGCACACGAAGGGCATTTAAAGAGTTCCAAGTCATTGAGTCAATATTCTTTAAATTTTTGAGCCAGTTGAGTGGTGAAAGTTTATGCGAGCCATGTCAGTTCACTCCATGTCCAAATGATCATCGTGATGAGAAAACGGCTACGAGCATGAGCAGAGCCTGATTCCAGCAACGACGAGGAACGAAGAAAATTCCCTATTCGTAATCTCTGGCCTCACATATCGGAATATGCTTTGGAGCCTCTACAGTTATCATTGCTTATCCCGTTTTGTAGTGCCTTTGCTTGTTTGCGGTGCAGTACAGTGATTGATGCTGTGGCGCAGGCTGTGGCTGCGCTCGGAGATCAAGCCTCAACTCAGACGCGTCGCGTGTTCAAGCCTCAAACAAGTAAAGCCAATCTCAACATATACAACTCACCATGCCTCCCCGAAAAAGAAGTGCACCTACCGCAGACGCTTCAGAGGAAGCTGCCCCCAAGCGAAGATCTCTTCGGCAAGCAGCCAAGGGAAATCCCGAGCCTGAAGCGCCTCCCCCAGCCAAAGCGAGTCCGCCAAAGAAAACTGCCAAAGCAACCAATGTGAAGAAGCAAGAGAAGCCCAAAGCACCAGCGAAGCCAGCGAAAACCGAAGAGTCAGACGCGCCAAAAGTGAAGAAGCCAGCCAAGAAACAGGAGCCTGCTCAGTCCAGCTCTCGTGGTGCATCTGAAGATCCTGACATCGACTCCATCCCAACGATAAACCCTGATGCCCCGAAGCACGACGGGCAGTGGTACTGGCTCATGAAAGCTGAGCCTGAGACTCGGATTGAGAATGGTGTTGATGTCAAGTTTTCCATCGATGACTTGAAGGCCAAGACGGAGCCTGAGGGATGGGACGGTATGTTGTCATATGCTCGCGATGAATCTCAGTGGCTGACCTTGATACAGGCATCCGCGCATACGCAGGTATGAACTTATGCTCACTGAATGAAATACGACGAGACTGACGTTTCGCAGCTCGGAACAACATGAGAAACATGAACGCTGGCGACCTCGCCTTCTTCTACGCCAGCAACTGCAAAGAACCCGGCATCGTAGGCGTAATGGAAATCGTCAAAGAATTCTCCCAAGACAGTAAGTCCTACATCTCCACCCACCTTATGATTCGCATCTAACTTCATTAGGATCCGCTCGTCGACCAGGCGCACCGTACTACGACCCAAAATCCACCAAAGAGAAACCCATCTGGGACCTGGTCCACGTCGAGTTCAGAAAGAAGTTCGCGGTACCTATTGGTCTAAAAGAACTTCGTGAACTTGGGAAGTCTGGTGGTCCTCTTGAGATGATGCAGTTGCTCAAACAGTCGAGGCTGAGCGTGAGTAAAGTCAGCAGTGAGGAGTGGAAGTTTCTGTGTGATCTTGCGGATAAGAAGGCCAAGGATGCTGGGCTGAAGCATGATGAGGGGGAGGAGTGATGCTTTTGCGGGTGGATGGATGACAATCACCAACAGGCGGGCGAGTGCGGTTTGTAATGAAGGATGTTTGTGCCGCGATTGCGTGTCGAATAATTACATGTATACTACGATGAGGTGTTATTTTTGAGCAGAGCAGCGTTCGTGAGCCACTTTCTTGATTCAGCGAACGCACTGATGGCCCATTGCATTGAGTCAGGTACCATTCGCCATAAGGCTAGCCAGGGCCATTATCGAATCTGGCCACATACCTTGAGACATCTTCCGTCCGGCGGCCGTTAAGAAGGGGAATTGCTGTTGCTTTAATCGAAGAGCTCCGTTCAAGGCTCGAAGTAGCGGCATCGGGGCCGGTATGCCTCGAGGGAAGCTTCCTCCCTCCAGTCCTACGGTAATGTTATCTGTCGCTGGAAGACAGCAGTGGCAAGTATTTTAAGTACTTTTTACTGAACGGAAGCAGTATCTATTATGCCGCCGCGAGGTTGTCCTCATGTCCCTTCAAGGTTTTGGGTAAAGGCTTGAGTGGGAAAAGCGCACCCGAATGCATTCCAGCCAGGGTTCGCATCGAGTCTGACGTGAAATTTATCTACAGCCAAGAAATTATGGCGCTGGTAGTCCGGCACCAAAGCCCTAAAGAGCCAACCTAGATCAGAATAACATTTATAATGGGCCAGATTGGTATGCTCACTGATGTGAGCTCACCGCATACGGACATGCCTTATAATTGTCATCATTGCCCAATCTCAACCTTGCACACTCCTCCTCATTCGACGACATTCTCGAGAACAGAAATGCGCCAATAATGCCGATAACACTGCCTTGTTCGTACTAAAGTAGGTTCATGATAAAAACCTTAAGTGGTTATATGAGCACTTTAGTAGAGGACTTGCTTGGCCATGGTATCCCAACCATATCTGCTTATAATCATAAGAGTGACTTGTAAATTTACTATTCTAAGCTCTGTATCTATTACTTGAATTTTATCTTAATAATAAAGATGACTTTTATTATACTATCCTTTAATTATTAGTCTAAGTCCTTGTGCATGTAAATGGTCTGTTAATTGAGCCTGATTCAAACTTGGTAATCTGGAAAAGAGTCAGCTTCTTTACTAAGAATTGCCACCACACTTTCAATGACTTACAAGTCCCTCAATGCTTGAGTACATGCCGAAGCCAAAAATAGCGACCCCAAAGAGGAACAGAAGTCCGGATCCCAAAGTATGGATTATGTTGCGTTTGGAAGTCCACGGTCCATCCTTTAACAGAATGAACCACATAAGTGCAGGTAGATAGAACGATAAGCCGGAAATGAATAAGGTGGCGCAAATAGAAAGAAGTTCGGAAAAAAAGGGAATCGCCTCAGCGACTATCCAGGCAATGGCTGTAACTGCGCAGACCAGTATAATCCATGAGATCCAGCCCTTCTTTGTGTTGATAAATCGTACAACCGAATCGCGATAGTATCTTCCATGGATATACCGGCATACAATAGTAGTATTGATAGACCCAGAAATTAGAATAACCGGTAGCGCTACCCCGAAAGCTACTCTAGAGAGCATAGTTCCGACGGAAAGAAGCGCTGGGGATTGGACCTCTTGACCGACGAATACATAGATCAAGGCACCAGTAAGGGTATAGAGAATAATCTCAATAGCTGCTAGGGCTTGAGTGGATTTGAAGACGTCTGCCGGCGTGTGCATCTCAGACATGAAGGAGGGCTGTGCCACAGCAAATCCATATGCAAAGACAATATTGTTGATGGCAACAATTGCCTCGGATATCGTTAGATCTTCCTTCGGCCAGGCAGACCAAGGCACATACGACCCGAGGGAGTCTGACCTCTGCACACCCGTTCCAATGACCGTTATTCCAATAGCCAGCATGATAGATGCAAAGTCGATGTAGCCTAGAATAGCAATCTCAGCGAACGACGGCGGCAGACTGAGCAGAAGCATGATCAAAGCGGACACGAGTCCAAAGATGATTGAACAGACCGAACTGGACTGGGTTATGGTCGACAAGGCAATGGCACCGGTAAGACAATGCGAACCGACGACCATGGTTAACAGACCCACGACGAAGACACTGGTAAGTTTGGTGCCGAATGAACCGAACATCAACGTTCCCAGGTCAACGTAGTGGGAGACGTGCGGGTTTCTGAGTTGAACCTGGGCCATCAAGACGCTGCCGTACAGGGCAATAAGGCCGACACCAATGCAAAGAACAACGCCTAGCACCATTCCGAGGGAAGCAAAGGCCTTCGGGAGACTCAAGACGCCGAGAGCAATGGCTTCTACGATAAGTATGACTGTCATGCGCTTCCAGCCAAGACGGCTGAAATGGGTCTCGCCCTCGAGTGTCTTTTGTCGCTCAATATCTTCACGCTTGTTGAGATCGAAGACCTCTCCGCGCAGGACACCCTCGTCCATGTTGGAAGTTTGGGGGTTGACGGTCTTGACTGGATCCTTGGTGATAGGGTCTGCGTTGAACGAGCCGAGATCTTGGGACGTCATGGCTTGTGATTGGTGTTCAAATGTTGAGATGGAAAGAGATGGTCGTTATACTGGAGATTTAATTATACTCAAAGATGCACGAAGGGATTCTTTATATCTATGTGTGAACTATCTTGAAAGGCTAGGCCCCCCGCATTATCAAGCAATGTTCCCCAGATCAGGTTGTCATATCCGGGGTAACAACATTATCTGAGCAAAGACACAGCCATTGCCTCCATTCTACTCGCAAAGCTAAATGTCAATAGCGAGCTGCAAGGCACTTCCGTAGTTCACTCCAGGACTAGCCAATCGCTATTGCACTACTGAGTGTTTATCGTTCCACTTACTGCAATCTTACTCGGGGGTTGCATTTGACCATCGAGATGCTGGCATAACTGTTGCTAGGCTAGAGTGAATAGTGGGTTTACCCATTGACTAGTGAAGGATTTGTCCCATAGTAATTGTGTTGATGCAAAGCTCCAACTTGAGCAAAGGGCCTTGTGGCTGTTTGCGCCTTGCGCCTTGCGCCGTGCCCCACGTATGTAAAAGAAAGAAGCCAATCTGTTCTCTAGTGAGTTGCAAGGCTTGCCCCTCGATTAAAGAACTCGGCCTATGCCTGTTGATATCAAGGGCGTACGGCACTCTTTGGAACGGGTGAAGAAGGTCAAGATACGAGAGACAACAGAAGTGGATCAATTGCGGTTCGTTACATTTAGTTAACTAGCCGGTCAACTCATCTCACGTAGCAGGGACCTCTGAATTGGTTTAGCTTACCGTTGTATATCTATTCTATTCCATTGGCAGCATATTTGCCTCGGATCTACTCATCTAGGCCGGGCATACAACCAGTATTATGATCAAGTATTATCTCAAACTGATGTGACCCACTCAATAGCATAACCTCGCACTGTAAGGGCGATTCTCAAAGCAAAGTATTCGTTTATCTTCTGCACTAGTTCGGTATATTTAAAAAAGGTCTTTTTCAGCACCATGCCTTTCTGAAATCTTGATTATAAACGACCCTTACTGGGAAACAATGGCTTCTCCCGCAACATATTGATTCAATACTGTTTGCAGAATGGATCTTTTGTAGTTTTTCACCATCATTGGAGGCTAGCTTAACCCTGATCGGATGGTATCCGGCAATTTCTAGTAGATTGCGATAGCTTTCAAAATAATGCCATCTTCAGATACAAGATAACTCACAGGATGGAGACTACTATTGACACCCCCCTCCCCCCACTTCTCCAAGCTTGTCTAGCGCCTGCGCCTTGCGCCCTACTAAGCTTCGCGCCCTACTACGCCTGAACGAGTCTCAAAGGGCTCTTGGATCGTCAGGTCCCCAATGACAACGCGACGTTTTCTTAAGATATGTGGGAACCAACGGTAAAGCACCAGTTGAAGTCTTGAGTTATCAGCCATCTTTGATCACTTCAATCAGCCAACTTGTTCAAAATTCTGTTCTCATATTGTTCCTCTCTACTCAACCACCACATGGAACAAGGGAACTTCTTGAGAGCGGCACTGCAGCGTGCTGATGGCCCGAGCATGGGACTCTGGCAGATGGTGCCTGGCGCTAATGTGTCGCGTGCCCTCGCTCGCGTGCCTGGCGTCGACTGGGTGGTGATTGACTGCGAGCATGGTAATCTTGATGGTGAGCACTGGAGCATAATTAGTAATTACTCTGCGAAACTGAAACTGCGGTATTAGATAGCGCTATGCACGAGGTAGTCCCTGCTGTTGCTGCAGCTGGAGCATCTCCTGTAGTGAGAATTCCCGGGATGGAATCATGGATGATCAAGAGTAAGATAAGCAACCCGTGAGCGAGGATACGATCAATCTACTTACAAGAAATAGGAGCTTTGGACTCAGGTGCCCATGGAGTGAGTATCAATGGCAGCTGGATTTGGCCAGTAACTGACTAGATCTTCAAGGTCCTGGTACCTTTGCTTCGCACCGCGCAAGAAGCCAGAGAAATCGTCAAAGCGGCCAAGTTCCCTCCACAAGGAACGCGTGGATTTGGCTCTCCGTATGCAATGGAGCGTTTCAGTCCCATACCGACAATGACCGAATATCTTCAGCAGGCAAACAACAGTCTCCTTACTATAGTTCAGATTGAAACCCAACAGGCTCTCGAGAACCTGGAGGAAATCGCCGCTGTCGACGGTGTCGATGTATTATTCGTGGGACCATTCGATTTAGGTTCGTTGCAGCAAGGTAACTACAGTGGTATTCAGCCTTAACTCTTGGACTGCAGGGAACAATATCGGCCATCCTATCATGCAAGGCATCTTTAAACCAGAATTGAGAGATGCGCTTGCGCGTGTGCTCAAGGCAAGCCACAAGTTTGGCAAGAAATGTGGAATCTACAGTACATCTGGCAAGCAAGCGAGAGAGTATGCTGAGGCTGGGTTCGATATGGTTCATGTGGCAACTGACTTTACATCGCTACAATTTATCATGTCGCATGAGGTCAATATTGCTAGAGGAAGAGAGAGTACCGAGAAAGGTGGCAGTTACTGATATCGGTAATTAAGATAGATGTAGGGATTCAAGACCACTCAGCCAGTCGCCTAGTTCGTTGCTCGACAAGCTGCAGAGGTTAAGTTCACACTATCACAATTAGCGTAGATAACAATACCCGCAACAAGTCATGTTGACCCCCACAATCGGATGAACCAAACTCCGCTGCACTTATTCCTTACTACCCCGTGTTTTTGAAGTCCTATCCTCTTGCTTTTTCACCTTATATGCCCGCGTACCACTCCCGAGAGAACATGAGCTCGCAACATATACCTCACCAGAGCCGCTTGCAAGAATCCCCAGTTGGCGACTTCGACCCTGGAGATTGGACGTCTCTCCAGCTTGGCGCTGAGAGGCACCTGACCGGAACCCAAGATGATGGAGTTCATTGGCAACAAAGCAACCATCGAGGACCCCAACTCACCCATGACGCGGATACCAATCTTTCAGAGGGCTTGCTCCATGTTCTGAATGACGGTGTCGGACTGTGCTTTGATCAAGCATCACTGGAAGACCTGACCTTCGGTTGCCCAGACTTGGCTGCGGACAGCTTCGAGCTCGATCACAACTATGCGTCCAGTCTGGGGTCATTGAGCCACCAAGAGATCCAAGGGCATTGCCATAACGATGGCTTTGCTCCTTATAGTCTGCAGCAGGTCTTGAATACTTCATTTCTAGCCAATCAGGAACTCTGCGAGACCGACACATCAGCGAACCCGCCACAATATCCGGCCATTCCCATCAGCCTAAATCCGACTCTCCCACGTCGCAGAAGCCGCTATTCTCTCAGACACAGCCTGAACATGAACGGTGGAAGAAGCATTCATATTCCCGTATACGATGCCCATGAGCAAGCCTCTGATCCTCTGCAGAGATGGAGAAACAGTCCTCCAGGAGCCGAATCGGCATCTTGGTCAGCGATTTATGACGCACTACAAGAAAATCCCTTGAGCGATAACATGCAAGCTCCTTCCACTAGGGTGGAATCATCAAGTCCAAGCGTGGCCAGTTGGCACAGTCAATCCTCAAGCTCGATTGTTTCCACGCAATCGTCTCGATCGCTTCAGAATCGGAACAGGAGGCGCGTCACGAAGAGGAGGAGCACCGCCGCTGATGCCAACAAGAAGCCCCGAATCTTCCACTGCACGTTCTGTTGCGATACGTTTGCTAAGAAGCACGACTGGACCAGACACGAAAAGACGCTCCATCTTGACTGCGATCAGTGGATTTGTGCACCATATGGTGGTGCAGTGGTCTCGTCCTCGACCGGCAGGAGTACGTGTGCATACTGCAATATTCTTGATCCTACCGAACATCACCTAAGCTCTCATAACCATAACGCATGCCACACTGGTCAACAGCCTCACGTCTTTAGGCGGAAAGACAATCTCATCCAGCACCTCCGCGGGTTCCATCAACTAGATACGCTACCCATCCTGGACGACTGGAGAATACCGCCTCCTCCGATTTCCTCCCGGTGCGGATTCTGCCATCAGCATCTCGAGTCGTGGCAGGACCGTGCAGATCACCTCACACAGCATTTCCGTCAGGGCAAGACAATGGCAGAGTGGAAGGGTGATCATGAATTTGAGCCCTCGATCGCGGCACAGGTCAGGAATGCCTTGCCGCCGTACCTGCTTGCAAACGAGGCGTTGACCATGGTACCCTTTTCAGCCACGGATCCAACGGTACCAGATCATTTAGCTCAGATAGAGGAGAGAATTGGCAAAGCTGTCGACCCAGGCCCGGATCCGGGACAGCAGCACGACCATGGTTTCGATTTGACGCCTGACTCTTATACCAAGTTTCTAGCCTGGCATCTAGGGCGCTTTGCTCAGCAGTCCTTCGCGAGTGGTGTCTTTCCGACCGACGAGATGTTCCAGGGCGAGGCGAGGCGATTGGTGTATGGAAGTGATGACAACTGGGAACAGACTATAGCTGATAACCAGGAGTGGATCGCTACCTTTCGAAGACAGCATTTATCCAAAGACTAGAGCGTGATGGTGTATATCTATATAGGTCAACCAAAGTTGGATATCGCCTTTTGCCAGTTCTATCAACTTTCCAGAACCTTGCCCATCATCCCAGTACTGCCTGTGATCTTCTTCCTGTGAACCCAACCCAAGGCTTGCTCAATGATGAATATGAAATCGACTGGAGCGAGCCGTTGGTCTACACCGGAGCTCCACAGTGATTGCATGAAAACTGCAATACTTCACTGGGCAATGCAAGCTAAACTAGTCAGGCGCATCATGGCTCCACTTAGGGCGCAAAGTGCACTAACCATTATTCCACACGCCCTTTGACAGGTACTGGGGCACCGAAACCGCAGACAAGCCAACATCTTGTGCATGTAAAGTCTTTAAGACATACGCTGAATCGCTTCTAGATGTCGTCTATACTGTCACCTATCATTCGAGGAACGTCCAAGACCTACCAATATGGTCCACTCAACAGCAACGAAGCTTGACTCCCCTAATGGGAGTCATTCCAAGATCCAAGTCATGCGTGAAAGGCGTACTACAGCTACCAAGATACGACCTGGAACAACTGCCATGTCTGACAGTGACATGTTCAAATTACCGGTAAATGCCGACGTTTCGTAATAGTGGCAATGATGTTAATCAGGATATAGGCCGCTGGAAAACCTTTAGCCAGAAACTGGGAAAGTATGTTATGTCGAACATTGTTTTCAGATCCAACACTAACGATAGCTCCAAGCCCACTTCAGCAGTGAGAGCAACCGTCCACCATGCATCCTCAAACAAGCCGCCGGGTACATCAAAACACCCGGTCTGATCTCCTTAGGCGGCGGCTTACCCTCGAGCGAATACTTTCCCATTTCCGAAATCACCATGCGTGTACCTACGGCGCCAAACTTCTCTGAGAAGCAACATCTATCAGAATCGCCCGCCAACGGCGCCCAGACGACTCGCATTGGCAAATACGATACTAGGGACGGCACCTCGGACTACGACATATCTATTGCCTTCAACTATGGTCAGGCAACCGGATCCCCACAGATGATGCGCTGGATAGCCGAACACGTTGACCTTGTCTATAACCCTCCCTACGCCGACTGGGCAGTTTGCCAGACCGTCGGAAGTACAGGAGCTCTGGAACAGACCGTCCGTATGCTCTGCGACCGGTATAGGAACGATTCTATCCTCACAGAGGATTACACCTTTGCAACGGCGCTTGAGACCTTTATTCCACAGGGCATCAAGGTCTTTGGCATCAATATGGATGAGCAAGGACTACTGCCTAGTCACATGAATCAAGCTCTGGAGACGTGGGATGAAGTGGCTCGAGGCGCTCGAAAGCCGCATATTCTCTATACCGTGCCATCAGGACAGAACCCTACTGGTGCGACGCAGAGCCTTGAGCGGCGACGTGAGATCTACAGAGTCTGCCAAAAGCATAACATCTTTGTCATTGAAGACGAGCCCTACTACTTCATTCAAATGAAGCCCTATACAGGACGAGGGACTGATGTTGTGGTGAATGAGACTGTTGATGAGTTCCTGGCTAGTCTCGTCCCGTCATACCTCAGCATGGACGTTGATGGCCGAGTTCTTCGAATGGACTCATTCTCCAAGGTCCTGGTCCCCGGTTCGAGGATGGGATGGATTACGGCTAGCAAGCAGGTCATCCAGAGGTATCTCCGTCATGCTGAAGTTGCAAATCAGGGACCTAGCGGCATATCGCAACTGATGATCTGGAAATTGGTGGATGAGACATGGGGTCACGAGGGTTATCTCAAGTGGCTTATTGACCTGAGGACCAACTACACGAGAAGACGCAATGTCCTACTTGCTGCTTGCGAGGACTACTTGCCCAAAGATATCGCATCTTGGATCCCTCCAGCTGCAGGCATGTTTGCAAGTTCCCTACCGGATACTCTGCTTTATACAGGGAGAGATGTGCTGACTTGTGTAATAGCTATGGGTGAAACTTGATCATACCAAACACCCAGACTACCAACGTCGAAGTCTGAATGAGATTGAAGAGGAAATCTTCCAGCACAGCATTGACCAAGGAGTCCTCTTTGCTCGTGGCTCTTGGTTCCGAGCCGAGCCGCACACGGAACTGAACGAGCTGTTTTTACGTGTCACGTTTGCAAGCGCGGCTGAGGAGGATATGTGTACGGCAGTTCAGCGCCTCAGCGCGGCGATCAAGAAGTCTTTTCAGATAGAATCATAGACTGTTGAACACAAGACAGGGAACTGCAATTATATGATATGTTTACATACTTTAACCGATCGATCCCGAGGATAATAGACGTTCTCTAAATGCGAATTCGAGCAATACATACTTGCGTAACAGCCTTGGCAATCAAAAGCCGCAATGAAGTAAAGATGGTTCAATGAATACACTTAGCTAAGTAATTATATTCTACAAGTCGATGAGAAACACATTTTTAGAGATGGCCAACCGGAAATTCATTATCCTGCAATAAAAGGCTTTGAGCTGAGATGCACCTTATTAGACTCCTTCAGAGCCGCAGGAATGTCACTCTGCTGCGCTGGGCTGGAGTCATTGGCTTCCAAGATGCAAGCCGACAGCAGCAGGCTGCGCCGCTTCGAGGTAATCTCTACCCTGTTTTCCAAAGTGCAGGACAATTATCTTGTAAACACAATATTGCTCATTGATCTTGAAGTAACGTCATCACGTATGATCGTTATATATGAAACTTCAGATGGTCATTAAGTCAAACATCCCGATCCTCCTTTAAAAAACGGAGATCATTCAATGGTGCCGTTTTTACTTAGCCTGCATCATTTCGCTTCAGCCCCAATACGAATAAACCGTTTTAGTAATGGTACATAATGGCGCAGGCAGGTGAGCAATTAGCTGCAAAAAAAGGGATGATAGGGCTGTGCGGGCAAGGGCTGGCCACTAGTTTTCAGCTCGGCGCCACCCTTTTACTCATTTTGCTGACTCCAATATGGGGTTGCGTCTGCCACATCAGCTAGTGCATCATCATTCCTACCTATGATGCTCAGCGTGGCTTATTTGCGAGACTGCTTATTCGTCAATGGCAAAGCAGGCTCTGGTGTATCTGGGTCTGGGCTCAGCTAGTTTCGATGCGTGGAATCCACAGCCTTGGAATTGGATTGCTACAAAATAAGCGGGATGCTCCACGTAGCTGCTTTGAGGCTCTGCATCCTCTTCTATTCTCTTCAGATCTGTCAAACTGTCTTTCCCCTCACCATAATTCAGGATGCGCAGTTCTTTCTCCATCAAGGCCGCGAGCCTTGCTCTTCTGTCTCTCGCCAATGCTCAGGACGTGTCTGAGAATTTGGCTGGTGCTATTGCCGACTACGATTCTCTCTCCCTTTTCCGTTCTCTGCTCGGCGCGGCTCCCCAGGTGTTGGTTGAGACCCTCTCTAGCCAGGGCACCAATGTTACCGTTTTAATTCCTACCAATAATGCAATCAAGAGCTATCTCAAAGATTCTGGCATCTCGGATATAACCGAATTGAACCAGACAATGCTCCAAGTCTTCTTCTCGTATCATACTATGGCAGCTTCACTCTCATCCATGGATTTTGATGATTCCCGTGGACTGTCAGTTCCCACCTTGTTGAAGAGCGAGGAATTCAACAACAGAACTGCAGGCCCCCAGATCCAGAGCCAATTTGGCAACAATGCTAATGGTCAAATTGTATTCGCTACACGACAACGACAAGGGAAGAGAGCCGGTGGGGATATCAGTGGGGCAATTGTCAATCTCCGAGCAGGTGAGGAGCAGAACATCAAGATGACTGCTGTCGATGGATCTTGGGGTGCGAAGAATGCGAGCAGATTCCAGATCGTGGACAAGTGAGTAACAGCAAGCCAGCTCGTCGAGACCAGCCTAACAGACATGTACAGGGTACTTCTCCCGCCTCTGTCCTGCTCTAAGACGGTTCAAGCCGCCGACGACAAGAGACTCGCAGCATTGAACGGCGCTCTTATCAAGGCGGGTTTGTGGCCCGCCCTCGATGCCTCAAAGAACGTAACATGTCTTGCACCGTCTACCCAAGCGTTCAAGGATGCGGGAAGCCCCGATGTTGAGCTGTCAAAGGCGGATCTAAGCGGAGCGCTACTGTAAGTTGTTCTTGTTCCATCCGGAAGTACACTGACGGTATTTTAAAGAGCTCATACCCTCAACGAAGTTACCTACTCCAACTACCTTCGTGACGGGCAAGTCATTGGAACTCTGAACAAGACCGAAGTTCGAGTTAGCATTATAGGTGACGATATCTTTTTCAACAACGCCAAGGTTATCGAAGCGAATGTGCTCACAAATAACGGCCTCATTCATATGTAAGTCCTTCTTGATCTATTATGGCAGATATAATAACAGACGCAGCCTCGATTCCGTCATCGAAGCAGGAGGGAAGCCCAGTGAGACCAGCACCGGAACATCAACTGCTGAGACTGCGAGTGCGACTTCAAGCGGGTCAGAGACAACCTCGAGCTCTGCAACTGTCTCGCCAGACAAGGGAAACTCTGGCAGTCACCTATCGATCGGCCGTGGAATGTTAAGTGTCTTGGTTGCGGCTTATGCAATCTTATAATTGGTACTGCTGAGTTATGAGGTTTACAGGATACTGGCGTTTTATTTCCTGCCTATTTTTAATAACAAGAATGTTTCGTGGACTGCATCTACTCGCCCACCTGACGATCTGCGTTCCAGTGGACATGGCTCTGGATGAAACCCCATCTCCAGGTAGCATGCCGAATTCTCCCGCCCCAAATATATAGAGGTACCCAGCACATAATAACCACTCCTGAAATCCCAGCCATGGCACTAAAGGCGTTGTCATAACCACTCTCATCAATCCAAGGGTTAGTGTAGAAAGAGAGAAGGAATCCGAATGCCGCTGTATCTTGTTAGTTTACACGGATCACATTATCGTTCAGCCTTGTTACACGGAATTCCGCGTACCCGGCGATCGGGGGGGTTGGCTTACATTTAAAAGCTAACTGCGTGACTGCCAGCTCTCCTGCAACAGGACGGTAACTATCAATCGTGTACACCAAGCTTATGTTGGTAGCTTGAACAATTGCCATGTTTACTTTCACTACCCGTTAGCATATACTCAAGTGCGAAAGAGCTCTGAGTAAACTTACAAAGACCGAGGCCTAGAGTAGGGACAATCCAGTGCCAATTGCGGTCGATGCCTACTCCATATAGAACCAGAGAAACTGGCGCAATAACAAACGAGATGGTGATAGCAGGCAGTCGCATCTCCGGTTCTCGAATGCCACCGTTGGTGCGCGTCAGCTTATCAGCCACCATGTCACTGAAATGTCCTCCAAAGAAGGCTCCAATACCGGCTCCTACGAGGCAGGCAACGAAGCATAAGCCAGCTTGCCACGGCTCGAATCCATAAGTAGCGTCAAAAGCAACAGCGAAGTTGGAGCTAATGGCAACGAGGAAGCCAATCGTAACGGACATGACGAGGGTAGCCCAGAGTACTGGAGGAAGGGCGAGAAGCACAATTGGACGGAAAAATAGCTTGAAGAAGGACTCTTTTGTGTGTATACCACTGTACATGGATAAACCTTGCAAATAAGTACGTTTTGGGGATGCAGAATAGGACAGTCGTAATCCGGATGGTGAGATGTCGTCAGACTGAGCATTGTCGGTATCCATGTCCTCAAGCTTACAATGCCGGGTATGAGCGGTGTTGGGACCAAGATCGGCATGTGATGCTGATGAGATTTCCTGGCGGTGAAAGACAGTTTCAGGGAACGTAAAGATGATCAGAATGGTGCACGCTCCGACCAAAGCCACCGCTATCCAGTAGATATACCGCCAGCTCAGGTTAATAGTGATGAGTCCAGCAATGATGATTCCAGCGCCTACACCAGCGGACAGTGCTGTGGTATATATACTGTTTGTACATCAGTTTCTGCAAGTTGGGTAGTTGAATAGGGATACTTACGCCATAACGGCACCTCTCTCGTGCAAGAAGAACAAGTCCGAGATGGTCAAGGGGGCCAAGCATTCAGCGACGCCAGACGCAAAGCCCATAAGGATTCGTGCAGCCAAGGCTGAGCCGTATGTAGTCGCACCACCAGCCCAAGCAGCAAACGCGGTGTAGAGGATGAAAGACGCGACATAGATAGGTCGACGACCGTACTTTGCCACGAAAGGCATCCATATCAGGTTCCCCATTCCCTGCAGAAGCGCCGTGGTGGTGAAGAAGTAGGCAATCCTGGAGAGGTTTTCATCGAAATCGGAACCAGCTGGACCAAAGAAGGACTCGGTGGTACTGACGATGGCGACTGAGGGTCCAGCAGCCAAGAAGTTACTGAAAAAGATGGCGCAGGAGACGAGTATAGCAATATAAATACGATATGGCTTCGACCTATATTCTGGTTAGCTTGCTGCCCTTGAGTCAGAAAAAATGCTAGGTGAGAGCCTGCCAGTTCAGAGGATCATTGGGGTCATCCGTCGGGGTTGGGATTAGTATCATTGTATTGGTCTCTGGGTTGCGAAGCCGCAGGCCTCCCAGCATGTTGCTGCGGACATTAGACGTGCCCATGCTGTGCTTCGGAACGCCACTAGACATAGTATTGTTATACAAGGTAACAAGAGATGACAGTTGTCGGTTGGAACATCAATTGCCGCAGAAATTGTAAGCCTCAAGAACGAAGCTCACGCTGGCGGTGATCCAAGAGCCAGTAAGACACTCGAGGCGTAGCAAAGGGCATAACGGGATATATGTACAGTCAACTGTAGCCTGTGCAACCCAACAGCCACGGATGTTGGTGAACATGTACTGAATATTGTGATGATTAGATCGGAAAAGGGGACAAAATCTGCTAGTGACGCGGCCTAACGCGGATGAGGGGCGGCTCCACCGCTAGCGTGTCATCCCCACGGGGTCCATGTCTCATCTATTTCGGGTTAAGCATCGAGATAAGAATTCCAAGAATAAACATAGCCGAAGATCCCAGCCAGTACCCTAACAGTTCATATATAGCCATATAGCAATGAATGAGAAGTTACTTCTTTTCGCTTAGCTGATCTTGCCCACTCTCAAGTCTCCACCCTGCTGTAGCACGTCGTTGTTTGGCAACCTTATTTCTTAATTAAGTAATATATTATTATAACTTCTATAAACCTCAATTAATACAAGTAGTAAGTAAAAGTAGTAAAGTTTGTATAATAATAAAGATATCTTGTATAACTTTATATACATAAGAAGATAAATATAATTCCACTCAGACCACTATACCATTATAGTCAAGGCTTATAGGAAACAAGCCTTGCGCAACTCCTCATCCGACATGCCAGTATCACCAACCCTTGTACCATCGTTACAATATGTACCACTCTGCTCGATGACGAAATCAGCAGCCGCTGCCTCCTCCTTGTTGTCATCGTTTACATCTTCACATATCGAAATAGCCTCCGTGACACGACTGTCCCTCAACACGCCTTGTACAGGATACGAGTACGAATCACCGTTCGAAAAATGCTGTGTCATCTAGTGAATGAAACTATCAGTTACTTGGTCACTGTGCAGTACGAGGAAGAATGATACTTACCATGGAGTGGTATTGGATATTAGCTTTGCTTTGAATGGCGACCACTTGGCACAAGGCTGCCTTCCCTGGATCAACTACAGTGTTGACAGTGACCCTACTCATGGTCTAGGTAGACAGCTTTGTTAGTACGACATGAACAAGTATGGCTTGTGAGCAGAGAAAGCTTACCCGGGTTATAGTGGAGTTCTCTCCGCCGTCAAAATCCATCTTGACATTCTTAATAACCCACTTGCCAGTGATATCCAGCTTGCCATTAATCTTACCCGCGACCATCTCAGGAAGACCAACTTCCCAATCGAAACCGCCTCCAATGGTACCCCCCAGCTCGCCGCCCCACTCCTTTCCCGTCTGGCTCTGCCAGTTGACCTTGGTACCTTGCTCGACTTGGAGGTAGAGATCGATTCCCATTTCGACGGGTTTGTTTGCTCGGCGGTTATACAAAACGTGAGAGGTCCTGACAACCTCCAGCTGGCGTTCACTGTGGAATGGAATGTTAGTGGAATGATACTGGATGACTGGGTAACGAGAGACATACTCAAAAGGCTTCGAGTTGAGTTCCTCAAATGTTGGTTCAAAGCTGGGTTCGCCAAGAGTGACTTTCTCAGGCCTGGCCTTGGAGAACATTGGTGTCAGGTATTCAATGACGTCGCCTGCGTTAAGTTGAATGCCCAAGAGCATTCCCTGATCTGAACTGCCGCGAGGTATTCTTTGCATGACAGGCGGCTTGTCCCAGTAACCTCCAGCGTCAAGTCGACAAGTTGTATCACCGCCACACTTGTTCGACATCTCGAGTTTTATCCGCCCAACGCCGCCGTTGAAGCCACCATCATTCATGGAGAACTCGTTGAAGTAGTCACGCCAAGGGTCCCATTTCACAGTACCGAAGCGATGCTTGCCGTCGTCTGCGACTTTCTTGCCTGCTTCCTGAATGGTCCCGTCTGTGTAAACCACTCGGATATAGCGGAGAGAACCCGAACTCGCCACGGCCTCGATCTCTTTAATAAAAACACCCTTGTTCCACTTGGCGAAGCAGTAATCCTCACCTTTTGCACTTCTCCCCACGCGAGTGAGAGGTGTAACCATAAAGTCCGGCAAGTTCTTGCAGTTATCCGCGGGAATGGGAGGTGAGTTTGATTCCTCAGATCCACCTCCTCCAGGGGTCTTCGGGGGGGTGATAAGGTCTGGCTTCTTGATGTCGGAGCTATCGTCGCCGGATCGGTTGCCGCCACAGATGTTGTATGCGGTAACAGCTGTATTGGGAAAGGTTGCTTGGATGCTGTGAAGATCGGCTCTTCCATCACCGTTGAGGTCCGGAAAATACTGACAGGAACCGGCATAGCTACCACCATAGGCTGGGAAGGGACCTCCACGTTCCTGAATCTCCCAATGGTATCGGGACCCAGCGACGTCTTTGCGGCCCTTGTTGTAGTAGACAAAGGCATCTCCTGAGAACTTCTCGACCCAGATGGCATCATCACGCCCATCACCGTCGACATCAGCAAAGTGCATGTTGGCGCGATCATGCCCTTTAGTACCAAAGAACTGGTCGATGTATGTCCAGGAACCTTTAGAATCCTGTGTCCATCCCCAGATCCTACCATTCTTTTCGATACAGAGATAGTCGCTTAGCCCGTTACCAGTGACATCGGCGAACTGGACAGGCAAGTCTTGGAAACCAATGCCGCGCTTCTCAGGACAGTAGAGCTCCGGCGCTGGGTTGGCAAGGTATTGCCAATTGAAGCCGCCGCCAGGGGTGTAGTTGTTCTTCCAAACCGAGACGTGATTCTTGTTATCAGGATCGACCCAGACAATGTCACACTTGCCGTCGCCATCCCAATCTGTAAGGTGAAGGTCTCGTCGATCCAAGTCACGAGGTGGCTTGAAGAAGGCTTTTTGCATAGGGCCCCAGTAGCTGTCCTTGTCCGTGATGAAGTCTTTGCCAGCGTTAGGATAAAAGTCCATCTCTCCCTTTGACAAAACCCAGACATAGTCGTCGTGTCCGTTTCCTGTCATGTCACAGTACTTGTTACCGTCGCCCTTGAGCTTCGTGCCTCCGTATCCCTTGTTCTTCCAGACTCTCACCTTGAACGTGTGCTTGCCATCACTTCCCTTGGAGTGCTCCATGTATACGTAGTCCTGCTTGCCAAGCAGACCAAAGTCTTGGGGCTCACCGTAGATTCTGGCGAAATGGATCCTATTCCGGATTCCCTTGGCAAAGCCGCCTGTGTGCGTAGGACCCGAAGTCTTGCCTTTGTAGTACCCTGGACGCCAGGCCACCTTCAGGCCATCACCTTCTTTGCCAACACCACAGCTGCGATGGCTGGTCCACAGAAACGTTTCGCCTTGGTCGCCTACCCAAGCCCAATCATCACGGCCATCGCCATTGATGTCTTCAAAACGAGTACCATCCAAGTTACCCATGCCCTTTCCTTCAAATCTCTTCCCAAGAGCTTGCCAATACTTGGGCATGTCGTCGATCCATCCGTTGCGCCAGACGTAGACATCGCCGTTATCAGCAAGGCCACAGAAGTCGGCGCGGCCATCACCATCGATATCAGCTAGCCGGACTTTGCTCTGAGGATATTTGGAGTCGGCAGCTCTCCACAGGCCCTTGTAGACAAAGGTAGGAGGCTTGTCGCCGCCTCCGTTGCCTTGGTTGATACTGGCATAGACGGCACCGTCGGACCCGATACAGGCAAAGTCGTCGAGTCCGTCGCCGTTGAGGTCAATAAAGACAACTCCTTTGATCTTGCAGTTGTCGTGGACATCCAGATCAGTGTTGATCTTGGTGAACTTGCCAGCGCCATCGTTCCTTCGGACGGCGTAAACCACGTTACCCGCAGAGTTCTCAACCCAACCGAGAAGATCGTCTCGGTCTGAGCGGAAGATACGGGCAAAGAACCACTGGTCTCTATCCCAGTCACTCGTGATGGTCATCAGAGTACCCATCTCTTGACTGTCGTGTTCGTAGGTGCCGTCGTCATAGCCACTGCCTCTCTGGGTCTGAGAACCAGCATTGACGCCATCGCCAGGACTCTTGCGACACGTTTTGCCCGAATCACCTGCTAGATCAGCTGGTAGGGGATCGTTGATCTCATTCTTGGCTTCTTGAAAAGCTGACCAGAATGCGCCGGCCATCTTTCTGAAGCCATAATCAGTTGGATGTGTACCATCGCCCAGATCATCCAGCGTCATAAAACCGTCTAGATCTGCGAGGAAGATAGGCTTTCCTTGCTTGCGTAGCTCTGAAACCACAGCGCGATACTTTGTGTTGACAGGGCCACGCAGGCTTTCAGCGTCGGGTTTGTCGACTGGGAGGATGGTAGAGAGGATGATAACAGTCTTTTCAGAGATGTTTGACCAGAGATCGAGCAACATTGACTTGAGCCTCTCATGTTGGTTGCCCGTGTCAATGTTGTGTACGAGATCGTTCGTGCCAGCGTTGATAACGACAAGATTAGGCTTATACTTGTAGGAAAGCTTCGAAGCGTCGTGGATCTGCGAGACGACATAGCCAGAAGTTGCTTCCACATCCTAATTATAGCACCGATGTTAGCCCAAGAAATGTAAATACAGGCCAGGTTTCTCACGTTGTCTTTCATTGTGCCGCCGTTTTTGGTGCCAACCATGTCAACATTGTAACCGGAATAACGAAGCTGATCTCGCAGTAACTTGCGGAAACTAAAAGGTGGACAAGGGTTAGTTAGAGTCACATATTGAGAAGGTTAGTTCACTAACCCATTTCCATCGCTTGATCCTACACCAAAGACAATCGATGCTCCGAGGGCCATTACCCTGAGATCAGGAAGTACACGCTTCTCGAGCGCTTTGTGTTCCTCCTGGACTCGCGGCACAGCGCTGTGAGACCGAGATTGAGAATGGAGGACATTGCGAGGATGTGCGTGAACGAGTGTAGTGTTTAGTAATAAGAAATGCAATAAAATTCCCCAAAAGGAGGTAAAGGAGTGTGTCAGCTTCATGGCCAGTAAACCATAAAGATGCAGCAAATCCGTATGTTGTGTCTTCCATGGTTATCGTGACCATGACATTCATTTTGTAGTCTATTCTCTCTCGCTTTCTGGGCTAATGGTGGATGCACTAATTTCGACTACTATCTTGGCGTAAGATTTTGTGGTTCAACCAGTTTATCTGGCAAAATATAACGTAGCTCGCTACGACATGGAATTTAACCCACAAAGAACTATTCTCGATACGCTGCTTTCCCGAATGCAACGTCGCGCTTATGCAATCTTTTACTACTTTTTATAGGCAGTCTTGGTATGCCAGTCAAGCCAGTGTAAGCCGTCAGAGCCCGATGCGGCAGGTAGGTTTGGGATGTTCGAAGGTGAAAAAATACTAGGAAATATTTGCCTATGGTGGACCCCTGACCTGTCGCTGAGACCTCGCGAATGGCCTGTTAACATCTTACCTTCACACGAACTCTTTCATTACAGAGGCAGCATAACAGATACATCACTTCAGAGCCAATCCCATTTAACCCTGCCGCCTGTTTGTAGTGCATACTGGAAGGCTTCTCTTTCGCTCTCAGAGAGATCCTACGGGTGGATAATTAGACAGGGGGCCTCTAAGCTTGAATGTCCAATTCTGGCATAATCCACGGTTATCTAATGGATTAAATTATCAATCCACCCCTAAAATCCTTTTTATCTACTTTACATAGGAATGCTGTTGCCTGATATTGTGTTGCTTAGCTGTGTCGCAAAGGATCGGCCAAGGCAGGCCAAGTGCCGCTTAACGTTGCGTTTGGCGCGGAGCTTCCGCATATCCATGTCCGTCCCACTTAGAAAGGTAATGTGCTTCTATACAATTTGCCCAGATTTCTGGAGCGTTCGGGATCTTTGGTCTGAGAAGAAGGTGGTCCCCAGGGTCGACTAATTATGATAGTACTGGTTTGCGTTTCCACAATAAACTTGGGAAAATTTAATCCATGGTTCTGAGAGTCTGCCTCGTGCTGTGTCCGAATACGGTTTGGACAATGGCTGTGCTTGCCAGCCTGGCCAATCTTAACAAATCCGACTCTGAAGCTACTTCTTTTCGCTTGGCTGATTTTGCCCACTCTCAAGTCTCTGCCCTGCCGCAGCAAGTTGTTGTTCGACAACCTCGTTCCTCTCGCCATCCTCCTTGGCTAACTTGACATTTCGGAAGAAAAACATCATCAATAACAGCGGGACAGAGAGGGACAGAGACCCAATAGCAAGGGTTTGTTGTGTCATGCGATAACTCAGGTTAATCGCGTCACGAGTCTCAGTGCCTAACTCATAGCTCTGTGCAACTACGATTGAGCGAAAGATTGCAGTGCTATTAGCCTTGACCTCTTCTGGGAGGTTTGACGAGAGCCGGCGTGGAAGGAGAGTATTCCATAATGCTCCCCCGATACTTAAGATGCATGTTAGTTTATTACCTCGGAAGTAGGATCCTATCTTGGACTTACCTATTGCCGACATTGGCGCCAAACCCAGATGACGATAGGAACATAGCTGTTGCAATACCAATCTCATGGTCTGGAACAGCGGCCTGCAAGGAGACCTGGAGCGGAACCTGGGCGAAACCGCGACCAAGACCAAGCAGGACTTGTCCCGTGGTTAATGACGCTTCATTCGCGACTCTGACTCCGTCAATATTTGTAAAATAGATCGGAAGTCCGTTCGCTAAAGCAACCATCAAGAATCTGATGATGATAAATGGTTTAGTATGCTTGACAAATCGTATGCCCAAGCCAACAACAAGACCGCCAATGTTCAACGCAACACATCGGGCATTGCTGATAACCATTGTTAATAATTGTGCAATTTGCTATGGGGGGAAACTCACTCAATGCGAACTGCATGGCCAGGGGGATAGCCACCAGCAACCTGCAGGAAGCTAGAAGCAAATGTTCGGTATGTTGAATCGGACATTGCAATCAAGCATACCGAAGCACAAGCGAGTATGACGTTGCGGTTCTTGATCATGCGGAAAGGGACGATTGGTTTCTTAGCATACCGGCCATCCCAGATTAAGAATGCAACAAACGTCAAGACGCCAACAACTGACAAGACGATAGATGATGGCTCAGTCCACTTCTCAGTATTGCGTCTTCCGGTTATGGAGAGGGGAAGAAGAGTCATGGCGAGCCCCCCAAGTAACAAGAATGCTCCAACTATATCCAACTGGACATAGAGTACTTGTCGAGCTTGGACGATCCAAGAAGCATCCTTTCAGCAGCATGTGCTCACCGAGATATGTCCCGGCGTACAAAGTTGGTATGGCAGCAAGTGATTCCGGGAGGGTAAAGAGGAAACCCCTGTTAATCAGGGATGTTACTTCGGCAATAAAGATCTGCTCAGTGATTGTCCACCAGGTATCCCCGAATGATTCAAATATACCACCAGCCTCATCTTATTAGCCATTGCTGATAAAAGACAAGAGATGGATCAGACTTACAAGATATGTTTCGACATTATGACACGCCGCATAGAGCACATTTGCCAGAGCCATGCTTATCGCAGCCCCAGCAAATCCCTGGGGTCGTCCAATGTGCTGGTACTCAATCAGCTCGGCAAAGGAACTGAACAGCTCTGAGTATACTCACATCTGCAACTTTGGCCAAGAGGGGATAAGCAACAATCCGAACAATGCCGTGAACAATATTTGCTGTAGCAATAAGCGAGTGGCCTTGAAAATGACTGGTGGCGTATGGATCGTAAACCCCGGCTGAAGAAGCAGCAAAGACCATGCTGAAATTCATGACAAAAAGGCTGGAATATTGAGTCAGCATTGCTGCCCGCGGGCCCTCCAGTCCAAAATTCACTCACCCGACGAACGCCAAAGTAAGTGGGAACTTAGTCCAGAGTTTGCGCAGAGCTTCTGTAGGAGCTGGAATGGCATCTTGGTTACTCTCTGAGTCAATTATAGCACTGCTATTGCTTTGATCCAAAGGACCTTGGCCAGCAGGCGTGATCTCGCTCTTTTCTGGGGCCATTTTGAATGTTGCATTAACAAATTTGTTTCTTCCAGCAGGGGACGGCCTCTTCTTAAATCCCGGAGAGTATAAGAGTTCCCCCCATGCCAAGACGTGTCATCAGACCACCCAGGCTCAAACTAAATACACAAATAGCCTAGATTGATAACCAGCACATCTTGGCATTTTAAGCTTAACCTATTACAATGCAGTAACAGTTAAGATTATCTTATCAGATCTTTGCATGGCTCTGAAAACTCTTTCGTCTTACTAAGGTAAGTACCTCCTTAGCTCTGTAGTGTTGAGCAATTTCCTTTCTCATGGGCACATTCTTTGCATCCAGCAACTCTGCAACCATTCACAAGTCAAACCAAGTCTCTTGGGAAAGCTGGACATAACACTGCTCAAACGTGGATAATCAAGAACCATTTTGAGTACCTTGTCTACTGCATTCTTTAACCTAAAACTTATAAAGAAAGAGAGGGAAATGGCAGCCCTCTCTGGTCTTGCATCAAACATTGGTAAAGCTGTATCAGGACAACGTTTCGGGAAATCTCTCTCTAAATCCAAGATATTAGTTGTATCCAGGCTTACAATAAAGGGGAGGCTGAGAATATATTCAGCAAGTATATGCACCTTCACAATGTTTTCCAGGACGAACAGGTCAAGGCGTTGTGGCACCACTGGAATACATGGACAATACACCAATGTCGGAGTGTACACAGACTACAACAGCATTATGGCCTACTATAATGGTCGACCTTCACCTCCGGAAAACTCAATCCTACGCGAAACTACCACCCTATTGATCTAAGTTACTGGTGACGGTGGAACTGCAAAGGGGTTTTGGTTAATAGCTGGAGTTGAAAGTGGTTTGGATGACCCCAAAAACGTGGGAACTACGCCAGAGCCTTTTATGGGACTGAAGATAAAAACTTCGATGGAAAACTCGCGACACCAGGCCCTGGATATTATTTCAATTGCTGCCTGAGTACCTGCATAGAGCGCAGTACCAGACGTGCCAGCTTGGGGTTGACACTCAACAACTGTAAGCACGGCTAGGGCCAAGAACATTAACGCGGTGAATAAAAAGAACTCTAGCATGCAGCGTGAAGATATACAAGCCTAGAGTCGTTCAAGACCAGCCCTTCTTCTTAGTCAGCAGCAGATCAATACCGGGGAGTCTTCAACGATAATCCTAACCCAAGCGCTTGGACCATAAAACCCCCTTGCCAAAATCGGACTCCGGTTACATTGAAAGCAGAGTGAAGTTAGAAAACCATACCATTCACTTGGACGTACATGCGATGCCTCATTTCAATATCTATATCATATTCATTCAGTGGCGATCTAGGCTCATAGGGACAAAACACTATATCGCGTTCTGAGGACTGGGTGGCGATATGGTTTGATTGTTGTGTAAAGATATGGGTTCAACCGGAAAATCCGGGCCAATTACAATACAGGAGATAGGGTATCAACAGATGCTGTAAAGAAAATTTCCATCTGCTTGTCTGTTTGGTGTGAAATACCACTAGCAGGTAAACTATTGTTAAGACTATTGATGCTGGTCCCAGTCTACTCTTTAAAAAAGGCAAATTGTGGGTACCTCCCGACAATTAGTCGAGTTGACGATTGAACTTGCCTCTACTCCGTACTCTTGTCTGGATACCCATTCATCTCATTTCGGATTTTCCGAGAACGTTGATCGAGGACTGAAGTCTCGGTATATAAGAATGGTGCAATACAACTGATGTTGCCTCGCTGAGACACCAATTACTCAGGCCTCGAGCACCAGCAACATATCAACAAGGTACCAAATTTTACCCTCCGTCGTTATGCACCTCCCCTCTCTTTTCTCTACAGCTCTGCTGTTTTCTGCCGCTATCGCGGTGCCACAACCTGATTACACTACAACAAACGCGGCCCAACATGGCAAGATTGCCAAGTATCAAAAGCAGTGTCCCTTCAGCATTCCTCGTGTCAAACCCCACAGCCAACGATATGAGCACGACATTCACTTCCCCAGGGGATGTGAAAGCGGTAAATTCATCGATTGGAAGACATTCAAGGCCAATGGTGTCAATCTGGGCGCTTGGCTCGCAAAGGAAAAGACACATGATCCCGTCTGGTGGACTTCTCTTGGCACCAAGGCCGCAGCTACAATCGATGAATGGGGCTTATGCCAGGCTCTTGGAAAACAATGTGGTCCAATCTTGGAGAAGCGCTATGAATCTTTCCTTAATACTTCTACCATCGATACACTTGCCAAGGTCGGGGTCAACACCCTTCGCATCACTACCACCTATGCCGCCTGG
Organism: Fusarium sp. Barmshour; assembly: GCA_020976545.1. Taxonomy (NCBI): domain Eukaryota; kingdom Fungi; phylum Ascomycota; class Sordariomycetes; order Hypocreales; family Nectriaceae; genus Fusarium; species Fusarium sp. Barmshour. Next base: position 74,572 of record JAAIJJ010000417.1, read on the forward strand.
GTCAAGGTCCCTGGTTCTGCTTTCTATCATGGTAAACAGCAGGAACATCTACGCAGAATTACTCAATATGCCATTGAACGGTACAATATGCATATCATCATCGGCCTTCACTCCCTACCTGGTGGTATCAACAACCTCGACATTGGCGAAGCGTTCGGACATGATGGCTGGTTCTATAATACTACCAATCTGGCTTGGAGCTTCAAGGCTGTTGATAAGGTTCTCACTTTCATTGAAGCAAGCGGCCATAAAAACGCCTTCACGATTGCCCCCCTAAATGAAGCCAGCGATAACTTGGCTGGTTTTGGATCAGCGGCTGGTCTATCCGACAAAGCAACTGAGTGGATTCTCACGTATATGAACGGTGTTTTCAAGCGCGTTGAAGCCGTTGACAAGCGTATCCCAGTCATGCTCCAAGATAGCTTCAAGGGCGCCGCCTTCTGGTCTCCACTGTTTGACAAGAAGCGTAACCTCGTCATTGACTCGCACGTATACTACTTTGCCGCGTCGGGTACTTATTCGCAGTTTGTGGCGCCTGCTGTGTGCGGACAAGCAAAGTATCTCGCTGAGGAGACTAAGTTCCCCGTGTTTGTTGGTGAGTGGTCCTTGCAGACTATGTACAACAACACACTGTCTGTGCCTAATCGCAAGACCATCTTCGATACCCAGCGCTATGCGTGGCAGAAGTACGTCGCTGGTGGTGCTTTTTGGACAGCTGTGTCTTATTCTACTACGACTGTGGATGGACAAGGTACTCAGAGGGATTACTGGAGTTATGTCGACTTGGTCAGGGCTGGAGTTATTACCAAAGCCACAACCAAGAGTTATTGCTAGAGGGTTCTAATATTAATTGCTAGAGATTATGTTTGTTTACTTTCCCTTACCTCAGCATTTAATAGTTACATTGTATTATAACTATAGTCTACATTTAGTTACCAGGACAGTTTAACTTTATGCTTATATACGTCGGTTTTATTACAATTTATTACAGAAATAAGGATCGCTGCTGGTACCCTTACGTGGTTTGGCAAAAATATATTCTTCAATTTATTCTTACTCATACTGCCATTGATACTGCTACCATTAAGTCAGCCAGTTGATGGAGCATTTTGTCTATGTAAATTACCTACAGCCTCTTTGCTGTAGATCGTGCCAGTATATGATTACACGCCGAGAAAATGGGGGCACATGCAGCGATTATTTTGAGGCCGCAAAAGATTGTGATTTGGCAAGTCTACATATTGAGCAGGCAGGGAAAGAGATGACTGTTCAACAGGCCGCGAAAGTCTTTCAGTTGCGTTCTCAGAGTATTTTTGAGCCCACTTCCAGTCGGACTGCCTTGACATATGTTTGTCCGCTATCCCCTATTGCCTTGTACCCTACTCTCCATATGCTGGCTCCACTTGTTGCCGCCCCTGTTGAACGAAGGCTTTATTTACCTGTAATACCTGGGCTAGTTTGTTATCTGTAATTTGGATTAATGGTTGTTGAAAAAATAGTTATATAGTTCATCTTTCAGGGTAGCAGGGTGTCGCTTTAGCACGAGTTTGCCGAAGTGAAAGAGCCAATCGGTATCATTCAAAACCGAAGTGGATATCCAGACAAACAGTGCCAAAGCCGGGGCTAGCAAAGTTCCCCTCATCCACTAAAATAACGTGTTGGAGTGCTCAGAACATCCAGCTGTGTCGTCGATGTCGACACAACAATAGCTACCGTCTTCTTACAAGATGGTGGCTAGCCTCAGGAAGACTTGGCCATTAATCCTGATGGAGTTCATGTAAGTGATGATGCTTCCAGCCTTGATTCTTGTATTACCTGTTACACCTTGCACTTAGTGAAGCCTTACCCAAAAGCAGTCTAGGTCCCGACAGCAAGTCGTTGGAAAGGACTTGTAAGCATACATTTCAGACAACAGTGAATTTGTGTTTCTCGTTCCCCATCAAAAGGCTCTTGGCGACCCGGAAACCGCCCATTCTGCAAAGCATAATGCCAGCTCATTGCATAGTATGCTTCAGACAGAAGTACTGTTATGTATCCGTGATGATAATAAGATGTCTAACTTTGTCTGCATCCATACGCGAGAAGACACTAACTTGAGGGTAAAGAAGGTATGTTGTGGTTGGGCTGCTAGCCTCGCAAAGTTTGCTAATGAATACTGGCAAGACTGGAGCAATGATATGAGCACGTTAGTGTTGTTGGAGGTATACCAGGACTTTGATCCTGCTTTATTGAAGCTATTAAGTAAAGTGAGTCCAGAGTCCCTCAAGGCATGGGAGTTGCTAGATGTGGATGTTCTCCTAAAGTGGATAGATAAGAGACTGGCCCTTCTTGGTGATGCTGCTTATCCCTTTCTCCCTCTTAAGCCAACTCTTACCCCTAATAAGCAGTATATATGCCTTTTAATTAAATAGCGCTTATATTATTAAATAGACCTAGCCTAGCCCTTGCCTTAAAGATTAAACTTCCAAGCCTAGACTCAATAGAAACAGAAATCAAACTGCGTGCAGGTTTCACTTGCGCATACTGTATCACGGCAAGCTGGGGCGAAGGAAGAGAATACGACATGCCTAATGAGGTTAGATGATAGGCAGTCTAGTCTGTCGCCGAACTGTCAGCACTGGCGGAATGCCAGTGGGGCTTTATGCGGAGCCAATAGATAGCTTTGAAGTAATCATGGTAAGCATCCAACTCCAAACAGGTTGCCAGGGGGCTGAAATACTGGAACCTGGACTGCCCCATCTCCCCAGCTTTTCAACTTCTCCGCTTACCGCTGAGGTGGGCCAGCTCCCAGTCGACTGCAACATCTTTGGGTTGCCACTCAATCACACGAGCGACCGAGATGTTTGCCGACTCTCAGCTAGAACTGCTTGCGCTGCTGGAGAGGGTCTTCTCTTCAATCAGCCTCGTGTCCGTACTACTGATTTTCGTGACGTACGGAAGCATACCGAGGCTCCGCAATCCTCGAAATACCTTCATCGTGTTTGCTAGCATCGCGAATTTTGGCGCCAGCATTGGGACTGTTATTTCACGCGATGGATTGGCCCGTGGCGAGGATTCGGCACTTTGCAGGGCGCAAAGCTTCCTGGTACACGTGCAAGTAATACCCTGGTGTCTTTGTAGCAACTCAGCATATGTACTAACCTAAGATATAGATTTATGCAGTCTGATGCATGGTGGTCTCTTGGCATGTCGGTGAACACCTTCAGGATTGTCTTCTTCCACTCGAATCCGCATACGTTTAACAAATGGCTGTATTCTCTGATATGCTTTGGAGGGCCATTCATCTCGGGATTCACCCTGTTTTTCATCTCCACTCCAGCCCGCGGACCCGTCTATGGAGCGACAACTGTAAGTTGCGAATTAGCTTAGATTCTAATGATAACGACTGATGTCAAGCCAGACTTGGTGTTGGATTCGAGAATCGTGGGTTAGCATACGACTCTTTACTTCATACATCTTTGTATGGATCTGCATCGCTACGTCAATCATTTTGAACACCATGGTTGGCTTTCGTCTTTTTCGCGCAAGAAATGAAGCTCGAGGTATCTTGAACTCGCGCATTCAGAACACAACGGTCGATCACCAAACAGTACACCCTCACTCTCTCTAAATTGGCAGTACACTTGAGCTGACCAACAAAAGGTAACAGAAACAAGTACCGACGCCTGTATCCAGGGATCCGAACATACATTCGTTACTGCCGCGGCTGTTACTCATAAATTAGCACCCGATGCCACGAATGTGGAGCCAATTCCTCCTAACCAAACGCAACAATCTTTAGGATCAGCTACTGGTAGCACCAAGTCCAAGTTTTGGCTCAAAGACCCTATCAAACGGGCATATCTATTTACAACATTCATGTTTACGCTGAGCGTCCTTGTGACGTGGGTACCAGCGAGCATCACCCGTATCCATAGTCTACTTAACCGTAATGTTCCATACTCATACCAAGTTGCCATAGTGGCCGTTATGCCGCTGCAAGGTCTGTGGAACGCTTTGATCTTCTTCACGACTAGCCGGGGCGTTCTAAGGGACGTGATGCGGGACAAATGGGGTCTTTGGGTTTTGAAATCTGCAAATATAGACATCGACTTGGTGGAAATGGAGGCTGTCCCAAGGGTAAGGGTCAATGAGCATTCTGAAGCCACGGATTCAGGAAGCGATGTTGAACTCCGATACCGGGCGAGGTGACTGTTTATTTTGATAAGAAAATCACTTGTATAAAGTAAAAGGCAAAAATTGAGTTAAAGAGCAACATGCCCTGCAGGGCCAACCTTCAGCCTGTGTTAACTAAGCTAACAGGAACAAAGCTTGCTGCGCTGAAACCTGTCTTGTCCTGATCAACTGCTCATTTCCAGACCCATAGACATAAATAGTGTTTCCGTGAGTAGACTATCGTTGTCTTTACTAATGCCTTCAGTTCCTGTATCTTCCTTGCGTGTAGGTGAGAGAAGGAATGAAGCCATCAGCAGAAGCTTAGTGTGGATAAGTGACTGTCAAGGTGTTTTGAGCCGTGTGCGTCACATTCGCCGTTGTTCCAACTCCATTTACAGCAAGAGCGAAGCCGGCAAGTGGCTGAAGTGCTGGGAGTACCTTGACGTGGAAAGGAACTATAAAAAATTGTTAATAAGTAATTGAATGTAGCCCTTGTATTATTTCGGAGCTTACCGGTGGGAGCGTCAAGCGTAAGAACTTCATTCTCAGTATCATTACCGTCGACTTCAAGAGTCTTGTTAGGTCCGCCCGGATAGCTTATCTGATAAGCATGATCTTGGTTGGTGTTGTTAATAATAAAAATGGTATAAACAGTTGGCATGGTTGCAAGCTTTCTGAAGATATATATCACGTGCTGTAAAGGCTGAACTATTGTTTGAAAATATAGAGGGATTAATATAGTAAGAAAATATGGCGTCCGGAGGGTTATATAGATATCGCAGGTTATCTAAGGTAGTAAAACAAGTTCTCAAAGCTATCGAACGCTGATAACGGACGAATGACTCGCAGGCGCACCCAACGGGCGCTAAAATCGAGTCACCGGTTTAACACATCAGGAACACCAGGCGGTCTGGGCCGTCTTTTGTGGCTTCCATTTGGTTTTGTCATGAAACGTTCAGCTAGCCTCAAAAGCGTTGCAAGACTATGGCTAGCCCTATTTCAGTAATTTCCTAACTATAATACAAGAAGCCTGAGTTAATTGAGCGCTTGGCATGGGGGTATCCTCTAGGTCAATATGCACCGGACTCTTCTTGGCCATTCTTCCGGGGCTCCGATCCGTAGCCCAATATGCAGCCACAATCACATACCACGGACAAGTTTCCGGTCACACGGCTTTTAGGAAATATTAGCGAGCGCAGAACATTTGTAGGTCCCGATCAATGAGGTTAACTCCTTAGACAACCTTCCCAGACGGTAGAAGTCTTCGTGGTAAAGTCATACTTGTGGCAAAAGCCAAGCCTTTCCCGACATGTAATTGGACTTGGGTCTATCATCTGTTTTTAATAGCATTTGCCTTTTTTAAGTATAGTGTTAAGTTGAGAGATTCGCTATGACTGTAAACACTGTAAGCCGGTGAACTGTTTAGCATTGGGTTTCAGCCAGTCTTGTTCGCGAGTTAAAGTAAATATAGACAATCCCCTGCTTTGCGTCCAAGCAAATGAGCATCTAGGCTACAGGGCCTTGTTGAAACTGACTAATTCTTGCGACATGTGATGGACCTTAATTAGCCCATTGGCGCTTGGCCTAGATTCCTCATTAGTAGCTATTGGTTGCTTGGCTTTAAGTGTACTCCGTATCTTTTTACAGGCTCCTTCGCCGGTCAATGTGCGCTTTGGAATGTCTTAGATCACACCTTTTGGTTGGGTCTTGGCTTTAATTACGCCACCATAGCGTTGAGATAGTGACTCAAAGATCTGTTTACTGTTCTGGCTTGTGCGCCCCACTAAATGCCATTCGCTTTGAGTCAGATCTGTATGTCTTAGGTCAGAATGCAAGTATGGTTTTCCGAACATAGTCTCTAGCCAGCCACATAGCAGCCTGGGGCAATATACTGATTCTGTAACAGAATGTACAACTGGCGTTTCGGTAGTTAGCACATTGACCCGAGACGTGATAGATATGCTGTCCAAGCAGCGAATATAACGTTAATTACTATAGCTAGGTGAAGATATAGCTAAAAGCTTTCGTAAGAGCGCTTTTAGGGCTATAAAGTCAATAGTATTCCCTACCTTTAAGCCTTCAGACTTCTCTCTATATCTTTTCTTCCCTCTAAATACTTAAGTTACGATCATATTCAACATCTCCAAGATGGGGACACAGTTTGTTAATATGAACATGACCTTCAATATCCAGGCTCAGACCATGGAATTCCTACCTTCTGAAACTGCATATCCAAATGGTCTCTTCATTCGAGACGTCAACTATATCGTCTTTTATGTCTATTGTTTTGGTGCTGAAAACGTTGGACCATATGGCCCTGGCCCCACCGAGACTTTGGGACCAGGCGGAGGGAATTGGACAGGTGAGAAATACCAATCTAATACTTGAACAAAGTTCGCACTAACATTTGCTGTTAGGACCTATAGAGGGTGCGTACTGTTCGCCTTGTTAAACATCTACTACCTCGAACTAACAATTTCAGTTACTCTGGATCTATGGCGTGTTAATTTCGACTGGAACATCATTATGGAAGGAGAAGAAAAGACCTCTCGGCCATTTTCTCTTCCAGTGACGGATTGGAAGAAGTTAAACCCAACTGAACTCAAGGCATTCAAAGATGCGCTTGGCAAACTCCTAGAATCAAAGAAGTTATCGGATCAGGTACATTCGTGAAAGGTTCCAACAGATCGAATGAAAACTAATGTACAAATAGGAGACTCGGAGGCTTCAGGTGATCCTGGACCAGATGAAGAGCAAAGACACTTCAGGTAGTGTTTGAGGGGGAGTATCGAGGACTGTGGGACGACTTAGACAACATGAGATGCGCAAAGCACATTATGCGCTACTCCCGAACCTGTTAGTTAGCATAGCCAAGTCTTATTAATCATGCTTGTGTTGGCTTTTTCAGGTGCCTTTATGATAGTGCCAGGTATGCATCAGGCAGGGCACATTGTCATAGCTAGTCTTAAGCCCATATATCAGGGTATCGATAATGTTCTAATACCTCAAATGCTACTTGCAAACTTGAAAACCAATGTAGAGCCAAGTTTTGATCTTATCAGTTTCTGGGTGTGTCTGCCCCCAAGATAGTAATAAGAATCTTCGAGGTCCGTTGAGGAGAGGTTGGCCGGAGCTCCAATGCATGACAAGACGGCATTGTAGATCTATTTAGCTCTAAGATGATCAGAAATGCTTGCTAATTTGGCATGCCCATTGTGCCAATCCAGCGCTAACTAAAAGACCATGTATAGCCAAGCGCTGAGTACTGACTTGATGACTAGGAAAAGCAGACATGCTCTCTGCCAAATCCAAAGGTATGAATGTTTAACACACAAGGATCTAGAACGCTATCTCATTTCCGTGCCGCTATACTGTTAGAAATCCCAGCAGGGGCAATGGTTTGCTCATTCCTCCATTACGTTTGTGGCTTGCGTCGAAGGATCTCGAAATGGAAAGTTGCCCAGGACAAAGGAAACTCCTTACATGGCAATGGGAATGGTTTCAAGACTCAACGTAGTTCTTTCAACCCGCTTAGTGTTCACTTAGCTGGCTACAGCTGTCCTTCTTTCAGCTGCCAAGATAATTTGGGGCATGGACGAGGAATGCCAGTACGCAGGATGAAGGGGGCTAATGCCCAGTAACATGCAGCTCGAGTCAGAACACCAAAAAGCCGGAGATCGCCTAAATTATGTGACAGTTCATCTCAGAGGTAAGGAGTTGTTGAGTCGTGTGATAGAACAATGGTTGTCGTTTCTCTACTTAGGGCCCATTTTACTTCATCGATATGCTACTATAGGCTAATTCCTGAGGCGGGAACCGCCGCCTTTTAGCGCGAACCCCCAAAAACGGGTTAGCCATTTCAAACCACCTGGGTAGGTTCTCTATTATCAGGTGGAAGACAGGTCTCGAACGTCAGCACGGACTATTGATCCAGGATGGACGCCGATGTATCAAAGCCATTTCATATTAGGAAATGCGGAAGTCTGTTTTGGGCGACCTGCCGTGGATATCACGCGACTATCGAGATTGTGATATCGATATCACATTCAGCTCCTACGCGGCGGGCGCTAAGAGTTCAACGCTATTTCGCAACTCAGCCAGCCACGAACCCCGTCAGTGACGCGAGTGACTCCAAGTACACAGAGTTCGATCACACAACCTCACAAAATAGCTTTTTGTCTAGATGAGCTAACTTCAATGCCAGCAGATCTCACGCGCCCCGTGTCTGAACAGATGAATTAACGAAGCCTTGGGTTATCTTCCTCAAGATGTGCACGCATATAAGTTCCCTGTTCAGCTCTTACGCTTTCTAGATCATCCACCACTCAAGAGGCCAAAACAGTATTTGTTCTATCACATTTCTCTTACCACAATTCTCTAATTGATATCACTGTTTATTCTGATTCTGAAGATGTCTGGCGACGAGGATAAGGCTCTGGACATGCTGAAGCGGGTCAACGTGTCCCTTCGGAAAGCCATTTTATCCAATTTCCCTTGTGCCTATGAACAGTATGTGTGCCTATCTTTGCCGGGCACCGTCATCGACACCAATCAGGGAGGAAGGTATGTACCATAATTTGCTGAAAACGCCTGGTGATCGATTCTTACTGTTTAGCTATCTGGCTGCATCTACAGGAATAACGGCGGATCAACGCAATGCCATCAACTGCAACGAAGCCATGCTGACCGATAGTATGATGCCGCTCGACAAGGTCATTGTAAGAAAAACAAAACATTCCGGTTAATTTTCATCGCTGACGTTGGATCTTCTCAAGTTGGGACCTACGGGCAAAAGTGTCACACGAAGCTACTTCACCTCGCTGGACATGCTTGTTCCTCGCAAGACCGATATCGGCACATTTGACCTCAGCGGAGGCTCCTCCCACGACGTCAACAGTCCAGAGTACAAGTACACACAGGCTATGGATTACCTCCGGAGAGAGGCGCCCGGGTCAACCCGTAACACAAACAACGATGTCAAGGGATCTAAAGACACGCTTATCAAACGTGGAGTTCCTGCGACTACTGTTGACATGTACGTCGAGAAGCAACTGAACTGGTCAGCTGCCCGGGCCAAATGGGATGCCGCCCGAAACGATGCCATTGGTGAGTAATTTGCCCTTCATCCAGGATATCAGTATCTTATGTTCGGGTGACAGAGGCTAGAGAGTCTCGTCCGGAGAAGCAGAATGCCACCGCATTTAGCGCGCGACAGAAGAAGCTGAAGAGTGTATGTCTGACCCTATTCACGTAATTTGACATCTCTAGGAGCTATTTGGTGACCGTGGTTGATACTAGGCTCAAGGCGAGCTACACGCCCGTTGGATGGACTGGGTTGTCAACGGCGACAAGCTCAAGGTAGACTACTGCTTTGGTAAGCGTCATATTGATGACAAGCAAAATTAACCAACACCTAATGCTTATCTGAATAGCACTTGTCGACCGAGATAGCATTATGGCTCGTATAGAGCGGGCAAAGGTAGGGCCTCTCATTCACCTATGGTTATAGAAACAAAGCGTTAACGTTTCATGAAGGAAGCAACGCGAGATGCGATGCTCACTAGCATTGACGGCACGGAATGGGCACAAGTCCATTTGGAGCCGGCCAACTGGTAAGTATTTTACATCACTCCAAGTTTTCCAAGCCTGCCCCGTATTGACTTTGTTCAAGGGCCATATTATGTCGTGAAAAAGCGTTGGCGTGGCGCACACGACACCCAACCACCCCTGCTCATGTGCAGCTGCAGCTAGATAGTCTGCGCTCCATGAAGCAGGCTTATAATGCTTACGATGAGGTATGTCTGCCTGAAGGATATGACTACTCTGCTGAAATATGTAATTGACTAACGAATACCAGCAATTGAAGCAACGCGCCTCAAGCGGTCAGTCCGGAAAGACTCCGCCATTCAGTCTCGATACAGCCAAGTTTCCGGAGAGAGATCCACCGAAACCCAAGAGTAATACGGAAGAAGTCGAGAAAGGGACTGATGAGGAGCTGATCAAGGCTTACAAGGCCTGGGACACTGAGAGTGCAAAGGACCCAAAAGTTGACGCGGCAATCAAGAAGGCACAATGGAAGATCGCTGCGCTGGAAGACACAGAATTATTGGAGGAGATCAAGACGCTCAGTAAACCGCTAGCGCCCGAAAACCCGTTGCAGAAGGCTGAGGATAGATTGAAGAACGCCCTCAGGGAGATGTATGCTGCGGAGCATTCATTTATCCCCGGCCCGAAGCTTCCAGACGAAGATCTCATGAAGAAGAAACAGGAGGTCCTCGATGCAAAGGCAGCCTTGAAAACGGCACAAACAGACGCGAGCACGGCCCAACTTTCAGCTAGTGGAGCAGCCAATTTGCGCACGTCGATCAAGGGGCGTATGACTTCCTTGGACTCGGAGATCCAGCGACTGGAAGGTCGTTTAACCGGGAATAATCCTCCGGACATAATCACTGGAGTAGAAGGCAGCAAGGAAGAAGGAATGACAGTTGTCAAGAGCAAGCCAGATACTGGCGCCAGCGCCGGAGACAGTGACTCAGGCACAGCCGATGTATGGACGAAGATCGACTTCACTGTGAGCTCTCAGACAACCGATCACAAGCAGGAAGAGCATGGCATCTCGGGGGCCTTCCACGCCGAAGCCCAGACATGGTTCGCCTCAGTCAAGGCAGAATCTAGCTTCTCCAAGAACAACAAGGAGATCTCCGACTTCATGTCAAGCTCCACCGTCAGCGGCTCATTCTCTGCAATGGTGGTGAGCATCAAGCGACCATGGCTTCACGCCGAGTTGTTCCAGGACTTTGACATCGACATTCCGGCCGGCACGTTTCTGAGCCCTGGTGCCAAAGCCATCAAGTACTGGGTAGAATCTGGGGACAATGAGTTCGGAAAATACGTGCGGACCAACTACGGAAAGTTTCCTGCCTACCCAACAGCTTTCATTGTTGCTGCAGACGCAAACCTGTCTTTCATGAGCAAGGAGATGAGTGCGACGCAAGCCCTGGACGTATTACAGACTGACAGCAGTGTGGAAGCGAGCTTTGGATGCTGGGGGATTGGTGGAGGTGCGGGAGCAAAGTAAGTCCCAAAATATCATTGCCTATCTGTTTAGATGCTAACTTTCTACCCTACAGAGTCAAGACGGACGATAAGAGTGCTAGTCAGCATATGGAAGTGAAGGATGGGGCTTTGAACATATCCTTCCAGGCTCCTCAGATCATCGGATGGGTTAGCGAGGTCCTGCCTGAGCTGCCGCGGGGAGACAAACCGAAAGAGGGGGGCCTTAACGGTGCTCCTGTGAGGGGATTCCGTGCCAACTTGTAAGCAAGAGCTGAGTCATTCTGAAGGAAGTGCTTTGGGTTTGATAATTGCTATGTGTATTTCAATAGATTTCCATAGTTGGAAAGGGCTTCAGATACTATCATTTTAATGCGACTTTTGATAGCCAAGCTATATATTTAATAGTATATATCTGTACTGTTAGCAACTTGATCTAACAAGATCTAATAGCTATGTGATCACTCCCATGTAATTAACAAGCACAGCATTGCTGCCCAAGAGCTGAACCAGGAACCTCCTTATTTAGTAATTAATCTTTCCACTTCCATTGACCAAAGAATAACCGCCCCACCATATTTTAGACCACCTTACTCCATACATAGTAGATCTACAGTCCTGTCAGAGCCGATCTTCCCCGTGAGTCCCTGAGGGCCAACTAGACAAGGTTAACAGTAGGCTATAGGGGTAATGGTTGAGATTATGTCCCCGATTGGCTCAAAAAGGCTGTCGCTTTAAAGTGTTTGGACTTGAGCTAAGATATTTCTAGGTCAATTAAGCGAGGGCTGAAGCAAGCAGTTCGACGATCCCTCCTCCTGCCTTCAAACTTTCGTTATCACTACTCCCTGCCCTTGCACTGCACTGCTATTTTGACTTTCTGTCATCAGAAAGGTTCCGCGCGCGGAATTACAAGCATCTCTATTATAGTTTATAGACATATGAGTATTTAAGGTCTAGTTGTTTCTCCTGATATTAATCATATCAAGCAGTCTTGTTCAAATCCTCAACTTTCAGCTTCTCTATAACTTTGCCTGCTATCCCTATATTGATTATAATGCCTCGACTTCCACCCCTTGACAAGCTGCCTCTTGCGGCACCCAAGAATCGTAAGTCGCAGTCTCTACGGAATGAAGGTTTCCTATTGATCAATCATTCGTAGTCCGTGATGAATGGCAAAATAAACAGGCAGACTTTGAGTAACAGCTCTCAAAGTCCATGGGTGTTGAGTAGAAAATCGACATTGACGCTGTTGCTGTAGTGCCTTATGGCGCGGCGGACTCTTGGGCCCGGGAGAGCCCAGGCTCAATGATTGCAACGTAAGACAATACTCGATACCTGCAGCCAGATACTCTTGCTCACGAAGTTAGCTATATCGAGGATGCCGTCAAGGAACTCGAAAACAACCCGCAACACCGCGGCGAAATCAATAAGCTGGCTTCGGTTCATATCCTCACTATGGACGTAGATGAAGAGAAAACTTTCGATGCATGTGGAGCTAAGCTCGCAGGCGACGGGAAGCTTGCCATAGTCTTCGGCGCTGACAGACTCGGTTCTAATACTGGCGACGCTTTCTGGCATAGAAACCTGGAGAAAGGCATCAGCCTGACTTCTACTACAGACGTACTGAGCTCTTACGCCCGCAAAGGCATCCGTGAAGACTACGAGCCGGACATTGCCAACGTACAGTCTGATCTGAAGGATATTCTACACAAGGATATTACCCTGAACCCCAACTTCGAGGAGGTTTATGAGAAACTGAAGCAGACCAAGGATGGCACTGATTCCTAGGGCAACAGTTGGCGAGGTGGAGTTTGGTAGCGCAAGTGCTAACCTCGTTAATTATAGTCATATGGCGGTAGCAACTCAGGTGGCAAGAGTTTGCGACCGGGAGCAAATGATAAGCTTTACGTTTAAAATCGGAATTATTCTTAGTAATAACCCCGTCCCTGTATCATTCATTGGAGGTAATCTACTAAGTTTTAGGCTGATTTATACTAACCATCCTTAGTCGACATGCTCGCCGCTTGACGTAAGATCTTAAAAAAGCCGTGTACTGGTCCCTCTTGTATTTAGAGGGCGTTGATCTAAGCCTAAAAAGATAGTGATGATAAATAAATGATTATAAATTAGGCATGATAAATACTCTATTCCTCTTGTTAACATACAAGATAATAATACTACTAATAAAAGTGGCTACAAATGGCCCGCTCTAACAGTAGGGTTGTTGTAGAGCAAGGGTGTGGCATAATACGTACTGTGATTTGAGATACTTACTCTACGTGATGCTAAGTTTTCTGTTGGATGAAAGAATATACTCCTTTTTCTTCCCTGTTCTTTTTCTTCTTCTTCTTCGTCTCAGAAGGGTAGAGGTGAAAGCTGGCACTCAGGTAGAGGGCAAGACTATTTGCATCGCTACTTTCCAATTAAATTTTAAGTAACTACAAGTGACAAGCCAATATAGCTTGCTTTAAACGTAGACTCTAAGCGTGTGGGGGAGCCCTTATCGCAAGTTTGAATCAGCAATTATGGACAAGCTGTCTTGTGCGTCTCTGAACATCCTGTTCCCGACGCCAAGAGCAACAAGCTACTCCGCGCAGAAGCAGGCCCTTACGTATCCTTGGGAACAAAGGTGCTTTTCAAGAACGCGAAGTCTCTGAGACCTAGCATAATATTAATGCGGGCTAGAGTCTGGTAAGAATGGGAGCACAGCGTCGTCACTAGTAGTTGGCGCCTTGGGTTACTACATCAGATCCACTCTCTTTTTACCGATGTTTCTAACCGTAAGCGACGTAACGAGAACAGGCATTGAGCATGTACTACGCGTGTTAACAATCACATAGCTTCAGTAATTGAAATAATAATACTAAAAACTAAAAGGCTCATTTTTTAGATACGCTCCGGATTCATCATTTACTAAAACGCTTTCTAGGCATTCTTATTAGACAGAAATTACGCCTTCTACCACAAGTGCTGCTTGTCCTATGAGCCGTATCACGTCGACTGCTCTTCCCTCACTATTCAGCGTAATCTCTATCTTTAAACTACTCGCTCTTCCAATTTCAGATCCCTGGTATTGGGGCTGATACAAGTGGTAATTAGTACCGTAAAAACTCGGATATAAGGATCCATCGGAGTGTTTTATCTAAATTGATTGCTCGGTAATGGATGGGGATAAGAAGTGTGGAGATCGACTTGCTCCAAAATTACATGGTGTGGAAAAGGGTTACATGGCGTTATCTGCAACTTATCGACTGTCCAGTGGTGGAAATATTAGCACAGTGTCTTATGACCACGGGAAGTGGGATTTTCAGACGGATATGTGTGCCGTTGCAACTAGCAAGAGAGACTTATCCGATACTCAATCTCGGAGTTAATAGAGACTTCGTGAACGCGTCTGAAGAAGTCGGATTCGAGAAAGAGTTAATTGCTACTGGAACATGCACTAAAACATTAAGATATAGTTAGCTCAAGAGAAGACTGACTTTTCTAAATAGTGAATAAACTATTAAACCTTAGATAAAACTGCGATAAAGTCTAGATGCTCTCGCCTTTTCCTTAGTCCCCTTGACAGCTTACGTAGTCCTTAACTGGCTCGGAGATATAACTAATTATGCACCAATAACCGAATACACTAACTCAGGAACTCCAGCCTAACATTGTAAGCTTGTCATCTAGCTCATTCCTTGACAATCTGTTGTATATAGTCTAACGGACAGAAATGTTCGAGAATGGAAATGCGGAGCTGGCATGTTCCGATCTAGCCTTGCTTGAGGTATTACGCCGAAGCTAGTGGCGGAGGGTCAGAATCACGACTTTGAAACTATCTACATGCCAATAAGTTTAGTGGTTTTAATTCGGTGATGGTTGTAAGCCACATGCCGTGATCCGTTATCCATGCAATATAGTTTATACAAAAGCTGATGAATATCCAGAATATGATGAATGTTTGGCCATCATTTCTCAATCAGTTCATTGCTTCATTCTTTATCACACGATGAGACTTGAAATCCTTTTCGCACCCGCACTTGCGGCTTTTGTGCAAGCTGCTGGCGTCACTGGCGCTGCCGAAGGCTTCGCCAAAGGCGTTACAGGTGGCGGCTCAGCCACTGCTGTTTACCCTACGACAACTGCCGAGCTCGTGTCTTATCTCGGTGACTCCTCTGCCCGAGTCATCATTTTGGACCGGACCTTTGACTTCACTGGAACTGAAGGCACGTCCACTGAGACTGGTTGCGCTCCCTACGGCACAGCTTCTGCCTGTCAGCTTGCCATCAACAAGGACGACTGGTGCACCAATTACCAGCCCAACGCGCCCAAGGTTAGTGTCAAGTACGACAAGGCTGCGTTGAACCCTATTCTCGTTGGATCGAATAAAAGTCTTGTTGGTTCAGGAAGCAAGGGTATTATCAAGGGTAAGGGTCTTTATATTGCAAAGGGTGTTAAGAATGTTATTATCCAGAACATTCATATTACCAACCTTAACCCTCAGTATGTCTGGGGGGGCGATGCTATTGCCCTTGATAACACTGATCTTGTTTGGATTGACCATGTTACTACCTCGCTTATTGGTCGTCAACACATTGTTCTCGGCAATAATGCAAGTAATCGAGTGACTATCTCGAACCATAAGCTCGACGGTGCTACGTCTTGGTCTGCCACATGCAACGGCTATCACTACTGGGGCCTTTACTTTACGGGCTCTGCTGATGTACGTACCGTTCCCTTTCTCCTATTTAACGAGATGCTAATTTGAATTTGAATTTGAATAGACTGTTACTTTCAAGAACAACTACATTTATAAGACTTCTGGTCGTGCCCCTAAGGTCGGCGGAAACACCCTTCTCCACGCCGTCAACAACTACTGGTACGATAACGCCGGACACGCCTTCGAAATCGGTGCTGGTGGCCAGGTCGTTGCTGAAGGCAACATCTTCCAGAATGTAGCTACACCACTTGAGGCATCGAGCTTCGCCGGTAAGCTCTTCTCGAGCCCCAGCACCTCTGCCAATGCTGTCTGCTCATCTTACCTCGGCCATGTGTGCCAAGTCAACGGCTTTGGAAGCTCTGGCACTCTTTCAGGCAGCGACACCGATTTCCTGACCAACTTCAAGGGCAAGAACGTTGCTTCTGCTGCCGCTTACTCCAGTATTACTGGTCTATCGTCTAGCGCTGGCTTTGGTACCATCTAGACTTTCGGCAGATTGGGAACATTGAGGCATAAAAAGGATGCTTTTACGATCCAGAGAAATATTTCATATGTACATAGTTATAAAGTAAATAGCAGTCAGCGGTCATGGTTAGCTGTTGTTGATCAACCGCTACCGGCCAGTACAAGTCAAGAGAATATATGGTATTTTGATCTTGAAACAGCCAGATGTAGGCCGAACGGCTTTGCTTGTCTTCGTTTTTATCGTCCAAAAACAGCGATTATGCCTCACAGTAGGTTGTGTATCAGATGATGCCATAAAACTAATTCGTCTCTATCGCACTTAATATTCCTATAGATTCCTGCGTTTCTGAAGTCTTTTTTATATTCGCAATGGTTTCTACTGGCAATCGAATCATCTCTTCACATAATGTTCCCTTGACGGTCGCGATAATCTGTTTTATTAATACCCGCGACCAGCCCTCGAAATACCAATATGTTGTCCCGCCAGACTGCAACAGTACACAATAGTATGACAGCACAACCATGGCCAAGGGATCTTTGTTCCGTAGCAGAGTGAGGAATGTACTAGGAAACATCATAGGCCCTTTGCTCCGGTGCGGATGCAGACCTCTTATATTCTGCAGCACTTTGCAACTTATTAGACTCCTCGAGGCTAATCGATTCTCGGATGTCAGTTTGAAATGGCTGACCAAAATCTTCCTGTTTGGCGATATCGCTTCTATTCTTACACAGGCTATGGGCAAGCTAAAATCACTTTTCAACATCACGATCCATCAGCAAGGATTGGCTAATAATTTCAAGGTGGCGGCATACTCGCGGGTGCTGATACAAAATCCCAGCTCGATAAGGGTCAGGCTATCATTATTAGTAGTCTTTTTATCTAACTTATCTTCTTCCGCGTCTTCATTATTATCACCGTTATCTTCTATCGACGTACTAACCGCAAACCTATTACCGCAAGCCTTAAAATTAAAGTACTATGGAGGACCCTACTTATGGTCTTATACATCACCAGCGGCCTTATCATAGTTCGGTCTGTCTTCTGAGTCATTGAGTATATTATAGGTGAGGACGAAGAACATATGTCCAAGGAGGCCTACCTCTATGTCTTCGATGTGCCTTTAATGCTGAGCGTGACTATTGCCTTTAATGTATGCCATCCTTCCGCTATTATTAACAAACAAAGTACACAGAGGATTGCAAGCCCAGACTCGGAGAATTAGCTCAGCACCTATAATTAAGTAGATGGTGGCCAAGGCTGGCTAAGGGTCTTGTAAATACTAAGTCTAGTAGTGGCTTTTCTTTGTTTCTTTTTTCTTTAAATATGCTGGCTGGGGGGTAATTGAAAATAGAGCAAAGATCTATAATCGCAACCTCAAAGGTGAAATGTGCCTTTAATTACCTAGTAAGCATAGTAATTATTTCTCTTCCATGGCCAAGGTACTTTAGCTAATTAACAGCCGCGGTGTTAAATTGGATATACATAATATCAATAGTGCGACATCCAGAATAATAAAATAATCCTATCCCCAGTCATATTATTACAACCCAGATGTTATAAGTGTTGTAATAATCGCCATTATTAACAGGAGCATAGCATAACTGCACTCATTTATCCTGTTTGCCGAGTTGTCTTTACTACTATCTTCTTTACTAGCTTTAGTAAAATCCGATTCCTGATAAATAAGCGCCACTGCTGGAACCCTTGTTACAACAATGTTGTCTCCCTTCAATTCCCCTGTCTCTAATTCCCGTGTGAATGTTGCTAGAGGAATAGGTTGTGTATAGATTTGAACGGGAAAGTCTCCTCTCATGCTTGTCATGGGTACCACGCTGGTTGCTTTCAGAAACCCGCATATCTCTGTGTATCCATACGAAGACATTGGACCAAGTACTGAGTAGCAATTTCCATTAAAGTCACCCGTGTAGTCGCTGAATCCATTAGCGACACGTTAGCCCTCAAAGGCATTGAGAAGCTTACCTTGGACAACAAACGGCTAGTGTCTCTGAAGGTTCCAAGACCTCTTTCCAAACACTTGTCGGATCTGTAGCAAATGGCCGGCCTGGCTCCCACCTAGCCGGCTGGATTCCTGGTTCCGTCTTGGTAAGATCCCCCGATATCTGTGCAGTGCCACCATTTCCTTTCACATATTTCCCGGCGGTCGTCCAGTTCGAAGGGCAATATAGGCCCGGTGAATAATACTGGTAAAAGCCATAGTCGAAAGTCTTGGCATATGTTGCTGTGATAAGGTGATCGTATTGATCTCCAGACGGTATGCATTTACCATACAGCTGCATTGTGCAGGTAGGGTAAGCCCAGACATATTCGGGTTTATCGCTATCATCAGCCAAGTAAAGATGGTTTGTTGCCGTGGCACATGATGCTGGTGCAATATAGGTTGTTGTTAGCGGCCCAAAATTAGTTATCTTGGCCTGAGTGACTGATGTTACAGTGGGCATCGTGTTGAGAGGCTCCAAAGGTTTCTTGGAGAAACAGTATTCCAGTGCAGTGAAATAAAGCCAGATTATTTATATTGGCAACATTAGATATTAAAACACTGGCAGAATGTCTTGTTAAGTATACTGGAATTTCCAAATTACGCCTAATTTTGAATGCAAAGTGACGGCATAGACTGCCCTACCCTGCTTTGTACGTCCAATTAGTTATCTTCTTCAAGACCACGATACTTGCTGGATTTAAGGACGGGTTTTAACTACTACATTTAGCCTAGGTTAGTGAGGCACAGTTGAAGGATAGCGAGCTGCGCCGCTAAAATCAGGTTTTGAAGCCGCGAGTGTCATTCACGTGATCTATTTCCTCTTGCCATATTTGTGTAAGGCCTAAGCTTAAACAGATGCTAGTGGTTGGGTCACAGGCATGAGAATTATGCGATGACTGAACAACCAGGAATAGGTTAATAATTTAAGAACACTCTTGAGCTAATAAAAGCAACAACCCAAGAGCTTGGTATCTCGAACTAGTCGTCAGTAATTTGGTGCTTTCCGGGGGAAGTATGCAGAGATAGTCCGCCGAGACGTCGGGTATAATAATGACCTTGCGGGGTTGTAGTCTAAACCATGACCAAGTCAGATCCTCCCAGCAGCACAACTCAGAAGAATTTCAAGTGGACAACCTGCCATTATTTAATGATGCAACTGTAAGTATTTTAGTAAACAGAATGAATATCATTTATGTATCTAAGATGGTTGCTCTTTGTTATCTTAACCATTTGCCTTGTCAATGGCTGCGATATTGGCATCGATGAACAGCTTGTTATAGCTTTGGCTCGGCACGGGCATATAGTTTCCGCGACGGCTAGACGTGTTGACTTTATCCAACATCTCGCAAAGAAACGTGCCAATATTGTTGCGCTGGGTTTGAGCTTAGTGACGTGACAAGCTCTGACACGCTCAAAGATATTATCAAAAAGCCCACAAATAGCCATACTAAAAAAAGGATATTATCTAAGAGGGATTCTTAAATCCGAATATAGAAGTAGTTAGAAATATTATAAATATCTATTCCCCCTATTTATATTAATAGTATACTAATATTATAGCTAATTTACTTATTTAGTTATATAGCCTATCTTATAACTTATTTAATCCTCTTTTTGCTACTAATGCTAAATTTATAACTTTAGGTCTTTAACTTTAGGTAACCTAAACTTATATAAAACTTAATATATTTCTTCTATTTTCCTAGTCCTAAGAACCCCGCAATTACCCCGCTTCCATCTACATCGCGGTACGCCGTCCCTGTTACGACCCCAGCGGTTCCATCACGTGTACCCCACATTTTCCGCCAATCATCACATCTCCCGCTAAAGACGATCAGCGCCAAGGCTCTACGATCAGAGCTGATCCGCCACGATCAGTAGCGATCCATCCGAATCACTACTAATCCCTCGATAACCTTACTAATCACCTAAGAACATCTTTAGTATATAAATCACATTTATTAGCACTTTTATAGAACTTAG
>JAAIJJ010000419.1:3458-31859 GCA_020976545.1 Fusarium sp. Barmshour
ATTAATATAAAGATACTTTATTAATAGCTAGTAAGTTAAGTTCTATAAAAGTGCTAATAAATATATCCTATATACTAAAGGTAGTTATATAGGAGCAATACAATATAAGGTTATTATTAGTCCTGGAATAATGCAGTCCTAGAGCGCTGTTATTCCTATAGTTATTAGTCCTTATCTAGTTAGTTACTAAGGTAGGGTTTTTATAGGGTATATAGGACATAACCGCTAAGATTATAACATACTATAGTTAAGGCAATTAATATAGAAGGTAAATTAATCCTGCTATTTATTATAGTTATAGGTAAGTATTACCTTTATAACTAGTATAAAGGAAGCAGCCTCTTAATTAATTAGGCTATTACTATAACTCTAAATAGATAGATAAATAATAAAATAGGTCTTAACTAGCTAAAGTACTTTAATTAGTATATAATTAACTAATTAGTTAGTTCTTATTGCTATCTAATCCTTAATAATTATAAAAGTTATTACTTAGCTAACTTTAAAGTATATTATAAAGAGAAGAATATTATTATACTCTATATGCCTCTTTATTTCTTTTATTTACTTTAGCCTCTTAATATTAGGTACTTTAAACTGCTAAAGAGGGCCTATAGTTAAGAAATTAAATATCTTATAAAATACTTTATAACCTATATTACTAAGACTAAGTTCTTTCCTGCCTTTTATACTACCTATTAAGCTACTATTATAGAAAGTAATATTAAGAGAAGTTTCTAAGAAGCAGGACTTGCTCCCTTTAACCTAGAAAGTATTATCTTAAAGCTTAATATATAGCTATAGACCTTAATGCCTCTTAAAGAGGATATAAGCTAGGCTTAACCTTAAACCCTAAAGATATTAAAGACTATTACTAAGGCTAATTCTTATTTAGAATACCTTTAGAGATAGATTAGAAGATATTATAGTAGCTCTCTAGAGTTAATTATTAAAGCTCTTTAGTCTTTAATTAAGTTAGTAATAAGGAATATATATAAGACTGCCTTACTAGAGGCTAAAGTTAAAGACCTTTAAGAGGTAAATGCAATATATAGCCAGAAGAAAAGAGTAAAAAGAACCTGGCTATAAGATAGCGGCAAGATAACTATAAGGACTAGTTAGAGTTAAATTAATTAGATACATATAGATATATAGGTAATAGCTAAATTATCAAGAAGTCGTAGTTAAGGAAGGTCAGTCAGACTAGGCGTTCGGCATTATCGGACTTGCGGCAAGGCCAGGCATAATTCAAGGAGTTACCGAGAGGTAATTAGGGTCACTGAGAATAAGGGTAGTAATTAGTTTTAATTAATTAGATCGGGTGTGGTGTTTTTATAAGTAATTAAAATATAAAGGTTAAGATTTATGGCCAACTCGCTTGGGTGGCCAACTCGCTTGTGAACTACGTTATTAAAACTATTATAAAAAGAAGCCTTATTAAGTAATTTAAAGGTAAAGAGCAATAATAAAGAAAAGACTATATGTGACGGTTGGGGTTTCCAAATAGGTAAACTAGTCCGTACTAGGTTTTATGTTTGCAGAGTCGTAGGGCGTTATACTGAGCGATAGCGAAGTGTCACGTCTCTTAATAGTCAATAGTGCGGTTTAGGCTTATTGAGGTAAAGAAGTCTTATTGATAGCTGGTGAGCTAAGTTCTATCTACTGCTAAAGAGTGTGTATATATACTAGGTGGCTCACG
The DNA here is from genome assembly GCA_020976545.1 of Fusarium sp. Barmshour. Classification (NCBI taxonomy): domain Eukaryota; kingdom Fungi; phylum Ascomycota; class Sordariomycetes; order Hypocreales; family Nectriaceae; genus Fusarium; species Fusarium sp. Barmshour. The sequence continues at coordinate 5,158 of JAAIJJ010000419.1, forward strand.
GTTTGAGCGCCAAGGCTTACGGTGAGTCGTGAGCCAGATCGTGAGTCCATCGTGAGCCTGCGAGCTGGCTCACGGTTGACTATTCTTGGTGTGGCGTGAGTCGACGTGTCATTGGTTGGTGTTTTTGTGGGGTGTACGTGACGTAAGCGCCTTTTCCTGTTGGGTCGTAATAATTTAACTTATAATTATATATGGAAAATAAATATAAAAAGCTAAAATAATTTAAATAATTCTTTAAATAAAAGGCTAATTTTAAAATTATAATATTTTAAATTAAAAGGTTAAAAATTATTATTATAGCCTACTTTAAGTAGAAAATTAAATATATTAATAAGGTTATTAATTACCCTTAAAAGCAAGATATTAAAGCTATAATTATTTATCTTAAAAAAGCTTATTATTTTAATTATAATAGGCTAGGGATTATATAAAGATCTTAATAAATTTAGTAATAAAAAATTATATAGCTATCTAATAAGAACTTTACATACCCTGCAGGTACTAGCAGAGTTAGTAAGCAAAGTGGGGCTAGTAACATAAGTGTTGCCTTATGTCGCTCAAAGAGATAAGCTTTCAATCTACAATTCAATGCTAAGAAAATGTGAGCAAATACTGAAGTCGGGTTACTATTATGCGCAAAATGACAGGCCTAGAAGCTCAGGTCAGAGCTCATTCGGTGGGAATAGACGGCATCAGCATCATAGATTGCGATAGCCATGCATATAGAACAATCGGGGCTACTGGAAATCCTGACTAGTAGTCACTCGTCTCTGAGTATGAAACCTATCGTGGGGATCTATCAAGAATTCTGGTCGATCTCACCAAGCAGTATGACGTCAAGTATATCTTTGGCGAGCAAATCGACTCTCTGCAGCACAGCACACCCGGCGGCCTAATTACCGTGGTATTTTAGATGAGGTTATTGGGTTATTAAACTTGTCTTTTCCTATACCCAAACACTAAATACCCATTGAAAGACTCAATTAGCTTGAGCTATATATTGCCTGATACAAACATCGAAGAAAGAACCTGTCGCTTAGGTATTGGTCACTTGAACGCCTTGAAAAGGGCCAGCTATATAGAATGACACAGTGCAGATCGTAATGGCCACAGTATTCTTTTGCAGCTCAAGTATCATGATCATTTGGACCGACAGACACTCACTATATGAGAGCAGGTAGTGTTCGCTCAGCAACATGACAAAGAACATACCTTTTCTCCATCAAATAAAGCTTGATCCAAAGCTTTCACAGTAGCCAATTGAACGTTGATAAGTACTTGCCAATGAGCCTTGTGGTGAAAGCTAGACTTTTGTACGTTTACTTCAGTCAGAACCTTGATAAGGCTCCTTTTACAGAATAGGTCCTGAGTACACATGTAAATACCCTTGTTCCTCTCTCAGGAAATGAGAAAGACTCTTATCGTAATTGCAGGACTGTCTCTGGGTCCGCTGGGATTATAGGGCTGGCTTTGAGAATAGTTGGTGGGAAATAGTGGCCAATTAAGACTAAGCTCAGCCGTTTCGATTCTGGACACATTGCCTCACCCTCAATTTAGAGACCCTCGTAGACCTCTTCCTGTACAACGCCATATACAGTAGTTTCTATCACGGCTTGTTAACCACCAGACCAACTTGCATTAATCTGACATTGCTGTAACATTGAAATATCAGCCATACCTAAAATGGGAGGAAATGTCTTTCAGCTGGGTGGGTCAGGGTGTAGATCCCCTGTCATAACCTAGCCTTCTCTCCTAATCCAGAGCCAACATGCATATTTGAGAACCAACATGCAGAACTTGAAACCAAAATTGATAAGTGCAAGTAGGCTCCTGAAATTACAGAGAGGGCACTGCCCCCACCAATAACTTTTTCATGATTCCTTTCCTTCTTGTCTCTTGGCCATGTTGCTCATATGCCAATTGGCGCTTCAACAAGATGTTGTTTAACGCTTTACTACTCGGTCTTTTCCTGGCGACTAGGCCGTTCCTAGTCTTCGGGAGCGCCTCTGTTGTTCGTGCCGGTAGCACGACTGATTACCCCGGGTATAACACACTGAGCCTCGTTCGAAGAACCCCCGCCCGCCCGGGCCGACAGCCAAAAGACTCGAAGCAGAAAAACAGCACATCTTTAGACACAAGTTGGGTCAATGCTATCCTCTTCGCGTACACGGGGTGCGTAAATTGCTACCAGCCACTGAACCCTTAGCATCAGGCCCTAACTGTGTTGATCTGTTTGCAGTGAGCAGGCGCTGGGTTCCAAGCAAGGAAACTCTTCAGTTTCAGCCAGCATTGAAATTACTTGCGCGACATGCTATATCAAAGGAACCGCTACCACGGAGTTCATATATGACCGCGAATTCAACGTCAGCCGCGCTTTTAGCAATTTTACCAACCAAGTCAAACGCGAGATCGACAGCCTGGCAGACGAAACGGTTGATTACATAGAGAGATACATCGATAAGGTGGCAGATAATCTGGATGACGGATTTGACATAGACGATTTCGACCTACCACCATTGGACTACAACTTGAATGTTGACATACCCGAGATCCCGGAGTTCCGACTTCAGTTCCAATTTGATGGATTAGAAGTATACATGTTGATCGACACAGTCCTCTCGGCTGGTGCCACCTATACTCTGAACTTGTACACTTCTACTACACCTGCAGGCTTCGCCGTTCGAGACAATCTGGAAGTTGGTGTTATCTTCACTATTGACCTCATCCTATCTGTAGAAGGAGAGATCAACATTAGTAACGGGTTCCATCTCAGACTGGATGATGGCGTTTTGTTTGACATTGCCATCTTCTCCAAAGAGATTTCAAATCTCACAATGCAAGTCTTGTTTCTGTGACGGTGTCTTGATATGAACTAACAGAAGCTCAATAGAAATGGTGGCGACTTCGAATTTCTGCCAGTCACTCTTGAGAGTGCCGGTGTTGTGTTCAAAGCTGTTCTGCGTGTTGGTGTAAAAGCAGGCTTTGAAATGGCATCACCTGAAGTGTCTATCGCCGGGAAGACAATCGCTCATGTTGGCGGAGGTGTTGAAGTGGGAGTATTTGCCAACATTGCCGAGTTCATCACCAACGTCACTCTTTCCACGGATGAAGACGACGACTGCAGCCTTCGCGTTGAGGAAGTCTATCAACTGGCTGTTGGCGCTGCTGCTGGGGCTTCAATTGCTATTGATGATATAACATGGGGGCCAGTGCCCGAAACTGAGATTCCTATCTTCTACACTACACTGGGACATGCTTGTGCCAGCCAACGAAGCAGCGATGCTTCGTTATCTATCACGACATCCGCGGCACTGGAGGTTAGAGGGAAGAACGATGATGAAGTTGAGATGGAGACAACAACAATCTCCACAAAAGCCACATTCGTTGTTGTAGCATGTCAATCAGAAGGATTAGTCAATTGTCCGATGTCGCTTCAGACAACGTCGAAGTACACCACTACACGGACACATGTTACTCTTGCTCCAACCGACAGCGAGGCCGATTTCCCCGAGTCCGTTAGCCATACTGTTACGAGCTTGATTCCATTCGGAAACGGCGCAAACAAGTTGGTAGCAATGTCAGGAATTCCGTCTTCTTATGTTCCGCCAACCACGACACCTTCGGCTACAGAAAATGGCAAGGATGATGATTCAAATGGCACATCGAATGAAAGGTCTGGCGGAGTTTCCAAAAGTGCCATTATGGGTGTCAGCGTCGGCCTTGGAGTGCCTTTTCTGCTGGGAGGGATCGCTGTGATTTTGTAAGTGAATATTTTGCATTTTCTTCCAAGAGTAACCTTCAGGTTGCATCGGTAACTATCTATTCTTTATGGCGCTCAGTTGTTAACGACTTCTTGTTTGTTAGGCTTTTGAGAAAGAAGAGACGCTCTCTCGCTGGAACATCGCCGGCTCCCGTTGAAACCGTCGAGTCGACTTCATCGTCTTCAAAGACTCCCGGTATTTTAGTACATGAGCAGAGAGATCCATGATTGATCGGCATAGAGCAAATCTACTCAATGTTGCCAATCTTTCTGGAGAAGTCTGAAATCAGGCTTCGAAGCCATGCGGATTAAGTTGAGGCATCGCCAAGAATGTGAAACGATGGAATACAAGAAAAGCCGCCTATCTCCCTGACACTAACAACTAAAATACTGATCTGTTAGAATTGAATCCAGCATACGGCTATCTCCTCTTCCTTCGCCAATGAGAAAATGAATATATGGAATCGAATAAACCTTGTCCAAGTCTGTCATAGACTTCTCAAAGTCGAAGGAAACATGATCCTGTGTTATTGAACCAATTGTGATTTAACCATTCTGCATTACTTCGAAAGATACGGTTACCCTTGATCTTATCGTTTTAAAGTGACTTGTAAGAGCAGAGTGATTTGTATCCTCAGGAACCGTCCTCTGTCGCCCAATCATCAATGTTTTGCTTCAGAATGTATAAACCACAATATCAAAGGCTGTAGTTCTCTCGAACTTCCTGCAGGCTCGAAAGACCCACTCGACGTGAGGCAGAGAACCAGCTTCGGGGGAATTTTCAGAGCCCAGAGCGTGCAGACAAGGGCCCTTGATTGTGCCCCAAACCCAGTTCAGAAGGAATTTCATGCCATCATCAGCTCTCAAATCAAGGTACTTTGCTTGTTTCTGCAGGTCTTCCAATGTCAGATCGGTTAGTTGCTGATCATGAATCCTGTCCTTCTGGATAAGAAATGCATCACAACGGTAGCGACTTATGTTGTTAAGCACAAAGGGGCCATATTTCCCAAACCCCATGACTTCTTTTCCTAATTGCACAAGCAGGAAGTCATCAAACTCAATTTCACTCCGGATCTTCACAATAAGGTCGATCAGGTCATCATATGCCATTTGGCGGTGTCGGGCCCGGATCTCATGAGGAATAAGACTAGTTGATGAAGAGTTCCACAGGTCTGCCGGAATAGCTAGCTGACCTCTCAATGTACGGAATCTATTCGCCAGGTCAGGGTGCTTCTTCTCGAGATCGTCAAGATGTTTTTCTTTGCCCATTATAAGATCTACAAAGACTCCCAGGCCACGCTCCATGAGTTGTAGAGCGTCGTACGGTTTGTTGTATACATTGAGGCTAATAGCTGCAGCATCTGAGACCAACCCAAAGAGTTCTGTTAATTTCTCTTCCTTATCTGTTTCTTTGAGTGGCCTCAGGCTGAGAAGGGGGGAAGAAGCTCAATGGCGGTCTCTAGCAAGTCACTAGCTTCTTTCCATTCTTCTCTTTTGGCGTGAATACTAGCAGCCTTTTGAGCAAGCTCAACTCGAACTGAAGGCGTGGCTGTAGTAATTTCTGACTCCATCCTGTAAAATGACAGGGCTTGGAGTTCATCTTGTGGATCATGGAATCTCTCAAAACGTTCGCTGTACCAGACTCCCAAACCCTTAAGACATCCTACTCGATTGAAATGTTCTGTCGGAAGCTTGCTGAAGGCCTCTTCGTAAAGGCTGATGGCTTCATCGATATCCTCCTTTATCAAATACCTCCTAAATCGCTGACCGAGCAAATTCCCCAGGTTACAACGTGCCATTAACCAATCCGTGTCGCCGGACGGAATTTCTGAAATAACCATCCTCACAAGCTCGATGGCTTGATCAAGGTATTCTGTCTTCTTTGTTTCTTGACCATACTTTCCAAGCATGCTTACATAATTGTTCAGGAGGACAGGCCTTCTTGAGTGGTCTTTCGGCTCGAAGTCCATCGCCTTCTGTGCATACTGAAGGCTTCTCTCCAGATCTGGAATTGTTGAGGATATATCAAATCGCCTACTAAACGAACTACTAATCTCATTCCAGTAAGTCTGCTACTAAGCCCGTTCTTTCTAGGAGCGCATAATAGGCGTAAGATGAGGCTCTGTATTGACCCTCATCTGATGAGTCGTTCTCTATTGTCGCAAAAGAGCGAAGATCTTTATCGTTGAGATGTTGCAAATCCGAGGCTGCCTTTTCCTCAATTTCGAAAAATTCTGTGCACTGAGAGCTATGGCCTGGCATCGTACTGATACTCTCAGATAGATAACAAAAATGCAGTTGCTTAAGAGATATGCAGGCGGATGTCGCAACAAAAAGTAATGGGAGCGAGGATCGGGCTTATGGGAGAATTGCTTCCTCTACAATTATAAATCTTACGTTTGCCTATATTATATTTCACCTGTCGATCCCTCCCTGACATGGAGACTTGTAGCGCTTACGGACTTTATCCACGGTCATTGCAGAAAGACAGTAAGTAAGCGCGGTCCAAAGAACGGACACACGGATTTACGTATCCTGGGAAAGGGTGTTCAGCATCGCAGCAGTACCTCTTCCAGCGCACAGCCAATCTGCCTTGTTTTCGAGCTATTTTCATATCCGTAGCAGCATTCTGCCTGTTTGGCCACGGCCTATGCAGGATAGATCCTTAAGACTAGGCGGGAAAGAAGTGCTCGTCTCCACACAGCATCGCATGTTGGCATGTTGACAGTGCTTACGGTGCACACAGTTTGAGTTGCTATATAGCATCATCGAATGAGCAACAAACATCAGACAACGGGGAGGATCAATCAGAGCTTCAAATATCATCTGTATTATTCCCCCATCAAGTACCGAGAGTTGGGGACAAGCCTGATCATCCATTTATACCTGTGCGGGTAGGAGTAATAACCCTTCGCCACAACAGCTCTAAAGTCATCCTCCCCAAGCACATGCTTCAATAACGGGATACGAGCTATCTGTTGTTCCACCCGCCTTTTCCTCTGCTCATACTCCTGTAACCTCACAAGCATCCGTGCCACAGTATTTCGAACCATCAACTCATGCGGCGGCCCAGTAAGAAGCACAGTTATCTCGCAATCAATACAGCACTAGAGAAGTTTCGCTATAACGCGTGTCTAGCTGACAGACTCCACCGAAAATCGTGCTATTCTTCGTTCTGGGTCTTGAAGAAAAGTATTGACTTGCCCACAGTCAACACAGTCGCACGGAATCATTGGTCTGATGTTACTTTTCATCGTGTCTGGCCGCTCGCCTATGTATTTTCCGGGGTAGTTCCTCATCACGCCACTGATCAACTTCTAGCACCTTGGGTCGGTCAGTGGTGAGCCGCTTCTCTTGACGATTTCCGGGAGCACCTGAATTATGGGTATCCATATTCCATCCAGATTTTCGGCAGATAAGTGGTCTGCATCGATAACACTCAAGGTATCGATCAATAGTTCCCGAAGAGTTCCCATCATGGATTCGTCAACCTCGAACAGATCGTAAATGAACTAAATGAAGTCGCGATGATTGACTAGTTCTTCAAAGTTGATGCTTTGAGGAATAGCTCTGCGAACTTTTTAAACGACAAGACCTGTCTGGTATGACTATTGAGGTAGTGGCTCAAGGTCAATTGACGTCATAGATCCTTTCATTCCAGCACCAACCACAATTCAAAGGGACCAAACCCACGCTTTCTTATCCTCGATATTAATATAATCTCAGAAATTCTTTTGGAATAATGTCAGTTTCTCACAAGTAACGCCTAGCCATAACTAACATATATGCTACCCACAGAACAGAGATGGCTGCATCACGATCAAAAGCCAAGCCATTAATAGACACAATATCCGAAGCCCACCGTATGTCCTACCGCATCGGCCGCGGCGAACAAGGCGTCCTAACCTTCGAGCCCTACAAATCCGCCATTCTTCCCCTCTGGCGCTTCCGCACAGTCCCCATCGCTCGAAAAAGCGCCGAAGATCTATGGGCCAAGTTCAATGACTTCAAAGACCAACGCGATTTTGTGGGGATGGATATGACGCGCAAGTTTATCCAGATGGGTATGACGCGTGCGAAACGGTATGCGAATCATGCTGGTGGGCGGAAGTATAAGAAGGGAACGAGGGAGGAATTACCCAAGGGTGATGAGCATCCAGATAAGGATGAGAAGGAGAGGGCGAGTTTGATCTTTAGGGGGTATTGGGAGAGGTGTAAGGAGGATGAGGGGTATCAGAATCTCAAACAGGAGTTTTTAAAGAAGCAGAAAGATTGGAAGAATTCTTGATAGTTTTCAATAGATGCCTAGTGTTGGCACTGTTCTACCAACTTGCCTGTCAATAGCGGTTGCGTTCTTCGTCATGTTCGTTGTCTTTGAATGCCCATCGCCTAATTCCCATCGTCCTGTCTTGTTTCTTCTTCTCACTGATTCACTGCTTCTAGCCCAACCATTTAATAGTCACTCCATCACGAAGAGGCGCGTTTAAAACCTGCGTTATAGCATCACTAAGTGCCTCACCCTCATTCATATCCCATTCTGGTGGCCACTCTTCCCCTTTACCTGCATATTTCTCCCAGTTCGACTGTTGAAACTTGCCTTCTCTACAGCGGCCTCTAGTCTTTCGGGGAGCTTGTTGTCAGGGAATCCGTTGGCAAACCATATGATCTGCCGTTCGAGAAGTTTTCCAGGATCAACTTTGCCATGAAACTTTGTGTTGCGAAATCTGAAGGCTGCGCTTTTTGGCTTATTCTTGGCTGCAATTGTAGCCTTTGCTGATATATTTAATGACATCTCCTTGTGGTCTTTGTTGGTGAGATTGGTCTGGTTAGTTGAGGTCTGTCTAATTAATTCAATATCAACTTTCGGTGTTCGTGTTTGTATCTATTTGGAGGAGAGGTAGTTCATCTGGGACCCATATATGTCAAAAACACATCTTTGTGACCTGTCTGTTAGTTGACTGTTCTTCTTCGAGCCTAGTTCTGGTACTCTTTCTTTATCGTTATTCGCAGGCTTTGTTTCTGTACTACGTGACTCAGCGCATTTCAATCTCTGTTCAGCCCCAAAACTCTTTGTCAGTCTCAATCATTCCCTGGGCGTATTGTTTCCCGGGTTTTGACTTCCCAATCTGTGAATGCATCTGGATGTTTGGGTCCATGTCTGCCAAGCTTGCACCTACTCGTTAATGATATGTTCGGCCACATCATGCCCCAAGGGTCAGACTCAGTTCCTCCGCGGCCCTATAGACAACTGTCATTTAATAATATTATTATATCGGGCCTCAATCGCAACAGTCGTCAATATTAAACAGCTCGTTGCCTAGGTTAAGAGGGTTGAGTGTCAATACGCTATCCTGATTTGGCATGCATTGCGGGAAAGTTCCAAAAATAACTGTTATGCATTATTATGCATTCTCAACTGGCCAATCAACACGCATAACCTTCCCACGACAACTTTATGCTCACAACAACTAACGCATAAATAACTCAGAACAAGAACGCCTGATCGTCCAGCGCGAGTCCCGACAAGGCATGCATCACCGATAATCCGTGATCAACTCCCTGTAAGACCACGGCACATTTTATGCTAAGTTTTCAGCTCTGCCAAAATTGCGGGGATGATCGCTGTTCTTAATCAGCCTTATGCCCTTCGATGGAACCCTGAGCTGGCCGACTTGACTTCTTTAGGCTTGGGATGAGAATGGTGAGACAGTGAATCATCGGTTAACTGCCTTTGTAAGTTAGATAAGGCTGTAAGCGGCTTGCAGCTAAATATTAAAGCTAAGACGGTGAAATTTTGGACCGTTGATGGATAGCGGTGTGTTGTATTATAAGAAGCAGACATAGCCCAGCTTAGAGTTCTTGTTCATCATCCTGCAGAGACAGATTAAGCTTAATTCTCAATTCATCATGAAATTCAGCGCCATCCTCTTCGTTCTCGTCCCTCTCGTCTCCGCAGCTGCTTCAAAGGAGGCTGCGGCTGGACTTCCCGACCTTGCTTCTGCCGGTGAGAAGGGTCATGATCTCTCATCGCACGGCGAGGGACTTCAGCTCGCTGCCAGAGTCTGTCCTGCCAAGTTCCCGAGAAAGTGCTCCCTCGGAAACTTCTGCTGCCGAACCCTGAAGTGCTGTAAGAAGGAATGCTGTCAAAACTCAGCGAGATATTGCAGCAATGGTCGTTGCTATAGATAGATGGCAAGTTAATTAGGATGATGTAAGTTTCGAGACAAGCTTTCGTTGAGTAGAGGTACTAATTGGTTGTAGCATCAATGCACTGGATGGATGCGAATATGTACTAGGGAGATTTAAACCGGAAAGAGAATGTTCTACGCGATGGGATTTAGTTTGTCTGAAACGAGCTTGAAAACTACTAGTATAAATATAAATGAACGACATTTTACTTTATAACTCGCTATGTATACCCCTGTGAGTACAGCCTTGGCCGAAATTTGCCCTTGCTACACAAAGTAGTAGAGAGTCGTGGCTTTGTTCGGGACACCAGAAAAACAATTTTCGTCTTGCTTTCGATCCACTAGCTCACCAGATGTATGGCCCAGTCTTCTTTTTAAGTCTGATTTAAAGTAGTTCTGCTTTCTATTATGTCAAGAGAAGAATATTTGCAAACTGGTAACTTCAACGGAGCTTATCACGAGCTTGATCATCTTGTAAATAAAGTCGTATATCAATAACATCGGAACTCATCTTGGTCCTTCACCTATACACCCACCTACGTCAAAACAACATCTGGCTGAGGGTCATTTTCCCTGTCCCAAGGGAACCCATTCCTGAACAGAAGCTCATCTTTCGTTTTCTCTGTAGACATAACAACCACGCACGAATAGTCGCTGACGTTCATGCTGACGATTCGATAAAGGCCCCGGGCTATATGCTTTGTGACCTGTATTACCGCATGGTGAACATGTTGGTTGGTACCCGTTCGGAGAATGCGAAAATTGGAATCCCCATTGATGTTGATAAAAACTACATCGACTCTGTTGATGATGGCGTTGCCGAATTCTGGAGCTGGTGGCGGCCATGAACTGGGGTTGGTAGAAGGGTCAACTGTATAATGGACTGCGGGCTGATGTGCCATGGTGCTTTGATGTGATGAGATAATCGATGCGGCTCTTTTGGCAGAAAATGCCTAATTTAACTTCTGAAAACTGTCCACTGGGAGATTTGACAGTTATTTATACACCAATTCAGCAATAGTAGGTATCAACCCAATCTTGCTTGTTTTGCTGTTGTTACTTCAATACCCCTCTGTTGGTTGTTGTCCCTTGGAATCAAAAGTTCCACTAACCCTGACTTCCTCGCTATGCATCCTACATCGTCACCTGGCCCTGCTTGCTCAAAAGTTCCTCTGCATTTCGAAAATATCTGCTGTCAAGGAGCGCTGATAAGCAGTCAATGCATAGTTGACTTAACTAAACCTCGGATTGATGCAATGTACTTGGCATTATCGTTTACTGCCGAGAGCAATTGTACCGTGTAAAGCACCATCCTGCTAATCACTGAGTCGCTAGGATCAAGACTATTTCAATGTGTTTGGGAAATAAGGCCGTATAGGAACACTTCTCATATTTGCCATCCTAGGAAGCATTTTGCGGAACGCGGTCGTCGGCCTGCCCTGTACCCCGATCGACGATGACAAAGATGATAACGTCGATGAGGGAGAGCAAGCCCCAGTAAGCTGAAATGAAAGAAATGAGCCATTTTGTCGTCGATCTTTATCTTATCTTTATCTTATCGCTTCGTCATTTGTCCATTTCGCGACTCTCAGCCAGCCAGCGTCGCATTTTCAACACACAGCGCTGTCGATCACCAACATGATTGGACGCACTAGAAGCGTGTCCGCTAATAATTGGCGATCTGCCAAGCACTGCCACCACCTGGAAGATTGCTTATTTCGGTTATATACAGGGTAGCTCCAGGCAATGCTCTGGGAGAAACATTCTTGGCATTGTTTCGTTTCAATTCAAGACTTTTTATTGAAACAATGTCTGAGAGCCCAAGTGCCAAGAGCACGGAACAAGCGGGGCAGCCTGAAAACAATATCCCGCCGTGGTCGTCGCGATTATATCGACAGGTTGGCTTTTCGGCGAAAAAGACGTGGCAGGATAGAGGTGACATTATTCGTCACTCGAGAGAGCTCTTCACTGTAGGTTGACAGATCCAGCACTCAAAGTCAAGCTCACAAGGTCCAGGCTGCAGGTCCAAATGGACTTTCATATTCTCTGCTGCCAACTTCTTCAAGTATACGACTTCTCGAGGTCAAGCCTGGTAACCCCAGTGATGTGCTGCACTGCTCCCTCCAAACAGTTGACTTATCCGACAACCCCAAATATCACGCCCTCTCATACACGTGGGTGTTGGACCCACCAAGCTTCCCTTACGAGCTGAGATATCTGTCTCAAAAAGTCCCAAACTTCTCAAAAGTCGTCACCAGCGGAGTCGACACAGTAAACCACGCTGTCAATCGCCTTATGGTTCGGTCGCGATCCGAGGTATCAGATCAAGATGCAAAGCCAGCTGAGAACACTACCGACAGAGACAAGATCCTTTGCGACGGCAAAGGTGTCTACGTCAAATCTAACCTATACCAAGCTCTCCTTCAGCTCAGAAAAGCACGTCCGGGACTCTACTGGATTGACGCCATTTGTATTAATCAATCTAGCCTTACTGAGCTGGGCCAACAAGTGCAAATGATGAATCGGATCTACAGTTCAGCTTCTCAAGTCACGATATGGCTAGGTACTTGTCCCCATGTTTTCTCACCAGGCGTAGCGAACCTCGTTCAGATGACCAAGACCGGACTTCCCGAGATTACCGAGGCTGCTGAATCCAAAGACTTTTACTACAAAAGAGTTGGAACAACATCGCTTTGGCATTTAGTACTTTGCGTCTTTTTCATCGTCACGCGCAAATGGTTCAAGCGACTCTGGGTTCTGCAGGAGCTGTGCCTTGCAAAAGAAGCCATCTTCCTCTTGGGAGAATACAGGTTTGAGGCTGATGACATTTCTATCGCTTTTGGTTGGATGAGAAGTATTTTGAGCGCTTGGAACACCAGCGGGTTGCACATGTTTGCTCAGATATTGACTTCATTTGGTGACATGCCTGACCAAGCTATCTCTCTGCTGAATTCACGCCGGACTATTTCTGAAGGTGACAAAGTTGGTTTACAGGAGTGGTTCAGGCTGGTCAAGGACCGTGAGGCAAGAGATCCGAGGGACATGGTGTACGGTGGCCTTGCTTTGATTAAGCCCGGGACGCTTCTGATGGATCCAAGCTTAAAACAAGGCTCCGGGAACTCATCAAATGATCACGATAACATTGCACCTGATAACAGACAACAATGGCCATCGCTACACGCAGACTACGCCATCAGCCTCCCCGCGGTTCTCGAGAAAGTGGCGCTATGTCTTCTGTCAGGCCCCGAGCCAATGAACCTCCTCTCGCTAGCAACGCGATATCGCACTCCCTTCTTTTACGACATGACGAGAGATACATCTATTCACTACTCAGCGATGAAATACGACAAGATGTCAGAGCTTGAACTCGACGTGCCTTCATGGTACGCTGTCCCATGGCTTGAGAACTCGCGGGGTATGAAGCTTCTCATCTGGCAGAATACCAGCGCACCACTGGCAAGCATATCCAAGATGACGAACAAGCCGCTCATATCGGCTGATGGTGAATCGCTGTTTCTCGATGCAGCACACTTGGACACCATTGAGTCTTGTGTGTTTTATAATTTCTTCGGCGATTTAGCGCATGATATGGAGTCTATGATCACGTTGAGTTCAAAGACAAATGAACGAGCACAGGAAGCTGCGGCGTTGAAGGAAATCTTCAACTACGCTCCGCCATTTCATCTACTAGAAGTGATACTCGACATGACTGCATATACAAAATCGACGGAAAAGTCACCTCTGGAAATCTTTTGTGATCTTCTGACTGCTGGAACATGGAAAGGCTCAGCCAAGATGGTCGGGTTCTGTCAATGGCTTGATGACTGGGTAAACAATTACCTCAAAGAACACGAAAAAGAAAAAGCAAAAATAACTGATGAGACTCCCATCTTGAGAGAATTCATCGCCAAAAGAGAGCCCATCATAGCCAAAATACAAGACGATTACGCCAAACTACGCACAGCATATCCTGATCAACCGTGGTCACCCGAAGACCGCAAAGCCATCTCGGAAGAACGCAAGACCCAAGCCTCGCACTTCGCAAGAACCCTGCAAATCGCACAGACGGTCCGAGCTCTGTTCAAGACCCAAAGCGGCAAACTCATCCTTGCACCGGCATGGGCTGAAAAGGGTGATGTTGTGATGGCGGTGAAAGGCGGCAAGGTTCCTTACGTCTTTACACCAAAAGATGAGGACATTAAGCGGAAGATTGCGTTTAAAGAGAAGTATAATGGTGATATATCGATTTCGGCGTTGAAGGAACGGCCGGGACATAAGGAGGCGCAGAAATGGGATGCGGCAAGTCTGCAGGGTGACATTGAGAGAAAGGACAGTTATTTGCTCACTGGTGAAGCTTATTTACATGACTCGGACTTGAAAGAGATTCTGGTTAGGGAATTGGAGTTTGGCAGGTTGGAAATTGTCTAATTGAGATCATGCGCAGATGGAGAGTTTGGCTCCCATTTTCTGTTACGCACCTTGACCATGACAAACTTCTGTCTTCTCCTGAGCTTGGATATGCAAGTTGCCCAAGTTGAGATTGATAGATGAGCTTCAATTTGCACAGACTTGTTTGTGGCTCACCAACTCTCCGAACCTCAGCGGAGCGGCAAAAGACAGCGGCTATTCAACGACTGTGAATGAAGCAATCACGGCGTAGGGTAAATTGAAGATTATGACGCCAAAAGCCACAAACATCGATTTAGACGCTCGCATAATTAAGAGGCTTGGAACTATTTTCAATAATCCTTTTGCCTTTTCGATATGCTTAAAAAAAGATGTAAGCCCAGCGATTAAGCGATGTTCATCGACCACTGTGAGGTTGATCTCATGTCACTCAGATATTTTTACGTGATCAAGAACAGGTCAACCACACAAAAAAGGAAGGCAGTTCATGGTCTGGTCTAGATCCCCAGAAACTGGGCTGTAGCTTAACCCCTGAAAGCCCTACTCGGCACTCACGGGAACAGTCTCAGGCGCTAGTACCTGAATTTAGCGCTGACTCTCAATATTAACCTCAAAAAACACAGACGCCTCAACGGCACCTGCTACAAACTCCGTGAGATCCCGCCCAATCAGTGACCCTTGGTCCCCGTCTCGTATTCCCCAGATGAGATCCACGGAGCAAAAAAGCTTAGCTCAGGTTGGACATCCATCGCCAAGCCAATCGATCAGCAGCAATCTCCACGACGGTAAATCAGTGGGTATCAGCCGACCTGTGCTAACCTCAGGGGTAAGGCGTTCTAGACACCGCTAGCCCGGACGGCTAAACACCAGTGACCAATAGCAGCGGGCGACAAATTTCCATCCTGAAAGCCACTATCATAACATACGAAGTTATTCCTTGGATTAGTTTCCAATAGTGTTGTAACCGCGCGCTGCCGAAATAAACCTCGGACTTGTCCAATCGCCGTACCCCTGAGCACGTCAATTGCTTCTCAGCTGGTGTAATGGATGATGTGAACTGCTTTACCGTTTGCTAGTACCTTCCGCTATGAGCCGGGAACCGAAATTAGAGCAGTCGTCGCAGGGCTGTTACACGAGCATGTCACTACTGCATCTAAAAGTAGATTCATCGTAAGAATAGACAAACATAAAAGAGCTGGATATCCTCTACTCAAATCGCTTTTCTTTTCTGCTCTTCAGTCACTCACTCACATCCACTCTTTCCTCGCAACTTCTCCACGTTCTTTAACGAGACAACAGTCCTTCCTTACTTTCTTTTTCTTAAATAACCGCCAACATGAAGCTGTCTGCTGTCACCCTTCTCACCCTCGCCACTGGCATCCTCGCCGCTCCCGTCGCCGAGGCCAACTACGACGTCTCCTACGCCAGCTACGAGGCTCCCAAGGCCCCCAAGCCTCACTACGAGAAGCCCAAGCACGAGTACCCTGCTCCTCACCATGAGAAGCCCAAGCCCAAGCCTCACCCCAAGAAGCCTGAGTACCCGGTTCCTCACCACGAGAAGCCCAAGCCCAAGCCTCACCCCAAGCCTCACTACGAGAAGCCCAAGCCTAAGCCTGAGTACCAGGCTCCTAAGCCTCATTACGAGAAGCCCAAGCCTAAGCCTCACCCCAAGCCTGCTTATGAGGCTCCCAAGCCGGCTCCTAAGCCCCACAAGCCTGAGTACACCAAGCCCAAGGCCCCCAAGCCTCACAAGCCTGAGTACACCAAGCCCAAGGCCCCCAAGCCTCACCCCAAGCCTGCCTACGAGGCCCCCAAGCCTGCTCCCAAGCCTCACAAGCCCGAGTACAAGGCTCCCAAGCCCGTGAAGCCCGAGTACACCAAGCCCAAGGCTCCCAAGCCTCACAAGCCTGAGTACACCAAGCCTAAGGCCCCCAAGCCTCACCCCAAGCCTGCCTACGAGGCCCCCAAGCCTGCTCCTAAGCCTCACAAGCCCGAGTACACCAAGCCCAAGGCTCCCAAGCCCCATAAGCCCGAGTACCAGGCTCCCAAGCCTCACCACGAGAAGCCCAAGCCTCACCCCAAGCCTACCTACGAGGCCCCCAAGCCCGCTCCTAAGCCCCACAAGCCTGAGTACACCAAGCCCAAGGCTGAGAAGCCCAAGCCTAAGCCCCAGGGTTACCAGGCTCCTAGCTACGTCGCTCCTCACTACTAGATTTTCTCTGGGAAGATGAAGGACAGTAGCTGTTTGTGCTGTGGTTATTGAGTGGGTGACTCGTGCTGATTCACTACCATGGTATGACCCGTGCGTGAAAATGCATAGCGAGAGATGGCTCTGGACTTCTGACTTATGAGAGATTCTGGAGGAATGGCAGGTATGTGTTTGGATGGATGGACTTTTGACATTTTCTTCTTGTACCTTTATTGGCTTATTAGTTATAATAACTGCATCCGAATGAACTGCGTTGCTTTAACACTACATTCATCCCTCGAGAATTTTGTGCACCCCAAGTGACAATACTCTCTCTGCTTGATGTCTTATATCTTGGCTAAAATCAATACTCCCATAGGCGGTACTCAATCGCCAAGTCATGCCTGAAGTTACCACAACGTTCGAAGATCCGATCTACTACTCTCAGCCATCTCTTGTTGAGCTTGGTGACATAGTGCGCCTTAGTATACTCCCAGTAATCAGGAAACCATCCTGAGTTCTCCCTGTCTACGATACCTGAGATCCGACCGTTATGAACCAAGATGTTTCTCATGTTATCGGAATGCGTGAACACAATCTCATGTCCTTGGGAATGAAAGACATCTGTCAGCGCAGGTGTTCGTAGTGTATCATTGAAGTCTTCTTCGGAAATGAATGGTCCGAAGAAGTCACCTCGTTCCTTGTCGTAGCCGCGAGCAGCAATGATCCTGTAGTCATAACATGGTCCATCAATGGCATTGCCGATTTCATACTTTGGCGCTCGTTGCCTTGTGATGGAACGTAGCTGTTCCAGGAATTTCTGCATATCTCGCACAAAAAGGTCAAGATCGTGATCGCTGAGTATATCGATGTATGAGCCAAACCGTTGTCCCGGTAGAGCAGTTGTCAACAGATTAGAGGTATCTGTGTCAGACACTAGACCCAACGGGCGAGGAACTGGAATTTCAGTTTGGCTCCGTTCAAGCTGCAGAGCACCAAACTCATTTGCCAGTGCTCGATGATCTTCGACGCTCTTCGTCTTCAGGTACATGCCAAAAGGGAGTTGTTGAGCGTTCAGGCTGCAAGATGGCCCGTAAAAGCGAGCACCCAAAGAACTCAGAGAGCGGTAGATCAATATACGGAGAGGAACTGGCATAAGGCGGCACACTGAGGCAATCGCAAGAGCGACAGACTTCGAGATACGATGCCAAGGTGAAAAGGATAGCATGCTGGGAGCTGGGAGTTGTTGTCTACTTGTAATTTCTTGAGCGATCAGGGTCCACCGTATGGATTTCGAGAGCCTTGATATAGCTGGCAGCAGACTGATGTTTGGTGTTTGAATCCCGGTATTAGAATGATCCATAAAGCGGTCTCGTCGGACCTTGGAAATCTTCTCGAGAAGAGGAGGTCGAGTTGGACCTCCAATTGTGACTTGCGTGACATGATACTGCAACAGCGTGAGTGGAACTTCGGGACAAGAATAAACACAAGGAAGATAGGGGACTCACGTCAGAGTCTTTCGTGGTGGATGTGAAGTGAAAGTATCCTTGGGATAAGGCTTCTGCCGCAGACTGTCGTACAAGCCAGTGGTTTCGGGCATCATTATTCATCAAGGCAAGCATTACCGGCGAAGATACGCTCTTTCATATCAGAGCCAAGGAAGACGCTAAAGAGCTCGTGAAACGACTTCAGTCGGTAATTAGCTAAGTGTCATACAAGAGAAGAGAGGTTTGGGGTTATAGCGTACCTCTTTCAGCCTGATTATAGGGAATATTGGTGTAACAATCAGAGGATCCGTAAACAATGCTTCTAGACCAGTAATACAGCATTTAGAACCATCTCTCTTTGACATATATGCGATAATGCTTTTGTTCGGCTTGGCTTCTTGTGACAACTGCTCGATGACTGCGAAAGTTAATATGGTCCTGCAGATGGTATGGCTGAAGCAGCCTACTAGTTCCAACTAGCTCTTATCACTCCGATGATAGTGCTCTTAAATCGTAGCCTTCTTGCCCGTAGGAGTATCTTTGGAGCATGTAACGAGCAGTCGCTTCGGGGCTGACCGAGTCTTGCAGGAAGCATTCCAGGAGCTGATCATCAGGATGCTGAAAGCGGGAGCTGCGGATAGCAGCAAGAGCCTGTTCAATACTGCTTTTACTTGTTTTCATGTCAAAGGTCTCTCGGTTCGTTCAAGCCGGAGGGCGGTGGAATCACGAAGACAAGCTGGAGTGTTGGTTAATGCTGCGCCTAATAGCCATTACATAATACTGCTGCCTAGAGAAGGATGACAATCCGATCCCCTCACTCAGTGGCTTTTTCTACCTGGCTACAATATCTTGGGGTATTGACATATATATCAGAGCCTTACTATTCCCATCCAACACAGCCTGAAAGCGCAAATATGTCGCTCAATGGAAATCTCGAGAGCTCATCGATTTACATCGCCATGAACAGCCGTCCTTCTCCAAGACAATATGTTCGTCAAGTCTCTTCTTCTTAACATGTTTATCCGCTAAGTTGGCTTATAAAGCACTGGGGTTTAATTATAACTGATCACTCTGGGCGGCCTGTTCTTCATCACGCATCGAACCTTGAGGGACCTTGGAAGTACGAGGAGAAACAAGGCAACTCAGCCATAGATCTGGCTATGATTGTAATAGCAAAAGTTGCCAGTGTAACGAGCGAAACACGCGCAACGCAGGTCGTCCAGTCCGTTCCTGCAGATGGCGAGCCGTCTCAACGAACCGGGGAGATTTTCACCTGTCGAATCTGGGTTAAGGATGCTCTTGTTAAACTCCACGATAGCGCGGCTATTTTCCTTCCCAACGATATTTGTATGGCTACTATAAGATACACTATGGTTGTCGGGCTGATAGATTGTTCAGATACCATTGAGACCCAGGCTATATCATATGCTGAAGAGTATGCTGCTGACAGCGAGCAAGGCAAAGGGACAGCAGTTGTAAATGATGCCTTTGGAGCAAGTTCGTCGCAGTCAATGGCAGGCGTCTAAACAAGTGGTCCAGGAGAGATTTGTGAGACCCTATGCGATACTGTACAGTCTGAATGGCAGCAATAACTCGGAGTTTGTTGTTTGTTGTTGATATTGTAACCATCCCAAGACCGACCCAGCCGGTCACTGAATCGCCGAACACCCGCTGAGTAACCACGGCACTTACAAAGCCCATGCTATAAGGAACTTATAGCGCATAACCACTTTGACAGCGCGGCATTTGCTGGTAATTAAGGTCGCCTCACTGTTTCGCTCTGCATGGTCTCACAACGCTCAAGTTCAGACGCAACACATACGCTCAGAGTTGGGACCATGAATGAATCAAGACTTATGGTAAAATGGATATCGCAATGCAAAACTCTAAAATGCAAACTATTCATACATCTTCATTATTTATACGGCTGAACCCCCCAGCCTTTTTTATTGATCCCTTGTCTCTTGAACATTAGGATTTCGCTCATAACGCCAACGCTTTCCATTCTCCTGCACATGCCACCTTGTCATAAAAGCACCCTCCTCCACCCACTGCGCCCACTCAACACCCCATTTCTTCTCCACAGAGTCCAAGAAGGAAAGATAGTCAAAGGCCTGAATGGGGTCCTTTTCTAACGGGTCAACTGAGAGGTCGCTGAGTCGCCACTCGGTGTTGTCGATGAGAGGAACGCTGAGGTGACGGTCGGGATGGCGGACGTCGCGCACGTTGAGCATGGCTCGGCCGGGGTTGACGACGGTGAAGTGCCATTGTGCTTGGCCTGTTTGGTTGTTGACCATTTGCATAGGGCGCAAAAGGGACTGGCCTTCGTAGTTACCGACCAGTGACTCAGCAGCTTTACGGCTGACGCCTTCGAATGATCCACTCTCAAGCATGAGATCGAGGATTGTAGGAAGGACTTGAGTGGAGTGAACAGCATGCTCAACGTTGAAAGCTGGAAGAGATGGGTGAGAGAAAACAAGCGGGACATGATCAGATCCAACGCTAGGGTTGTAGTAAGGAGATGCCTTGCCATTCTCAACCAGCGAGACACCATGATCACCAAGGAAGATGATCAAAGTCTCGTTGGCAACACCTTGATCATCCAACATCTTGAGAACCTTGCCAATCCACTTATCATCGTAGCTCTCAGCGTTGGCGTAATGCGACATCTCATCAATGTCCTTTCCAGAACCAATGGCAGTGTACGTCTCATTCTTAGGAATGCCGTAAGCGTGATGACTCGTGCTGGTGATGTGCGTAAGGAAGACTCGACCATTGTTCTCCTTGGCATCGTTGAAGGCGTCTCGCATGTAGTCCTCAAGAGGATCCTCTTGGAAGCCAAAATAGTTGATGTCCTCCAGCTCAACACGGTGCTTGGCGTTCTCACTGCGAAGGGAGTCTCGGTCCTGGGTGTTTTCCTCGGGATAACCGCAGGCAGCCATGAGCTTGTGATGGTTGTCGTAGTGAATCATGGCGGTCTGGAAGAAGTATGACTTCCACTTAGCAGCTGACTCGTCTTCGGCCTTGTTCATGGCATCGAAGATGTGAGGGAGACAGGGCTGGTAGATGTGACGCTTGTAGTCGAGGTTGAAGTCGGCGATGAGGGGGTTGAGACCACAGATGGTGCCAACCAGACTCTTGAGAGTGTAAGTACCGGAGGTGTAAGCGTTTGAGAAGTGAGCACCGCCACGCTTGGGTGTCTTGTCGTGCTTGAAGCCATCGTCGTAATCGCCAGTGACATACCGCGCGTTGGGCATCAAATTCTTAAGTCTCTCCTCGACATCCTCAGGAATCTTCTTATCAGGATAAGACTCCTTGAACTTCTCCCACATATGGCCGCCCTTCTTGAAGGGGAAGATGTCGTTCCTGGTACTTTCGAGCAGGAAGAGCATGACATGCTTGACAGAGACATCCTTGAGCTTATCCTTCAGCTCTTCCAAGACAGGTTGATCGAGGTTGGAGATCTTCATGGGATCCTTGGCGGCGTTGTAGTGAAGTTCGTTGGGTGTATACCAATCCTCAAAGCCGGCTAGAGGCTTACCCTTGGGGAGCCAGTCCATCCTTGGTGGCTCGCCCAGGGCTGACTTTTCATCCCACTGGTGTTGAATGCCGACTTGTTCAAACTTGGAAGGGAGTTGGTCGAGAAGTGGTGCGGTTGATGAGACGTCGACGAAGGGGAGGAGGCCAGTGGTCCATGAGAGGAAGACAAGTGAACGATCATTGGGGCGTTCGAGCAACAAGACCAACATAGCGATGGTGAAGAGAGACCAGAAGAAGTATGGCATGCCGTAGTGAATCCGCCTCACGGTTGAAGGCTGCACTCGAACGCCGAAAGTGCTGACTCGTTGCGAGATTCGAGAGTATAGAGTTTGCGACTTGCCATGTTCGACAAAGTCCTCCAGCCAAGCTTCATCGTCAACATCGTCGTACTGGTTGTCCTCGGCAACGACAGGTTCGGGATCGGGAAGAGGGCTGTAGATGTTTCGCTTTCTCAGGAATCGGTTTGTCGCAGTTCGTGCCATAGCCCAAGGGAAATGGATCATGTCCGCACCCCATCCAAACACTCTATAACACACATTTTGGAGCAGCCAAGCAAGGACGATCAAGCAAGAAGCGACCAAAATGAAGGTCACGAGACCAGAAAGGAAGATGGCTCTTGATGTAGGATCGGACACGAGGTTGAGGTTTCGCCAGTGGATCTCGGCGCCGGAGACAAGGTAAAACGTGATGGATACTAACGATAGAGCGACGTTGTATAATATTAATAAACCAGCGACTGCTGTAGTGGCGTAGTGTAGTATTTGGTTCCGGGGAGACCATTGATCGAGGAGGAGTCGAATTAAAAGAAGGACGAGAATATCTTGTATGAAGAATGTACTGAAGAAGGTGAATAATCGACCAGTAGCCACAGCATTTCGGTGGCTGTGGATATGGGCGAGCTTGGATGCCAAGAGGGCTGAGACAGCAAAAGTAAAGATGAATGGGCGATTGGCAAGACGAGCGCCCAACCTCGTGAGCCAAGATGGTATGCAGACCATGTTTGTAAAATAGCCAAAGACAAAAGATAAATGAGAGGATAAGAATCACACGTTCTTTGTAACTGATCACATATAATGCTTTAAAGAAAATTCACCTCAGAGCTAATAGCCAAGCACCATGATCGCCGTTTCGTTCTAGAAGAAAGACAAGAAAACTCGAGACAAGAAAAAGAAATTGTGGAGAAACAACCGGGAGCCCGGGACTATTATAGCGATTTTTCTTTATTACCTACGCCCATGGCTTTAATTAGCTGCAGTGTCTACCTAAAAGCCCTGACCGAGAAAAAGCCCCCCTTTACGTTATGTAAAATAAAAAGACGAGCAAAGGATCGCTCGCGTGCGTTGTTTCCTCTTTGCTTTGGTTAGCCCTCTGGCTAATCTCGTGTTACGGATTTCGGCACCGTCTGCTTATGGATTGGAGGCGTGTGATTGGCGGAGAAGGGGCATTCACCTGTTTTTAGGGCGAGCCGAGGGGCCGAGTTTCAGTGCGAGCTAAGCCCACTGAGAAAAAGGGGGCAGTGTTGGGCTAGAACTCTAGTGTTATTGGTCGAGGGTACACGGAGACTAACATAGTATGGTATGATGGACCGCAGAAGCTCGTTTAATCTTCTGTACCGAGGTCGTATAGAATGAGTGCATCACGAGACCAATTTCTTTCTGCTGCATAGTGGCCGAGACTCCGTTCCGTGTGGATGAGGGCGCTAAAGAAGAAAAACCCTTGCTCGGTTATTCCCGAATCTGGACCTGAAAATGAGAGAGGAGCTGCAGCCCTAACACCTCATGTCATGTCATGTCATTGCACGCTTTTTACTGACTCTTTCGTCATACCCAAGGTAGCATGCCAGATGGCAACAAGGTTTCTTTCACATGGTTTCCCCCTTGGTGTAGGTAGGGAGTATCCAAAGCCGTGATCCGAAGTAAAAGTCAATATTTCATGTTCGGTATGTATAATGGGAGAAACAGAACAAAGTGCATTATCCCTCGTTTCAAAGGACAATGCATAAACGAGCGAAATTGGTGGGGCCATCGCTTCCCAAATGGCCTGAGTCATAAGTTCTGCCTACCAACAGCTCAGCCCAACTCAGCTCAGCCTCTGTGCTGGCATTCCTTCCATCCAACGTCAGCCACTGACACCAGAATCCTTCCTTCGTGTAGATCATAAAAAAGGTCCCTTCTGCTCTCGCCGAGGAAGGTGCCAAGGTGGCTAAAAACAAGGGACCGGCTACATCGGAAATGGTGTTCTTGTCGCGGAATAGCGGCATGACATTTTGCAGGGGAGGTCCTAGAGTCTGGAATCAGTCCCGCCCCTGGGGCAGTGGGGAAGAGTGACAGGATGGGTTGCAGTAGATCATCCCACTAGAGAGAATTAGTGCATCGCGGCTAAACGCCAGAATCTTTATGATTTGCTCAAGTTTTTATCCCTTGTTTCGGTATTCATGTCATTGGATAATTCTATACGACTGTAAAGTGTGACAGAGAGTTAAAGCTGGTCACTACCGTCTATTTAATTAAGTGATGAACAACTAGAAAGTTTTTCCGGGATGGCTTTAGACTTTACCGTCCGGCTACACGGAAATGAAGAACCTCACGTATGATTGGCTACTGAGCTGTCAGTCCAGGGTAGTCAGAACCGTTCCTGGCATTAACACCAAAACAGAAAATGGTCACGAGCTCCAGCTGGGAATAGTCTCTGAATGGCCTTCTCGTATTTGATGACTTATGATACCATGGGGAAACATCATTCCGCTATTGAATTTAGCGCATCGCGGTCCGCGTTTTGTGGATTCGGGACCCCGGAAGGTATGCAGTTACCGAATCTCGGTGGTTTGACATGGCCTGCGGGCTGTCAAATCCAGGGGTCCGGAATTGCCTTTAACATGTTATACGAGATAAATGACGCCCCATAACAATTGTTCCTAGTGTCAAGGGTAGGTGATTTCTCAATAGATCTGGAAAGAACACTGCCCATCGAGTAGCAGAAGATGTTGGACAACAAATGCCTTTCTGGATATTCGAGAGTATACTGATCTTACTAACAAAGGATAGTGAGACTGAGCAATGTCGTGCTATGCATTACTTGAGGTTTATTTATCTTTCATTCTTAGTACCAGTGCTGTTATTTCTTGCTGGCACATCGCGCTTGTCTAGTAATAGGTAACTCCTGACCTAACAATCAGTCGACCCCGTATTCCAGCTGCATGTCAGATCAAAGATCCTTTCACCTTGCCAGATCAGGCAAATTCTCGTTTTTTCCCTCATGATTCTCGTAAGCGGCCCCTGCTGCCCAACTCATAATGGCCAAGTTATTATATTGTTTAGCACTGGTATGTTCCTACAAAGGACGAAGGGCGCTTATGGCCGAGAAACAAGTCTCCTATTGCGGTAGTGCCATGCTTCACTCCTGATCCGCAGATTTTCTTCCCCTATGCTGTACGCGAGACCCTGTCGTGCCGCACAATGAGTCTAATCTTGTTCTTGTACATTCACGACCTGAGGGAGTATACAACGGTTACCCACCTCGATTAAGCCAACGATTCGATCAACATGCCATAGTCACAGTGAGCAATTACAACTTTGACGCCAAGTTAAGTGATAAAATTTCTGGAATACTGTCTCGCTTACCAACTGAAGGCATCAACCTCCAGCTCAAATACAACCTCGCTTGCCTTTCCAACACTAACGACAGCTGAACGAGTACTGTCGCAGAGTCCAGGAGGACCACAAACAACAACGCCGATTCTCTTCCAACCCGCCTCAACGTCTTGCTCCAAGAGCGCCCTGACATCCAACCGCTCACCGACCGATATGACCTTATCTGCTATCTCGCTCAGTGCTGGGTCGAGGTCCTGCAAAAGCGGCCGGGAAGACCCTTTCAAGCTCCAAGCTAGTTTGACATTCACGTGCGCACGTGTCCACGAGAGGATGCCAGTGATACCAATGCCACCACCGATAAGCAGTACGCGATCGCACTTGAGCACATCACGGGTGGTGTTGCCGCGATAAGGGCCCTCGAGCAGGACAGGAAGGTTTGAGTGCTTTCGTAATAGACTCGTGGTGCCATTGTGCTTTTTGATGTAGAAGGAGATGCTGTCAGTACCTGTAACGCTCTGGGATATGACAATTTGAGGGGTCTTCTGGCTCATCTCCACATCACCCGAATGCGATGATGCTCGCTCCGATGTAGACATTCTCTGTAGTAAAGCAGTATTGGTGACGGAGAAAGGGTGATTCTGCCAAGGGCGGAACGACTGCAGTGTAGGGAAGTAGATGTAGGCACGGTAACCTGGCGTGGATAGCCATCTGACGCCAGAAATATCCAGGCGGACGACCTCATCGGACAACTCGACGACATTGGCTCGTCGGACACCGTTCTTCGCCACGCGTAGTACACGGAAGAGACGATCAAAGAACCAGACAGCACAAACCATGTATATCCATAATTCGTAAACTCCAGAGAACGGTTTCCAGAAGTAGATATGGTACCAGCAGCCGACAATGGCGAAAGCAGCGAGGAGAATATGAAGGGCGAGAAACACTTCATATGAAGCGCGACGAAACCACAGAACGCTCTGAACTAGAAGGAGGACTAGACATAGTGTTCCAACGATACCCCAGATCCAATAAGGCTTGTGGACATCTGTATAGTAGGTTCCAAGGCTGATGTAGGCGGCAAGGAGGGTGATGGAGTGAACGATCGCATGAAGCGCGCAGAGACGGGCGACCCAGCGGTGAAGGACCAGAAAGGTCGAGAAAGGCCAGTCAGTGATCCACAAGAGGATATTGTTGCGCGAAGAGAAGAGGACTGTGAGTGGTAACAGGGCAAAGGAGATATGGCCTGTTCGATAGCCGACGTATGCTAGTAGCTCGGCTGACTCGTTGAAGCCCCAGGGGTGGGGGTATGGGAAGTTCTTGTAAGACACAGCGCCGAGGATGATATTTAGGATAATAAACATAGCAATCCAGAGTCCTTGACCGACCGTTGGCGGATTGCCGAGGAGGAAAGGCAGTGGGCGGATGTTGTAGCCGCGAATGGCAGATGGGTAAACAAGGTATGGCTTGATCCTATCTATGGCTCGCGTCATGAAGGGGAGGTAGCCCAGAGTCGAGAAAAGGACCAGACCTGCGTATATCGAT
>JAAIJJ010000422.1:0-10817 GCA_020976545.1 Fusarium sp. Barmshour
TCTGCCAAAAGCAGCTCTCCTTATTCACGTCTCTCAATTCGAAAAGCGGCTGCGGCGTTAGGCAAGGTTGCAATCGAGCTCGCGATGAAAGACCGCGAAATTGAGCGGTTACGCGCCCAGCTTGAAGCGGCGCAACCGAAGAAAAAACGGAAAATCAGGCAGGATCCGAACGAATGCTTTATAAGCCTCGCACAGATACTTGCAGAGGCCAATCGCGAGCCTGATCAACGTGTTATTCAGTCACAGAAAGGCGATCTTGATTGTATTGTGGTGGATGGGAAAAGTAGCTCTGAGTCGGAGGAAGATCCAGCCCCTGTGCGCCGATCAACCCGCGTCAGGCGGCCTACAAAAAGGTATATTAGACAGGATTTGAGTAGCGAAGAGAGCGATTGAGAGACTTTTAAATACCATTTTCTCTGCATTTTTAGTTATTTATTTGACAAAGTTGTGTTAAAATATTGTAAATAGATCGATGGATTTTCTGAGTCTTGCAGATGGGTCGGTTACCAGGGGGGGTCGGTTACATGGGTGCTTGACTTAACTCATACAGAGGTCTCAAGTCCCTAAAGATGTGGAAAAGCGGCCTTTTATATCCTCTTTACCATTAGGCTAATTAAGGACATTGGAGTTCTAAATATCTCAGTATGACGTGAAGATGTCATGAGCTTTCCATCACAGGACTGTCATAATTTATCATAAGAGTCACTGGGGAAGTAGCGGTTCATTCCAGATGGTGCACTCTGCTAGAAAATGGATGTTCAAATAAAATGAGATTTCTAAGGCTCAAATGTTCAAGATCTCACTGATGATAAGCTCTCTCTTCTCTACCGATAACATTGGACTTCTGAACCTGAATCTCCTTGTTCTATCACCTGCCAATTATAATCAATCGACTGGCGCACCTTTACACGGTGCTCGCCATTCTGCTGGGGTATAAATGCCGAGGGTGTATGGGTTGTAAAAGACGGAAAGAGGATGCTTTGGTTGTTTTCGGAGTATTGAGTGTTGGAATCGGCTGTGGTGGGATCAACAATTGCTATCGGCTGTCGTTTAGCTCGTGTACCGGTGATGAAGTTCTCTTAGAGAGTAGATAGACAGGGGCTTATTACGCCCCATCCATATCCGTATTCTTCCGTGTCCCTGGTCATATGCGTGTATGATTTCTTGGGATTGATAGCTGGGTGATCTAGAGAGCATGCATGTATACCTCAAATTGTCAGACATTACGTGTATTCGGTTCATTGATGCAGATTGATGTATTCATTGTTGTGTGTTGAAATCTGCCCCTTTGGGGCTTGTTGGTTACACGTGTAATCTTAGAGGACCCCTGCTTGCACGTGACAACCCTGCACTTATTCAACACAGATCTATACCTGAGGCCGTAGTCCCTAGCTTGATGCTCACAGTAGATAGGGCTGCAGGAAAAGCAGAGTCTAGAGTACGTTTTCTGCCTTAGGCACTAAGCTTGGCTCCGCCGAAAAGCCAAAAGGCGCCTTGCTGCTGCTTGGCACGTACACATCCAACATCCAATCCCCAAATGGCCGTCCTAACTTGGCTTTCACGTGTGTAAACTGTATCTCCTAATATTACTTTTGCTTATGCTCCCGTACCGCATTTAACGCCCAGTTTCAATAAGTATCTATCCCATTCAATCAAAAGAACATCTCCAGCGCGCCTTGTCCTGTTTCTGAACTTTCTTCCGCGGACCCGGGCTCTTGGATCCCCAGTCTGAATTAGGCCACTTAACGCCAGATACAGTATGTAGTCACGAAGCACTGTACTCGCCATGTCCTCCAAGTCGACATGGGAGAGGCCTAGTACAGTCGAAGGAGACGAGAACCCCACACTACATTGCTGTAGATTTCTCAGAGACATTGTATATACAAAGAAGTCAAAGTGTGTACGGTGCTTTTCGAGGACGACTTACGGGATTTTCATGAGAGTTGATGAGGCGACGCTCAAATAAGTCAAACTTTGGGTGTCACCAAACCAAATGTGAGAACGCCAATACCATGAACTCATAAGCATTGTTTCTATGAGGGATATAAGAACTGTCAGCTAGTGGATGGCTAAACGTGTCAGCAATTGTATCGGGGGTGATGATATCTCATCTGATGTATCGTAATAGACAGGCCGTGGTAGGTCGAAGACTGTCGAAAGGACTTCTTTTCGGCGACAAATTCACCACTGCTAAGCCAGTGCCAGTCTGCAGAGTGAACGCCTCACAGTGTGTCATTTTAAGAGTTCCTAGTCATATATTTTGTACTTTTAAGTCTATGTCGATTTTCGGATGCGGGAAGCCAGGATTTATCTGTGATTACAAGCGATTTGATACCGTTTATGTCCTGAAATAAAGCCTCATTGAATATGGAAATTGGCATTCAAGGGCCTTATTTAGCAAATATCAAAAGTAATGGCTACGGCTGATAGAGGACTTTTAAGCAAACCGTAACACCAAGTCTGTAAATACTTAAACATGGCCCAGACATTTTCACAAAGCACTTGATGAAGCACCAAGAATGAGTCCCTGCCGTCATACATGCTGGCTTAAACCCTGGAGCTTGGGCATAGAATCGGGCTTAGAGGCCACAGACCGACCTCAACGCTTGCTGAAGGAATTCGAAAATCCCGACGCCGAGAGTGCTGGCCTACTGGTGTTAATCGGAAATCAATCGAAACAGGCGGCCTTCAAGAAGCTAAGTTTCCAGACGGGCAGGATCCGGGCGAGGGCAGGAGGGGAAGTTCATTTGCTTGTCTCTTCGTTGAAAGAGAATCGCCGTAAGCGTATCGTGATCGCCGATACAGATGCGTCTGGATCACAGTCCAAGTTGCCGTTGTTGAGCGCCAGCGCTTGCCACGCTGTAAAAGTCTATACTGACACGAAGCAACAAGTTCCTGAAGATGGACTCGGCTATGAAAATCTCTTACGTAGAACTCTACTTCCATCTGCTGACGTTGTATGCATATTCGTCGATGATTTAGGAGGATTTGGTGAGTCGTTGAAACGATTACGTTTCTGGCTCCAGAGTGGACCACCATCAACTAGCCCAGTGCGGCCACATATCCTGCTTGTAGTAAGGCAAGAATGGAGACAGAGACACGAAAGTGATCTTCATAGGTTTGTAGCAGAACACCGGTCTAGAAGTCTTGATCCGAGTTTCAGTGGCATCACTCTCGTTGGAGTTCCCAAGATGTCCGGTAAAAGTAGACGGCGAAGCGGCGAACAGACGCGACGATGGCAAGTGCTCAGTTCGGAGTTATCAAAGGCATTAGAGACTAGTAGACAGGCTCGACGACGATCTGACTCAATCTTTTCGGTACACCATCTTGCTCACTTCTTACAGTATGCTGCTAGCGTAGCGTTGAGCGTAACTGCGGAACCTTTCAGCTTCGTGAAGGTTTCTCGGCTCCATCGAGGAATAGCACCAGACTTGAGTGACCATATCAGGAATTTCCTAGGGAAGTTTGAATTACCCAAGACGTTCCAACAGGTAGCTGTCCCGTTGATCGCCTCAAGTCTCCTCCTCGACCATTACTCACCTGGGATGCACCGTAAGCTGCCAGAACGCTTTATTTACTCGTGTTAACCCAATTTAGCCTTCGACTGTCACCAGGTTTTCCGTGAACTCTACGAAAATGCTTGCTATCAAGCCAGCTCTGAACTCAAATCAGGCTTTGAGAGACTCATGCCACCTTCAGAAACTGTAAGATTAATATCGTGCAGTATGTTCACTCAGTTCGCGCAGTCCCAAACTTTGGGCTCGATGCGTGACTGGCATCGGCAGCAACTCGCTCGAAACTGTAGTATATTACGAAGTATCAAGTCGAACGAGACATGTCTTAGCTGTATTAGGCGGCGGCCGCAGTATGGCTTCCCATGTGGACATCTCGTTTGTCAAAATTGTGTTAGAACATTCAGTCCTAAAAGCAGCTCTGACCCGTGGGAGTATGTACCACAATCATGTCATATCTGCGGTCAGCCCACCCCAGGAATTTCGATACGTCTGTTTCCTGATACCAGCCGACTCCGGGTCTTGAGTATTGATGGTGGGGGGATACGTGGGTCCGCCCCAATTGGTTTCCTCAAGGCGATCCAAGACGAGATCGGTATACCGCATTATAATGTACAACGCAGTTTCGACGTCAAGGTCGGGACCAGTTCGGGTGATGTTTGCGTACTGACGATCCGTGTTTACAAGACTAACGGATGTGTAGGTGCATTGAGCGTGATCTGTCTGGACATTCTGGGATGGAACGTAGACGATTGCATGTCTCATCTCAAGCAGTTTGCCCAACAATCATTCATCCAGCGTTCCTCGCGGTTTACACGTTTGCTAAACCGTCTTCCACTTTTGTCCAATGTGGCATGGCTATTCCAACTGATCTGCACATTGCTAGCTGATAGCAAGTATACTGCTGAGGGGCTGGAGAAGTTGTTGATTGAAACATATGGCCAAAACCGAAGTACAACTGATATATCCCCAGCCACCGCCATGGGGGCCCATGTAGGTGTAACATTGACCAGAGCACGTGATGGCAGCGTATTCCTCGCCACGAACTATAACAGCGCCACAGGGCAAGCTCAGGATTCTGGTGCGTGCCGTTGGGGGTGTCATTTACTACTGTCTTTTGCTAACAGCGACTAGATTATCGTCATCTCGAATTGAATGAAGGGCAATCTCCAAGTAAATGGTGGCAGGTGTAAGTGGAATCGAGACCGCCTCAAGGCTAACAAAGCTAAACCTCTGCAGGTTGCGATGTGCAACAGCAGCACCGTAGTACGTTGATATGGTATCTTGTTCACAAGTCATGGCTAAATCATAGTACAGTTACTTCAAGCCAGCGCGTATCGGCGACCTCGGAGTTTTTCAAGATGGTGGGCTTGCAGTTAACAACCCAGTTTGCATTGCTATTCGTGAAGCAACATTGTTGAGTCCAGATATGGCGAAACCTAGTGTTGTGGTTTCTCTTGGCACCGGTTCTGCTTCAGACGATGATAATGGGTCATCAGGCATTTTATCTGAAAAGTTCCTTCCTAGACTTTCAAGGGCTCTTTGGAAGCAAACCGGTTCAAAAGTCACGTGGAGCCATCTTCTGAGTCATCAGAGAGCCGATAGTGACACAAAGCTTTTTCGGTTTGACGTCGACTTCATGGGAGAAGAACCTTTGCTTGATGAGGTAAGTATGGTAGAGCGCGTACGACAGACGGCCCACGATACGGCGACACGATCATCAAGCCTTCGTAGACTGTGCCGTCATCTGCGGGCTGAGCTTTTCCTCTTCGAACTAGATGAACACCATCCGCCGTACTTCTTGAGGGGTGCTTATCAATGTGCTGGTCGAATTATCTGCCAGTTGAGAGCTCACACGCCGGAATACGAAGGATTCATCAGGCAGCTGTGCGAGAGAGAAGCGGCATTCCGAGTAGGAGCCCAGTTCCTGAGGGTTACGTATGAGAATATCAATACAGATCTCTGTTTCAAGGTAAATTTCGCCGTACCAACCCTCAGTAGTTCGATCTCGATTGCTTTGTTAGAAGGGACGGATGAGGAATCCCACATCAACGGTTCACCTTTCGCGATAGAATGGCTTATCCGGAGGCAAGCACTGAATGCCGGCTTTGGCACATCCGATCATCGAGAATTGGCGCATTCTGATCTCGATTGTGTTCCATGAATTCGACCCGCCACTTCTCAAGTCTAGGATGGCTTATAGGAGCGAGTATCAATGAACCATGCCATGGCTAGGCGTTATATTTACTGAAGCTAGTATTTGATACTTCTGTTACCCATTGTTTTAGATGGAGAAACTAAATTGCACGATCAGGTGAGATTGGAGTTCTGTTTTAGAGAACAAGTTACAGTATAGAGGAATTTATAAAGTCTATTGAATTAAATAATCATAACATTTATCGTCGCTGAATGGTAGGCCAAGGTCACGCGTAGACATATGAAACGGAAATTGTCATACATTACGTATATTCGGTCTATTGATGCAGATTCGTGCATTCATGTCATGTTCTGTGAAAACTCTACGACTTGGGGAATATACTATTTCCGTGCACAGTCATAGAAGACCCTGCTTGCACGTGGCACCCTAGTATATGCTTACTGTTCAACAATTCACCTCAGTGATCAGATAGGCAAACTTTCTATTCTTTTCTTTCCTTTATGCTGCGGTCATCTGAGACTAACGATGGCATTCCGCAGCAGACTTCAATCTTCATGTTCGCCCATTAAACCCGCTCAAGTACGCCCGACGTCGCTGCTCGTCTAAGTACCGGCATCCCTGTCTACTCCGAGATTCGTATGCACCACGACTGGATAGTCGAGCCTTGGGCTTACATACGTATTAGCACCTTCTAGGAGATTCGGTCATTGAATATTGTTGGCTGATGTACGTACCAGATTCGCGCTCCGTATCTTCCAGCGATGATTGCAGATAAATGTTATGTTCTTTATGCGAAAGCTGAATGTAGCGTCATTGAATTCGCATCGTTCGTAGTCGGTGGGATATTTGACTCCGGCGTAATCTCGTCAAGGGAAATGATAGGAATTTCCGAATCTTTGACTGGATCAGGGATCAATTTGGGCGGCCTTTCGCTGGTAGCTATCCTCGCGCTTAGAGATCCGATCAGTTGGTTCTGTGTGGCAACCATCTCTCCGCACGTATTCTCGTATGACACGAGCCGATCTTTACGCGCCTGCAGCTCTAAAATTTGACGCTTTAGGTGAGTGTTATCATCATCTAGTCGACGGCAGAATTCCAGCCATTGTTGCAACTGATTCAACATATCATGAGGCAGCGAAGCGAGGATATTTGAATTACCATGAAATTCTTCAGGCATATTGACTCGCTCCTACACAGGATCAGATATTGAGCAGAGGCTTGTGGCTCATAGGCCTTAAGTATCGAGGCGCCCTGCTAAGATATGAATACAAGATGGAATACCTGCCCAGAATACGCTTGGGCCTAAAGATCGTCCAATCTAGACTAGCTCTCATGGTACAAAGACCAGCAGTTTGGAAAAAGTTCGAAATTGGCCGTCAAATAACATCGGCGAGATCAAGATCTTCCTGGATGCCATAGGAAGGTCTGTTCATGCCTCTACATTAGCTAACTGAGTCACTTGATTAGGACATAGTATCACATCAGGGGGAGGTCTTAAATACACATTTAATACCAGTTCTCACAGGAGTCCCATATGGGACTTCATCTATGAAATATTGGTGCTTCAACGTGAGGAAGGCTCTTCTTGAAAGGAGTCTTCAATAATCACGGTGTATCTTATACATTGTAATCCACATAAGTTCAGCTGCGAGGCTGTTCTGCCGGTTTGGCATCTCGATAATTAACCACTTCGTTTTGAATTTACACAACGACAAGGAGAAACTCAGAACTTATGAATAAAGTATTTGCGTGCCTCTTGGGTACCAAGGCATCTTCATAGAAGCAAGCTATGGGTCTCCTTAGGCACGACAACGTTCTTGAGCCAAGAACACCTCACAAGTCCAGCCTTCGCAATGGCAGGCATTCTAAGACACAATCTATTTATGTATCTTTGAAAACTCACATGAACGACATATTGGGCACTTCCAGAGAAAATGATAGTGCTTATATCATCGACAGCCGGTTCCCCAGGTCTGTTCCGAGATATGATACGCAGTATTCGATACTAGAACATTCAACGCCTTCCACCAACGACCTCAACTTGCATATCAATTCCTCATCTCCACCAGTCAAATCAACAAAGAAGAGCTTCCGGTCTCCGATCTGCTTAGCAAGAAAAATAGGGCGTCAAATAGGGGGCTTCCGGAGCGGATCAGTGCGATACCCAGCCACTACCTCCAAACCTTTAGAGGAAGACATAACATATGGACAGCGTCATGGTGTCGAGATTGAAACGCGGACGGTTCTCGACAACAGGAAATTGAATCCTTTCTCAAAAACACGGAATACTCGATGCTTGGAATCAAGGTATTCTGGTACAGAACCTTTACTTTGCGATCCTCAGGCTTCCAGGCATCCGAGGAGGGGGGATAGTCACCCGGAGGAAGAACGACATCATGTTGATATTGCGCAGGACAAAAGTTATTTCTACACATCGTCACAAAGCGACTCAGAGAGTGTTCGCCAATTTTCTCATCAGTGGATGATATCAAAGATCAACAATGCATTGGATAAGCTCCGAGATGCTTTCAGTCTCGATGAACATGAGAGGGCCTTCTTCAAATCTCGCAGGAGCATGCCAATAGACAGTACTCCAAAGCAATACTCAATGTCGGTGTTTATTGACGGCAGAAGAGTTGCAAGGAATTGTTGAAATCGATTCCGAGAGCGAGATCATCGGCTTACCGTTTAACTTGATGAAACACGTGCGCCATGGAGCTATAGTCCGAACTTGATGTCTCAAAAGATGCATGAGGGGAGGATTTAGATAGATGATTATTTAGATGATTATAAGACTAAATCTTTGCACATTTTAATAAAACCTTAGTATGTCAAGATATCTTGCCTTTTTTCTTTTCTTTTCTTTTTTTTTTTTTTTTTTTTTTGATAGGCTACCTGACATAGCTTTGTTCGTATCCAACCTTATTCATAGGGCTATTTGCTCGAGGTTCTGGCCTAGCGTCGAATAATCTCTTGTCTACCGAGATTGACAACGAATCTTTCACCCCGCCCTTTTTTCCCTTTCGGGATCAGTTGATAACATTTTGCTCAATGTTCGCTCAAAGTCGGATATGCTAAGAACGAAATTTGGGGAATCACATACAGGGTAGTGCGAGTCCAGCGTCAGTAGTTTATTATGGTAGTTTTCAATAAAACTACCATAATAAACTACTGACGCTGGACCCGCACCACCCTGTAGCACGTTTCAACTAAGGCGCTTATCCAGAAAATTATCCATTTGCCATTGGTGAAAGTGGTTAGGTTCTATTTATGCTATTCTCTATGTATATTTGTGCTTTACAACTTGTGACGGCGAAGCAGCCAAATAAAATTGAGCGACTGCGTGTTCGAGGACTGTGCTCCAAAATGTTGAACTTGATTGACAGAAAGGCCCAGAGGTAGCAGTTTGGGAAGAATCGTGAACCTATTGCGACGTGCTGACATAACTAATTTCTAATTTCAACCTTCATGCTGAGAACTCTTCGGCTATGCACACACATACACACACACAAGTCTATTTCGCCCGGTAGGCCAATGCCCAAAGGGCTCTGAAGCTAAGATTACATAACGTCTCTCTAGTTTTTGCCTTGCTCTCGCTAAGCCCATGAAAATCTCGCCTTGTTCTTTCCAGTCTAGTCATCGTTCTTTGCCTTATCCTCGTAGATATTAGTATGCATCAAGCTGACTTAAAGCCCAATTCCTCCAAGTGTTCCGTTTCCTATCTTCGGCAGCTGAGGCGATGCCTGCTGTTAGCTATCTGAGGGCGTCAGGGGTTGTTGGTTGGTGTTATTGATTGAATGGTGTCAGGATAGTGCAGTGCTAGCCATGTCTGTTCCGGGCGACCCATGGCGATCGTGAACATGACTGTAGCTAGTACCGCATTCATGTTCAGTGTCCATTTGTGACCGTCTGATGTTACCTTGCCTCCTAGGCGAAAGGAGAGGTTGCCGCCTTTCTCATTCGGACATTGAAACATCTCTTTGCGTTGTGTCGTCCATTTCATGCATCGAAAGAGGAAATGTTCTACCGATTCCTTTGCCCGCCCACATGGGCACTCATCCGCCGGTGCAGCCCTTATCTGATAAGATAACCGTTCAACCGCGCCATTTCGGTTCTAAGAATGGAGAGGAAGCTACCAGATGGAGTTGGCAGGCAATCTAGAAAGGTCGACTCAGCTCTGCCTGGTAAATATCTTCGCTTGTTGTACGATCGATTATCATGGGAAAAGGTCAGCGTGCTGGCACAACGTAGATCTGCTCTCGTTCCATTGGGAATTGTGGTCTTCGTTTTGTTCATTCCTCTCTATAGCGTCATGTACGGTTCCGTTGCGTAACGGGTTGACATCTTGGCTGTCTCCCGAATTTTGAGCTTGCTGTCGGGTGGCAACCAGATGAAGTTGACTCTGTTTCCGTTTGCGCTAAGCTTCTCTACAGCATCATATATCACTCATATATACCCTTGACCTGATTGCTGGCGAGGGTTACTTATCGCTTGTGCTGCAGATCTGTTACTCGTTAAGATCACAATAACTCGATACTCGATCTCTGGCAGACAGCCGAGGCCATGAGCAATCGCTGCTAGTTCGGTTGTGTATGGGTTGTGTCTTTTCCTCGAGCCCAGGGTGACCGAAAAGGTTTCGTTGGTCTTGCCGGCTCTTGCCGCGGATATGGGAACTCTGATAACTCCTCCCATGCCGACTAGACCATTCCGCGCGGAGCTGCTTGTCGCTATCCTGACCGCCAATCCTGCTTTAACTAGTTCTTTGATCTTGCCCTCTTCTTCCTGTCTTGTACTGTACAGTACAATACAATTCAATTCAATTTATTACGCATGGCTGCTTGTTTTAGTAGAAATGGTACGAGTGAGTTATGTCTTACGCTGTAGATCGCAAGCCAAGGCAAGCAATTCGGTACGGTAATCATAGATGACCTGTGGTAGGGTATTGTTTAGGATTTTCTGATACTCGAATTAAATTGATCACCGAGCATGATGGCCAATAGTGGGCCTGTGTAATGTATTAACAAGACTTGGTGTCAGCGTCCGTTTGTTGACTTACATGCTACGACCTGTACTAGACACACCAACCATGTCCTGATTCGTGCTCACAGACTTTTTGATGAAAGCAAGGCGGCATCTGGTTTTGGTCA